>NW_019775524.1:689307-760287 GCF_001039355.2 Lingula anatina
TTTTTTTTATTTTTTTTTTATTTTATTTATTATTTTTTTTTTTTTTATTCCTTACAAAACCCCCCCCCCCCCCCCCCCCCATATATACAGACTTGACATTTAATATGGAATATTTCAGTTTCAAAGGTATACCTAGGTAAAAATGCGTTCTTTTTTTCAAAAAACTCAGATCTCACATAAGATAACGACTGGAGAAGTATAAAGTCAGGTGTGTGGCTACCAATTAACTGACTACCAAGTCTGTTGCACTGCTGCATTGTTTAATATGCAGTGATTTAATTGGCTGGTGCTCCTTCGGGCTGGTCAAATCTTGGCTTTGATGAAGCATGGTTCTGTCAAAAAAGTACCCATGTGTCTGCAACTACTGTATCAAAGAATTTGAAATTTTGCGTGCAAGCGGTCTGTTTTGCAGTGCGTAAAATGACTTAAGCAGTGTTTTATAAAATTGTTAAGCTGTGCCAGAATGGCAGACATTGCCAGACAGATTATTGTGTCAAACGAAATGGTCTGCACAGTTTTATGGAGATATACCCAGACTGATGTACCTACATAGAGGCCACGCCCAATGTATCGACATCTTACCACCAGAGTACAGGTCTCACTGTCCTTCACAATATACTGCTGCAATTAAACCAAAACCACCCAGTCCGTTTTGAATGAGGGGCAAATTGTCACCAAAACGCGTTTTTCAAGGCTCTTAGGGAACACCAAAATAGTTTCAGCAGGTTAGGATATCAGGCGATCTTTGAGGAAGCCACTGTCGACAGCAAAACAGCGTAGTCTGTTTCTCTAATGAATTGGTGACCATGACCGTTTCTGGGTAAAATATTGAAACCGCGTGGCTGTCTTTATGGAGGTCAGATTTCACCCATACCGCTAAACTGGTCAAAAAAGAGTTTTCAGAAATCCTGCTACGACAAGGCTTGCGCCACTTCTTAAGTGACTAGGGTCATTGACAGGTTCACTATTTGGAGTGGATACCACATTGGTGCCAAAACACTAATGGAAGTCATTAATGAAAACCTGAACCAGATCAAATAAAGGAATACTCTGGGAACCACTTGACCATCATTTGATAGGGGCCACCTTCGGACCTCGGTTCCTGGTAATGGTTGTCTGTAGGACTAACATTACTTGGGAATAGTAGTCCTACAGGGACTTAGGTTCCTGGCTTATAATTAGAGTAGGTAGGACTTGTATTACTGTCGGACTTTTATTCCTGTTACAAGAGCAAATTTCCATCGAGTTTGAGTTTTTTTTAAATTTCAGCGAGTGTAAACCGAAAAATAAATCTAAGAACGGAGATCCCGCGTTTTGTTTAAAGTAATTTTTCTCTTAGGAATAAGGTTTTGAAAAATAGAGAGAGGGAGAGAAAATAAGAATTTCGACGAAAAACACAAAAGGTCCACTGTACATATACCTCGAAGGATAAAAAAGGGATGCCTTTGGATGGTGCCTTTTTTTGTTAAAAAAATATCGGGCAAACCAGGATCATACATATTATGCAATATTATTATATATTATGCATTAACACGTCAAAATGTGCGTTTACTAGATGAAAAATACACATAAAAAAATTAATTGCTTTTGTTTCTTCATTAATATGCATATAAACTGCCTATCGGAAAACATTGTAAAATAAAAAGATAAAATGTTATATAAATAGAATAAAGCAAACGTTTATTATATCTTTAAAACTCATATGTCTGTATATCTATTTATTGATGTCATTTTTTGGTGTAAACTACTTATATAGGACATGCGTTACTAAAATGTTAGGAACGCACGTCCCATTAGGACGTGTATTACTACACGTAGGACTTGCATTACTTGGGAGCCTTCGTCCTACGGACATTGAATCCTAGTAAACATATGTCCTAGGACTTCCATTCCTAGCAATGCATGCCCTAGGACTTGCATTCCCAGGACTTATTGTCCGGGCGGACTTGCTTTACTAGGGCGTGCACTCCTGCCACACGGTTCACACAGAGCGATTTTAAGAGCAGATTACTTACAGAACCAAGGTAATGAGCAGCTACATTGGTCATCAAAATCGCCATATTTGAACCACAAAGACAATATGTAGGTAGGTCAATACTCGCTGTTTCAACGGCCTGCATGTCTTGCAATAAAACTGAACCAAATTGGACAAGTTTTAACCGTTGCCTGGAATTTTATTCCAGATTATACTTTAAAAACCTATCCTAAGGAATGCCTTGCCGCTTGAAAGCTCTGGTAGCAGCCAGATGAGGTCCTGCGTAACAGCGACCATTGCTGTGACTAGACACTGATATGAGGGGTCTTTGCTGGGTGTAACTCCTTTAAAGACGATAATTTGGAAAATATGGAGATCCAAAATATCGCTTTCAATGGTTGTCGTACGACTTAAACTGGGCAATGTATTTTTGTTTGCTTCACTGGCGAATTCAGTTAAAGAACTGATGTCACAATGGCATCGTACAGATTATCAGAAGATTTCAATACACGATTTTAATACTTATTTTTATTTATCAGTCAGCAAAATAGGAAAACAAACTGATGAATTATGATTCAGCAAAAATATTCCATATTAAATGTCAAGTCTGTATATATAAATTTATACTGGTGTGACCTTTTTTCAATCTTTGTATTATGTGAGCAAAACTGATAATAAATCAATTAACAGATAATAATAATAATAATAATAATAATAATAATAATAATAAATGAATGAATGATCTGGAAAACGCGTAAATTAGAAAAACAATCCTTTGCACGGCTCCCCCAAAGCAGACCCCAAAACCGTCCCCTTCACGATGGGTCTCGTGGTGGAAGATAACTATTATAAACCACAGCAATTCAAAGAACTAAATCTTTACAGACCTCTTAACTTCGAAACACGGACCCGCTTTACCCTACCTGCCGTTTTTTTTTTTTTTTTTTTCATAGTATGTAGTTCAGCCTACAGTTGCTAAATGATAAACCTACTTTTTGATGCACTTGGTGCCCAGCAGGTTGTATCTGGGTTGAAATGTCCCTGGGAGACAGGGACAACATGCAGTGGACTGGGGGTTGTCAGACCTACATGGTTCGGCATAATGTCCTGTAAAAAATGGCCGGGAAACAAGTTTAGGATTCATCCATTTTCTTGTCATAATTTTCAGAAATCTACGAAGCGTAGTCTTTTTCCAGATCCCCATTTTTCAGAGCGTAGAGGACTAAAAGCTAAAAATGGAGAACTTCGACAGCATTTTGAATTTTCATTGTTATTAAGTTTCAAAATTATACAGAGGGCTTATGTAGACTTGTGAAAAAGATCATACTAACACATTAATGCAAAGTGCAAGTTCACGTTTGTCAATATTTGCAGAGCAAAATAGAATCAATTGATCTTCAAGGTCAACCTCAGATTAATCAATGTAGCGTCTTTTCATGGACAAAAATTGACCTCTTTTGACAAATTACCTCAGATTAATCAATGTAGCGTCTTTTCATGGACAAAAATTGACCTCTTTTGACAAATTACTCTAGATGCAGGATTATTAAACTATATTGTTTAGGTCCTATTATGTATTATATATACACTTGCAAACAACACTTTGCTCGCTGGTTTATTAATTACGTCATTAAATGAGGTTGCTAAAGACCATAACTTTGGTTGGGACAACCTTGTACAATGTACGCACCAGGTGGACATATACGTTGCCTGCAACTGACTGCTTCTCCTGTTGAGTTCAAGGCAACGGCATAATCAGCCGAGATGGAGCGGCACAGGTTCAGATTTGCTCCATCCATCGTCGACATTAGTGACAAAAATTCCAGTAGGAAGAAAAACACTGAAGACCGGGATGCTTTATTAGCAGTCATAACTACCTGAAGTAGAAAATAGCAGAAATCGAAGGAATAATAATAACTTAGTCAACATGCAGACTTGTCGTTAAGTTAGCTCTGTAAGATGTATGATATACCCCCTCCCCCTGCTGAGTCTTTGTTTCCGTTTTTTTTTTTTTTTTTTTTTTTTTTTTTTTTTTTTTTTTTTTTTTTTTTTTTTTATAATGACCGATTAAATGACGCAGTGAGCGGGCACTTTTCATTTGAAAGAGAAAAAGGGGTTTTCACTAAAACCCCATTCCCAGAGATTAGATCGATCCAAACTAGATCACGCTAAATAGCTGTCAGCCGAGCGGGCACGAAAGTTAATTACCCCCTTACAGCTTGTAGTAGGCGGGACGGACATTTAAGCCGGATTATCTGACAGTAATCTAGTGAGACTCCCCGCGGGGATAGCTCCACCTAAATGTCTGTGAATACGCCCTTTTAAGTATCCGCTTGTGTGCCTTGGAAAATGTAAAGAAAGTTTTGTACATTTTACAAATCTACAAATGTATAAGATAATCAGAACACTAATCTACTGGTCTCAGTAAAGCGGTCTACAATTTGTTATTCAGATACAATATGGCGAACCTATTTACTGCCTTATTTCCAAAGTCGCCATTTTATTCAGTGCAAACTATTTCATTGTTCACCATCTTTTTGTGCAGTGAATTAACTGAAGGCAAACTTACCTGTTCAGAGGATGCCTTAAGTCGATCAACCTTCGCAAAAACTACTTTCAAATATACAAATACAAATTGGACTTTGGAGCGTATCGATTTATAACCTAACTTTATATAAAATGGTGTCTGGTTGTTTTGCATCCGGGCCATTTTCTTTTGTGTTTCATTTCAAACATGAATAAGTCCGCTATTGTTCGTCTGTAAGTGACGCTTATGTGTGGCTCGTGCGTGAGTGAAAAGCCTGTAGTGAAAATTTTTATTTAATGCCTGTAGTGTGTCGAACCAACGCTTTATAACCACATTAAGATTTAAAAAAAGATGCAAATCAGATGGAATACAATTTTAAAAATAAAAAAAAGAAGTTAAGAACCCCACATCACTTTTCGACACATTGATGAAACATTAAGGGGATAATAACTCTTCGTATAAGGTCTATATTTCACAATAAAAACAATGTGAATAACTCATAGAAATATAATATAGTCCTATTGTTTTACGACAAAAAAAAACAGCAGTAATAGCTATTATTCTGATATCTGAGCTTGTCTTTAGACCACGTGACCTCCATTGATGGCTATACTCTGTTATAATCTCTTAAGAGATTTTCACAAAAAAAAAAACTTTTTAGAAAAAAAAGGGACTAACTTTGAATGTAAAAATGGATTCATTAACCTTTGGTAAGTATGGGAAATCTTTTGTTTACTCCAGGAAAATTCATTTTTTGTCCAAAACGAAGAGTAATTATTATCACTTTAAGAAAAATGCCAATATTTTTTAAAGGGAAGAGATTTTGCACTGGCCTTGTTTGGAATACTTAGCTATCGAAAAGGAAAAATCCAGTCTTTTAAAAATTCAGCTGAACGTCTCCTCTGTAAAACTCACAAGTCTGAACACATATATTACCCGGTAGCCTACACATGTTCTACATGATCTACATTGGTTACCTCATAGAAGTAGAGTTTTCTCTACTTCTTTGGTTACCTGTAGCTCAAAGGATAGTTTTAAAATATTACTTATGACTTTTAAATATTGAAGGGACGATTGTCCATTTTACCTGAAAAACTTAATACAATCCAGTGGTCAATTCAACTAATGCAAAAAGATATAAAATTAAAAGACACATTAACACATGGTGGTAGGAATTTGCACCCTGAGCTTCAGAAACATTAACTTACTTTTAAACTACAACATATATCTCTTGCCGTGGTAAGTTAGGCCTACTAATAAATAAATAAATAAATAAATAAATAAATAAATAAATATAATCGGTTGGGTATTTTTAATCGAATTTCATAAAATCGCCATAAAAGAAGGTCATCTTGTGAAACAGAATCTCAAAACATGACATACCTATTTTTTATATATCAAGCTACATCCTCCGGTTGTTCGTTTGTAAATCTAATTTGTGAAATTCCCAGAATCAGGTCAAAACGCTTCTGCTCAGCCGAGCGAGTGTGCCCTCTCTCCTGATTGTGTTTGCAAACCTCTCACAATCACAAAACCAAAAATCGGGGCTAAAAGTAATGCTAGCTAACATTCGACGGAACTTTTTTACCCGAGAATTGAAATTAAATATATGAAGACAAGCTATATTTTTCAGTGCATTTTTTTTCCATTTTTAGATCTACAATGTGGAAATCAGTAACGTGAGTGATTAAAGTACTTTTAAATAGCGGCTGCTCTCCTCTTTATCAACAGCGCCATCTATGCACTATTTCACGCCAGTGGAGGCGGCCATATTGCAACGATTGAAACACGCACCTGTTGTTAAGTTGGTGGAAATGATTCATACAATACTGTCCAGTCGTTTATAACTACATCTAGATATTTTGAGAAAAAACTCGTATCCGGGAGTATTCGAGGTACCCAGGCATATATGAAACTTACAGCTGGGTCGTTGAAAGCTCGTACAACTTATACCGGCTTCACGTGTTGAAAGAGGAACTGTTGTTGAGATTAATACAACAGGTAAGTAATATGAAGTTCAGATATGTATGCTTTTGTTATACCTTATTTTGGGGGGGGTACCTTAAAAGCTAAGGAGAAGTGGGGTATAGCTGTTCCACCTCTTCTTGCCTCAGTTTTGACCTTATATGAAATTACTTCTCTTAGCTACATGTAGGACCTCATTCCACATAGCACGAAAATCCATGCGTTAGCACTCCTATTGACGTTTCTGATATTTTTGTACATATCAGAATCGTCAATAGGAGTGCTAACACATGAATTTTCATGCTACATTCCTCCTTGTGTTGCAAACTCATGGGGCTTTTAATATAAGTGACCATAAAGGAAGAGGAGGGGTCGAGGGTATAAGACTTTACCCACAGCTTGTAATCAAAAAGAAATTATATAATAAAAATGAAAATAATTTTTTTAAAAATTAGGCAATTGTGCCCCTCCTCCTTTCCCGTTACCCCATATACTGTAGTTAGACCTGCCATTGATGAAGAACTGCTTTCAGGTTTTCTCTGACATAAAATGTCTGACTCGGAGCAGGAGCAAGGAGAGTTGTCTGCATCCCCAGACAACAGTCCTAACAGGCGTGTGGTGATACAGGATGAGGAGTC
Organism: Lingula anatina; assembly: GCF_001039355.2. The sequence continues at coordinate 696,413 of NW_019775524.1, forward strand.
CGCCATTTCCCAGCATTCCTCAGCCTCTGCTGGCAGTGACAGGGAAGACACAAGGAAGGAGGGCAGCATAGAGAAAGAAGAGAGGTACGGAGTGAAAAATAATAAGTGGGGAGTGAGTGATGGTTGAAGAAGGGCAGAGAATATTAGAGATTGAGGGGGTAATGTGAGTGTGCATGTGTGTGTGTGTGAGAGAGAGAAATAGGAAAAGAGAGAAAAAAGCTTTCAGGAATGAGGGTAAGAAGAATGACTAAAGGACAAGTAAAGGAGAGTGAGTGAGATAAAGAAAAAAAAGCAGAAAAGACAGACAGATGTAGCAACATGTATTTCAAATACCCAAGTGATAACACTTAAGAGAAGGTAATGTAAGATACTGAAGCATTTTCCTTTACTTTTCAGACACGAGGAGCAGGAATCTCTTGACATTAAACCCCCACAGTCTCAGGCAGGCAAGAAAGACAAACACAAACATAAACGTAAACACAGAGAAGACAGAGACAGAGGCAAGGACTACAGTAAGTAAACATAAATATAGTAAAGCAAAGAGAAGACAGAGGCAGACTACATTACTTCAGAGCTAGAACAGTTTTCGCCCTGTTTCTCTTAATGAGACTGCAAAAGGATTTGCCATATGTTAACAGAAATATTGAAAGCCAATTTTCAGTCTTTTTACCATATTTATTTAATTTGAAATTTTTCAGTTTGATTTACTTTGTCATTTAGTTTTTTATTTTTGTTCATATATTTTCCTATGTTTTTATCTTTTGGTGAAACAATGTATATTTCTTGCTTCTTCAAGGAAAGAGAGGCAGAGAGGGAGAGAAGGAGCGTGGAGAGAGAGGTAGGGAGGGAGAGAAGGAACGAGGGGAAAGAGGACGGGAGCAGAGGCAGGAGAAAGGCCCGGACCAGAGAGAGAGGGAACGCATGAGGATCAAAGAGGAAAATATCAGGAGGGAGGAGTCTAAACGGGAAAGGTCAGTCGGTGGATGATATACATAATTAGGAATTAATTTTTGGGAAAAAAACTTAATAGATAACTAAATTGTTTATATATATCAAATACAGTAGGGACTATTATTTACAATTCTGTAATAATGATAATGTCTGTTTTGAGAAATGATGACAAGATTTCAACCTTATATGTGTTCATGTGTCAATTTGGAAACAAGAATACATAGTTTAATTAGTTCTGTCATTAAGTCAACATTATCATTTGACATAAATTGCATAAACTTACTTAGATTTGGCCCTCAAACTCTCTTATCTGTAATCGTCAGACACATTAAAAAAAATACAAAGTTTTCAAAAAAAAAATTTTATTCATTAAAATGCAGTTTTCTCTTTGTACCCCCAGGGAGAGGTTGGAAAACATGGAGCGAGAAAAGCGACGTGAACGTGACATGAAGGAGAGGATGGCCAGGGAGAGAGAGCGAGATCTAGAACGCAGGCACAGAAAGGGGGAGCCACGATCAAGAAAAGCAGGCGAAGGTTACTTTTGTATATATATATAAATAAAGCTTTGTGTTTCTGACCTCGGTCATTGACAACATGATTTTTATCCAAATTTCCAGAAATTTTTAATCAAACAGAAGACAACTTAGGAAAAAAGAAGTGGTATTTGTATTTTGCATTATCTCATTCAGATTAAAGTATGTAGGGAATTTGGATAAAGCGTTCTCTCCCAGCTTATTGCACCCAGCTCCATGTTTCATTCAACACCTTAATGAAAGGAATTGTAATTACCCTGTCAATTTATTTCAGATTCAAGTGAGCGCAGACGAGAAGAGAGGAGGTCAGACAAATCACGCCCTGATCGCAGTCGCAGCAGACACACAGACAGACAGGACAGAGAGGACAGTCGCACGCGGGGTAGTAACCAGCGCGGGAACACGAGGGAAGAGGGTGGGTATACTGAAGTGTGCCTTGGCTCTTGCAACACCCTTAATGTGTTAAAACTTATCTTACAAAGTTACCCTTATTGAAAAACAGCCCAGTTGTGAACTTAAAAGATTATGGCAATAATTTATGTTTAAAGTTGTGTGGGGTTATAAGGTTTATTACAATTTATAAAGACTTTAAAAACTGTATATCATATACAGTACTATATGTAAGTCAATACCTTAAAATGTATTGCAGCACATTCTTAATATACTTCTAAATGATCTTATACTGTAGGGTACCTTAACACCTTATGTAGAACTTTGTTCAATTAAGAACCATCTATGAATTTAAATTATCAACTTATGCCTAAGATCATTTTTAAATCTAATTTGTATGTTAAAAGATTAAGGGTAAAAAATTACAAAGTTGGCTTCACATTCCAGAAAAGCGGCCATCCCCAATCCTGCCACCAGAGGTCACCCCTGAGCACGCTGAGGAGGCAATGGAAACACAAGAGGTTACAAACGACAGGCAGTCACCAGAATCCAGCGAAGAGTCTGAAAAAGAGGCCACAGAGCAAAGTGAAAGCGAGGCAGAGGAGCAACAAGTCGCAGAGGAGAGCGGGAGCGGTGAGTCGGAGTCCGAGTCTGGTAGTAGCAGCAGTGGAGAATCTGAAGACAGTGACTCTGCAGAGGAGGAGGAGGAGGAACAGAAACCTAAGCCAGGTGTGCATATCCAACATTATTGTCAAACACTGGAATAGAATTTTTCTCTGGTTGCAGTATTTGCTGGAATGTTGGTCAAATTTAAGAAAATATACTTACTTAATTTATTTGAATATCAGTTAATTTTTGCAAATTCATTTGAATACTAATTCATTTTTCGGTTTGTCACCTTTCTTGTGTAATTTTCTATCAGCATTGTCAAATGCAGTATGTGTTTCACAATTTTTAAACGGAAGTATGAAATTTGAAATGTTAATAAGTAAATGAAAACAAATGTGTGATTTGAAAAAGAAAATTTACTTTTTGCCTTGATGGAATTCAGCACTATCTGAGTTAATTTCTTTGATAAAATATGTCTGCTCTCTTTGTTCATTTCAGAAAAAGTACGCTCTAAATTTGATGATCAGTCCTCTCCTGAGGAGAGTGAGACCGAGTCAGTCCCTGAGCCATCAGAGGCGGCTTATGCTGAGGGGGTCCTTGACGACACCCCTCCCCAGTCCCCCGTGGAACTCAAAAAGGAACTCCCGTCCTATTATCCCGCAATCCAAGGCTGTCGAAGTGTGGAGGAATTCCACTGTCTAAACAGGATAGAGGAGGGCACGTATGGGGTGGTGTACAGGGCCAGGGATAAGAAAAAGGGTAGGCTGAATTTAACTTTATTGAGGAAATTTTGTTTAATTGAAGAAAAAAGTGGATTTAAAAATGTATTCAGGGTGTTTTGAGTTTGTAACGCAATATAGATTCCTCGATGATAGGAACTGCTGCTGAAATTTCATACAGTTAAAGAAAACAGTGGATTTTAAAACATATCCGTTTTTTTTCTTTTGAGTTTGAAACACAATTTGGTATTCAAGGGTAGATTCCTCTAAAGAAGGAGATTGATCAAAGTTCCTGATTACCCCATAATATGTTCCCTATGTATTGCAGTACCTATAATAAAATTGTTTTTTTCCAGATGAAATTGTAGCACTGAAGAGGTTAAAAATGGAGAAAGAAAAGGAAGGATTCCCCATTACCTCGATAAGAGAGATTAACACCATTTTGAAGGCGCAACATATGAACATAGTCACAGTTAGGGTAAGTCCGCTACACCATTGTTCTTGTACAGTTTAAGGAGACATAGTGAAGGCACAACACGTGAAAATAGTCACTGTATCTCTCACCACATTTACTGAACCCTACTTCTCCACACTCACTCTAACTCTCACACACACATACACCCATACCTTCCCTCCAACTTGAATATCTGGTTATGTTGAATGGTGATCTGTAATAATGAAATATTTGTTGTAGGAAATTGTTGTTGGAAGTAACATGGACAAGATTTATATTGTGATGGATTACGTGGAGCATGACTTGAAGAGTCTGATGGAGTCCATGAAACAACCGTTTATCATGGGTGAGGTTCATACATCAATTACTTTTTATGTACATGGTTCTAATTGATATTGAATGAACTGTTGTTGAACTAGTTCAGTACATTTGAATGAGATAATCATTAAAGATGATTTTTTACTACCCTATTATTTTATGTTCAAAGCCTTCTTTAATATATGTTTGAACAAGATTTGACCAAGAAATCTAGTTTTGGTCATGTGCTGAAGTTTACTTTCATGAAAATTAGAATGATAATAATCATGACTATTTTTTCTCCTTTGAATACCGATTCTTAATGTTACAGGAGAGGTGAAAACTTTAATGCTTCAGTTGCTAAGGGGCGTGGCTCATCTCCATGACAACTGGATTATCCATAGAGACCTGAAAACCTCCAATCTTTTGCTGAGTCACAAGGGCATCCTTAAGGTAAACTTAAATAGTCTGAATTTTTATTATTTTAGACTATTCTCCACTATTTCCCCTACGGTGAATTTAATTTATGAACTGCACATCAGTCCTATGCTAGCATTAGGGCTAAAATTATTTTAAAATGATATATAATTTTATCTAGAGGAAGATTTGGTAGGAGCTTGAATTAAATGATTGACAATAACTTAAAGTTAAAAAAATATCAGCTATTTATTATTTGGAAATTCTATCAGGTTGCATTTAGCCTGAAGGACCAAGTCTAAAGTAAAAGGCAGTTTAATACGGTAAAATATTTTGCCTTAAATTTTTTTTCCAGATCGGTGATTTTGGATTGGCGCGGGAGTATGGTTCTCCGCTAAGGGCATATACTAGTGTTGTTGTCACATTGTGGTATCGCGCTCCAGAGCTTCTGCTTGGAATTAAGGTGTGTACATGATGTTGTTATTGCTACTGTCAGCTTGGGGGATTGTTGTCCAGTTCTTCTGGTTGGGGTAAATGATGTTACTGTTTATATCATGTTGCTATATTGTTGTCTGTAGTTACTGCTTAGGATTGTAAGGTTTGTATGAGGCTGTTACTGTTACATTACTGATTTTAAAATTTTAGAATTTATAAGTCATATCATCTAATGTATATCATCTTAAATTTACAGCAATATTCTACACCCATAGACATGTATTCAGTTAGCTGTATATTCTTTGCTAATATTCACTCTTTACAGTAGTATTCAATGCCCATACGGAAATAGACAGTAGGCTGTTGTACCTTGTAGATATTTTATATTTCCAGCAATATTCAACTCCCATAGATATGTGGTCATTTGGTTTTACGTTCTTTGTTAATATTTTATATTTCCAGCAATATTCCACTCCCATAGATATGTGGTCATTTGGTTGTATATTCTTTGTAAATATTTTATATTTCCAGCAATATTCCACTCCTATAGATATGTGGTCAGTTGGTTGTATATTTGGGGAGTTGCTGACAATGAAACCCATTTTTCCTGGGAAGTCTGAAACTGATGAACTGCAGAGGATATTCAAGGTAAAGTTGAGGAATTTTATTGAAATAACACATTTCAATAAAATAAGTGTTCTGTTTGAAACTGTTGTTTAATTATTACAGAGAATTGTGAGTAACTTTAGAGAGGTTGTACCCTAGACTATTTAGAGATTTTTCTATACAATTATGTATGTATATACAATTATGTATGTATGCCTGCCTGCATGTGTGTGTATATGCATATGTGTGTCATCATGAATATGTTTATACATAATCTATGGCTGATTTACATTTTTAAACCAAAAACCTGGGTATATAAAAAGTACATATAGATGAATAATTGATAGTTTGATTTGCTTGTTGTCCAGGATCTTGGCACTCCAAATGAGAGAGTTTGGGAAGGTGTGACAGAACTACCTCACTGGAAGAAATACACCTTTGCCAACTACCCATTCAACTCAATAAAAAACAGATTTGGGAGTTATCTCTCAGAGACTGGTTTTCATCTTCTCAACAAGTAGGTCAAGGTCAAGGTTGTAAATTGCAGACTATAAGAACCTTGATTTTGTTGTTGAAAAGAAGGAGAAAGATCTCACTTTGAAAAATGAGTTCAGATTATCATGAAAAGTTTGCTAGTTGGCTCCACACCCATTAAAAAAGTGACTCAAAAAAAAAAACTGATTATAATGAACTGAAATGGGTTTAAAGAAATTAGGTTTGTAGATCTTTATTTATTTATTTATTTATTAATATTATTTTGTCTGTGGGTTTGAGTAATATTATATTCTAACTTGGGAGTTCCCGGAAAAAAAAGTGCAGTGTTTTTTTTAACCCCATTACTTTTTTGTTCTCGGTAGATTCCTGGCGTATGACCCAAAGAAGAGGATCACAGCGGAGGAGGCGTTGAAGCACGAGTTCTTTCAGGAGTCTCCCCAGCCTGTGGACCCTTCGATGTTTCCAACATGGCCAGCCAAGAGTGAGCAACCACGTCGCCATGGAAACACGCCCAAGCCGCCATCTGGTGGCAAAGCCTATGACCTACTTGTGAGTTTACATAGCTTTCAGGTCCTAGTTTGAAAATAACTTGAGTGGGTTCCTTGGCTTACGTCTTTGTTACCAAGGTTACATGATCACATGCACACATCTTACCCTAACAGGAATAGTGTTACAGCACTCTCATGGACACGTGCACACATCCAAGAAATTTTTTATGAAACCAGAAAAACAGAATTTTTCAGTAGTGAGCAACTATTTTAGGTTTAAACTTGATGCAACTATTTAAACAACTTGTTAAGAGGCCATTTTATTTAATTGATTGAATATTTATTTATTTATGTAATTTTTATATTTTAATTTTTTTAATTTTTTTCTTGTCAACCAGGGAGATGATGACGATACAGGGTTCCAGTTCACACATGCTACCAAAGGTGCCTCAGCTCAGGGTCCAGGATTTAGTCTAAAATTCTAAAGATTCATAGCCAAGGATTTAGTCTTAAATTCTAGAGACTCAAAGCCAAGTATTTAGTCTAAAGTTCTTAAGTCTCAAAGCCAAGGATTTAGTCTAAAATTTCTTGAGACCCAAAGCCCCAGACTTAGTCTGAAATGATAAAGACTGAAGGCCCAGGATTTAGTCTGAATTTCTGAAGACACTACCAGGGATTTAGTCTAGAATTCTAAAGACTTGAGGCCTGGGATTTAATCTAGAATTTGAGAGACTCGTGATTTAACAGAAAATGCTAGACCATGTCTTTGTGTCAAAGATTAAGCTGGAAGTTCAAGGCTCATGGGATAGGAAGTCTGTAGTCTGATACACATGTTTAATGGTCCAAGGCTCATGAATCGACCTCCTAGTAAATCCTTCTTCAGGGGCCCAGGATTTGACCTTCAAGTTTTAGATAAATGCACTCAGAAGAGAATTTGTAATTGTAACCTAGCGACAAGTTAAAGTGACTCAGTTATGACATTTGACAATGACATTTAACATTCTGCTTCATAATTGTCGAGGTTCAGACTGAAATGTTTTAAGGTCGCGGCTCATATATTGTTGCTAAAAGACGAGCAGCACAGTTTGCCGTCAGCTTATTGCAAATATAAAATAAATGCATCCTGTGAGCAAAAATGGATAGGGGAAAAGATTTTTTTCTTCCTCTTTTTGTTATCCGCAGGTTCCATCAGATGGTATTTTGTTTTAACAGGAAATGAGTAAATTGTAAGAAATTACGACATTTTTAGTATCGTAACATTTGTATTTCCATATTGAAAACAAATTTATATTTCAATAAATTAATTTAAATTGAACCTGTTTTTCCTTTTGCTGCTTAATTAGACAAGTTATTTGAAGCAGAACAAGGAGGATATTAATGTCTAAGTTGCAATATCTCCGATTGTTGCATTTGAGCACTTTAAATTAAACCTTTCCTATACTGAGGAGTTAAAATTAAAACTGATAACATCTGGATGTCTTTAAAATTTCATTTGGAAATGTGGACTGAAATATTGATATACGTTTTAGCAAATAAAAATGTAAATGACATTATTTACCCATCCGATTGCACAATGGTCCTGAAAAGTCCGAAAAAAAAACAAAACAAGGCATAGCAACGAGATAAGGGACAGCCGCGCAGAAATGATTGTGTCGTCATAGTGTAAAGTGACGTCAGCATGCGCGTGATGTGTTCTGTGACGAAATGCACAACGTTAGCTACAAGATTTGTTATTCACAGGAAGCGACGTGGGGGTTCGTTTCCTCTCATTGATTTTATTTTTATATAATTTTATTTATTTATTTTGCAATGTCTCTATGTGAATCGATAAGAAGCGCCGTGAGACAGGCCCGTGTTAGAGCCAGCCAGGCTGTGGCACATATAAAAACACGAGTAAATCGGAGACATCGCCGCGGCAGAAACCAAACCCCAGTATTTGTGACCTCTCTTACTCCGATACTGTGCAACGAGGATGCAGCCAATCATAAGGTAATAGTTCATTTTTTTTACTTTGTTTGCTAACAGTAACCTTAACATGATACAGATTTATGTATAATTTTGCTCAATGTTACTCGGAAATAAAAATGCGATTCAGGTCTTACTTTTTTTCTAAGTTCTACTCATGTAGGTAAAATTGATAGAAAACTCTGCAAATTTGCACATTTAGATTGATACAGAAGTGCACTTTTGAATGATTACACTGAATTATGACTCGTTACATTGCAAGCCACTGGCAAACAAAAAGATATTTATTGAAAGTTTTGTGTACTATTCTATTATCTATTAATTCTTTATTATCATTGGACCGAAAGTAAATATAAATCAAATTAACGAGATCCCATATAATACTGTTCTGTCCTCATTCTATCTAGTAAAAAGCACGTTTCTCAGAAACTCTTTCATTTACGTGCACGGACTCAACACTGACACCATCACGTAATGATTACAGGTACCACATTTATCGCAGAAGAAATGTGCTCAAAAGTATAATTCCCAGGAGAAAAGGTGGGCTCAAAAATGAAAAAAAAATGTAGAAAAGAATCCTTTTTTGAAGATGGCTATATCTAATTGCTGAGTAATTTTACGTTAAACGTTTATTTATATTGTTCTAGATGGTTCTATTGTTCTTTTTAGTTGGTTGTTTTGTCAGTTAACTTAAAGGTAAATAATTGTGAATGTAAAAGTCTTTCGGTCTTGCGTTTTGTCTAATGGGAGATTATTCATTTGCTCATGGCCAAATTACATGAATGCGCGCGTGTTTGCATCTACATGTATATTTGGCGAAGTGTTATGACTCGCTCAAAATAATGTGCCAGACAAATAGGACAAGCACCATTCACCACCGAATTTAACCATACTGAAATGTACAGTAGTCTCTATCTTTATTTATTATTTTTTTAATTTTCAACAGTTCTTCAACCACTCTAAACCAACCCCCCGCCACGTGTCTCTCCCCAGTCACGGAGAGACGAGAGAGACTCAAGGCTTGGCGTGACGAGCTGAAAAAGATCAGAGAAGAGTACGAGCGCGTGCAGGATGAGAACTGGGCCTCAGAACCAGTGAGAAACACTTTTAATTCACTCCTTAACGCGCTGTTTACAGTGGCGTTTTCGTGAACCAGGGCGCACGTTGCCATGTACTTAGGTCGTAGGTTTAACACGTGGTGTGTAAAGTCCTTACTGGTCATTTCGTGTTACATCGTGATCTGTCGTCATAACACCTGTAACAGAAGTGTGGTCCGCTAGTAATTGTCGCCTGAGTATATTTTCCAATAGTTTTAGTCGTGTTCACAACCAGTTGATTCTAGTTAGTCCGAGGGTCAAATATGGTGCACACTTGACCTTCCACGTGCGCCGTCCTAGCAGGGGCAGATCTATTAAATCTCGACATGCTTTCGGGTGGGTCGCACCATATTTGATCCGCGGACTAGTTAGAACCCAAGACGTCCACTCCCAGCCTACCATACTCGTCACAAAGACAATTTTCCTTTCCCAAATTAATTCATTTGTAAATGTTTACTGCGGCTAATTAGTGATCATTGTCTTCTGGTTAGCTTGAAAATGTAAATTTATATTGAATTGTTGAACGAGTACTTCATGTTTATGTATTATAATTATTATTATTATTATCAAGGCTGAAATTCACGAAACGTTTGACGATATAAGCAGCGTACACAAAGACATCAATGAAAGTAGGCCTACATGTACATATCTTGGAAGTAGCTCACATTGTGACTGAAATTTGCTCCTTACATCATATAATCACCCGTGTTGCTTTATTCGTTCACAGACTGTGCGCAAAAATCAAGAACTGTACGAGGCACTCTGCACACTAAATGCAACGGGAGGTGAATTCATGGCGAGTGAAGACGGGGAGATACCGGAGCCTTCGGGATACTTCGGCTCCGTCCGGAAATCGCTGAAAATTCCACGCAAACGTGCGCGTCGCCCAGCAGTCTCCGAGAGCAACTATGAGTGACTTTACAGTATATTTTTGTTCGATAGTATTAAAATTTTGTTTTAGGTATATACGTCAAAATGACAGTGGAAACAAAAAAGAAATGATGTTCGTTTAATTTCTATCATGAAAAATAAAGACAGTGTTGATTTACAAATTAATACAGCATACAGATTGCAAATGTGAAGAAAAACAGACAAAATAATAATCTAAGCATTGTACTTGCTGTTTGCTGTTGTTTGTTTGTTTATTTATTTATGTATTTATTTAATTATTTATTTTTGCCTAAACTATACACTTTTGAAAGTATTTATGTCCCTAAAGCCTGGGTCACAATGCGCTTTCAATCTTTTGGCAAGCTTTTAACAACCACAAAATCTGGCGGTCGCTTGCAATCACTTTGCAAGCTAAATTAGAAGCTTTGGCATATTTTGATAGACAATCACTCTCAAAACAGTGCGACACGAGTGGTAGTCCGCTAGGAACCGTGGTCCCCATTACTTAGTACAGTTGACATCCGTCCCATATACTAACAGTAAAATCGTACCCCAATACTCTGACTAACCCTAACCTGTACTAAGCATATGGGACCCCGGACTTCCATTTCGTAGGACTACTACTCCTGTACGTCACGCCGGTTGCAACAAGGTTGCAGTGCGGTATCTGCGACCTCTTAGGCTCTATTCCCATAGATTTTAGATCGATCTATCCCCGCGGGGAGTCTCACTAGATTACTTTCAGATAATCCGACTTAAATGTCCGTCCCGCCTACTACAAGCTGTGAGGGGGTAATTAACTTTCGTGTCCGCCCGGCTGACAGCTATTTAGCGTGAACCCCCAGGGAGTTAGGTCGATCTAATCTATGGAAATGGGGTGTTAAAGACCACATTCAAGGTTAAGTTTACCAGTCGCACACCGTTTGCCGAGTAATAAAGAACCTGCCAACAATAATTGAAAACTGGTTGGCCAGTTAGAAAATTTTATGGCACAGACAGACCGAGTAGCCACAATATACATATCTTGACTTTCTTTGTCTCAAATGAGCTCATACAATATAGCGCATGTGCTGAGCTTTCTTACATGTAGGCCCGGTTTGGTGAGCTTTTCAATGCACGCGCTTAAAATTGGGGCCTAAGTAAGTTGGTGTGTTTATGGATCACTTTTTCCGCAGGGGCGGATTTAGGCCGTCTTCTGGGTCTTCCGGATGACGGTCATATTTTCAAGTTTACATTAACGGGTATCTAGTTTTTCTGTAGGAAGACAGTCAAAAATAAAGAATGGATCAACAAAGATAATTTGGAAGACTGTCAGAAAATATCTCTGAATCCGCCCCTGTTCCGTGTGTGCTTTGGGAATACAAGGGGAATTACAGTAAGTGGCAGTGAGAAGTTGTAGAATTGGTTTCGGGTAAAAATGACACAGTTTCAACTATTCATATCCGTTCATATGTTTTGGTAAACATTCATACGATTAACGATTACTTCAACGCAGATATTATAATTTATTCATTAAAGACAGCAAAACGTCGGGCACTTATGAGGGCGTCTAAGAAGTGAGTTAATGATTCAATAAAAATCAGATTGAGGCAAGGCAAAATTGATAAATTGGTTAACGAGCACGACCGACCCTAAAGAAATCGATTTTTATCAAAAATTTTATCACCTCACTCTTTACAATTGAAACAAAATTGAGATTTAATATCTATCGTTCATAGAAAAAAAACCCTTTCTGATAATTCGTGGGTTTCTTTTCACCAGAAATCAAATAATATTTGCTATCTGCTGTATTTCAGAGTTTATAAATCTTAGCTCCATTTTCATGTTGCAAATGGTGTTTCACCTAGCCGCTTTTTTGAATGTGCGTTCGTGCATCTTCGATTTTAAACACATTTTCGTGTACCTAGTATTTTAATTAAAAAAATTGTTTGTTTAATTTTTAAATGCATGTTGATATTTTAAGGGCTATAGAGTTACTAAAAGTGCTACTGATCCTGCTTTCTATAAGCATCATTTATCATTAAAAAAAAAAAGAAACGTCTGCCGAACCTGTTTTCAGAGAATCTCCACTCGTAAACCAACTTATCAATCTTGCCTGGCCTAAACGTTCAGAGCACGTCGACACATATGTAGGTGATTGTGACCTTAACGTAATACGTGTACATTCCACGTAGGAAGACGGTGCCATCTGATCTTAAATCAGGATGCGCTCTTTCACCGAAGAATTGAATAAGCATCATTAATCGATATATAACGTAGATTCATTGGATAAATAGCTACGATTTTATGAATCATCAGCAGAGCCTGCCAGACACGGACACGTTTGTAACTATATAGCCTAAGTTCAATGGCAGCCTGGACACCCTTGCGGTCATGACCCCTGACCCTTGCGGTCATATACACTATATGTATATAACCGAGTCAGACAGTTTGATATTACAAAGGCTCCATCCTATTAATATCTTGGATTTATAGCATTCACTCTCACTTATATGTATAGCAGACGACCTATCCAAAAATTGGGACAGAAAAGTACTGGGGATAGGAAACTAGAACATCTCATCTGGATGTTAATATGAGGCATTGAGGCATATTTTCCTTGGGAAGAGACAAAGAGACATTCTTATTTGATCGAGCAAACAGGGTATGGTTTATTTCCGTGAAGACATTCTGACAAAGGTGAGCAATTTACTTCCTCCACAAAAAGACAACGATAACGTCACAACATTCCCCTTTGGGAGAAACGGGTCAACTAGTCACTGTCTTAGCAATCTCTGAAACCTCACGTTTACCTTTGAAAAGGCCGCTGGAAATTATCAAACAAAATAAAATAATCACGCAGCTGTTGGCATATTTCCTGGTGTTGACATGAAGTCCACAGTTTTCTACCTAGTGCCTTACAGAAAACCAACGGCATTATCAAGGACGTTTTCTATTTACATATGTGTGACAATACTATTTACTGCTGTTTATATCAGTATAAATTGGCAATTTGACGAGTCAAAAAACCGGCCTATTGCCAAGGCGTCCTCTAATAAACCTGACGTGCCAGATTGTGTTCCGCCTGATCTTAAACTCTTCCCTCCTGAAATCATGGCGTTTAGGAAGAAAGTGGATACAGTGCGATGTAACCGGGATGCACGCCCGAACTGGGTTTACGTCGAAAATGGAAAATATCGCATTTCTCGAGAAGCTACCGAGAGCCAGGGCACGGTTCGTTGCTCGTATGTTCCAATACTACGGGGCATTGATGACTACACCGTGGGCTTGGGAAGTAAAACAGGCTTCATTGATGGAGATCCGTTAAAGTTTGATTTTTCTGAAGTACACTGTACCTCTCCAACCACCGGAGAGAATTACACCAACTTAGTGTCTGGGATAGCGTACAACGCATCTCTTTTCGCACGTGCCAACAGCACACCAGGCGCGCGGAACGCCATGGGTTTTGATGTTCTAATGATAGGCTACGATAGCGTTTCTCGTCTATCTTGGATGCGCAGCCTGCCCAAGACTTATCAGTACTTCACCAAGGACCTGAAGGGAACTGTTCTCGAAGGATACAACATCGTTGGTGACGGTACCACACACGCGCTTTTCCCTATGCTTACGGGTCTCACTGAAGAGGAGCTTCCGGAATCCAGGCGCGGGAAACCCGGTGCTGTGTCTGTTGAGGGATTCCCATTTGTCTGGAAGGATTACAAAAAGCATGGCTTTATCACTCAGTGGGCTGAGGATGAACCCAACCTTGGGGCTTTTCATTACAGATTGCTTGGGTTTAATGAAACACCTACAGACCACTACATGCGTGTGTTCTACTTGAGAAAAAATGAAGTATCGAAGATGTTCCAGAGATTTTGCCTTGGTTCCGTGTCCAGCCACCAAAACCAGTTAAACTGGATCAAAGAAGCTTTTTTGATGTACCGGGACAACCCCAAATTTATTTTTAGTTTTCACGGTGAATATAGTCATTATAGACATGACACAAAAATTCAAAACGCCGATGAAGAACTTGCTGAATTTCTTAAGAACCTCAAAAAAGATGGTCATCTTGATACAACTGTGCTTATTTTAATGGCAGATCACGGTGCTCGCTTTGGAATTTTGCGAGAGACTTTTCAAGGAAAGCTGGAAGAACGCTTGCCCTTCTTTTCATTTCGTTTTCCTATGAAATTTCGAAAGCTTTATCCCGAGGCTTATAGAAATTTTCTTATCAATGCGAAGCGCCTGACATGCCCGTTTGATATACACGCCACTTTTATGGACATGTTGAATTATAATAAGCACTCAGAGACTGAGAAAGGGAAACTAAAACGCGGCATCAGTCTTTTTAAAGAGATTCCTCTTCAACGGACATGCGCTGATGCGGGGATAGAGCCTCATTGGTGCGCGTGTCAAAAATGGGAAAATATAACCATTAGTCACTCGGATGTCACTAAAGCTACTAGTGAGGTTTTGTCAACAATAAACAAAATGACCATAGAGAAGAAGGACGAATGCGAACGCCTAAGAGTAGAACGAGTAATTTCAGCCATAAAAATGTCTCCAGATAATGCGAAAGTATTGACCTATTTAATGGCTTCTGATTATGACGGTCGAGTGCCTAAATATTCCATAAATGAGACAGTCTTCTCGATCGAAAATGGCACGTTCTATCAAGTTACCATAGAAACACACCCAGGACTTGGGCGTTTCGAGGCTACGGTATACCAAATGCCAGACGGAAAAACCTTCAAATGCAGTGACAGCTCCATCAGTAGAATAAACAAGTATGGCAAGCAACCACACTGCGTAATGAGGGCTTTCCCACATCTCCGACCTTACTGTTACTGCAAAAAGCAGAAAAACTGAGACGCGGTAAGCGCAGATACTCAAGACATTCTTCATTACGCGCCATACTAACTAAGTAAGTGAAGATGTCTTGAATTCAATTACCTTAAAATGATCTCGAGAAATTAAAACTTAAAAAGCTATTTAATTTGTGCCGGTGTGGCTGGCAACCGTTTTGTTCACTGGGCAAGGTGCCAAGCAAGATTATCATAGATCAGGGGCGGATCAGGATTATTTGAAGGGGGGGGGGGGGGGGAAATCCAGTTTTATTTTAGGAATGACAGGGTGGGGAGCTTCAGCGGGCCCCCGAACCCTTGGGGTGGGGTTCGGGGCTGAAGGGACTCCGAAATTTTGGGTGTTTTGGAGGGCTATTTGGTACGGTTGACAACTATGATTCAGCTAGTTAAAATTTTAATTTCAAGAAGGGACTACTGGTGTGTGTGTGTGTTTTTTCAGAAACCAAAGGAGGGGGGGTCAGGACACCTCTGCCCCCCCACCCCCACCCCCACTGCAGATGATGGTGCAGGTTTTTAGATAATCAAAAATAAATTGAAATCTTGAAATACTTTCTTTTGTTGTGTTATCGTAAGTATTTTGCAGGTCCAAATGAAAGACAATATAAAGGTTCGTTTGGTTGACTCTTATTCTTTTTGGCACAACCGTGTGATAAAAAAAACATAGGTAACCAGTTAGTACTAGTACACATGTACGTGCACATTTTGCTGGCAACCTCTTTACAACTGGAATCTTAACATGGTGAGTAAGGGCCTTCCACACCGACTTTCTCTAGATCTAGGACTACAGCATTCCAGTCAATAAGTATATTGCGTTTGTCACATAATCAGTATTACTGAAATGATACTTCTCCACTCCCTTGTCTCTTGCGTGCACTGACGACTGAAATTAGTCAAGAAATAAATAAATAAAACAGAAGAAATGACATCTTTGAAAAGGCTACTTTCATTGAAATAGCACTACATTTTCAAATAATGTGAATATCATTGCACTTTTCTATGCACTAAGTTAAAATTTAATTACCACTACTATCGAGGCTAATAATATTTAAATTATGTACGAAAATGAAAATTAAGCGGCTATGTCGGCGTCTCTCTGCTCAGTCAGGGTAGAGGACTTGCTGTGCGCAGACCACGAGGAAAAGAAATTATGAAATTATTCGTCTTACAAACAGACTGGCAATTTTTGCACTGCCGTACTGGAAACCGTTATTAAAGACATGAAATAACAAACTACTTACAATATGTGGGCGCCACGTCAAGCAGGTGGCTTTGAACATGCCGCATTTCGCCCACAAGGTTCGTCATCTCGATCTAAAATTCTCTGCCTTCCAGCGTGGCATCCTGAATACCTGTCCCTTAGTCTTATTTGAATAACAATACGATAACAGGTAAGACTGATCGCAGACGAAGGATTGCGTTAGAGAAGACAAATCTGTGACTAAAACACATTACTAGGAGCCAGTGCACCCGATACTTAAAAACTTCCTTTTACCCATCTGACTCTTTTTCCTAAAAAATTTAGCTCAGTTAAGATACCATGCGTTCATTTTTTTCCCCAAAATCAATTAAAAGGCTCGAGTAAAGTGAAACTTAGTAAACGTTAATAAATAAATGAAAATAAAATAATCAGAGACATAATACACACCAAGGTGGTACATTTTAATCATTTATTCCACAGCATTTTGAATATTAAAAAATCTAGTTAGTAGTGCATTGCAGAAGCCTTGCAAACAGTCAAATAGCCCAAGCTAGTTATGGCACTGGTACGTGGCTGACGGTTATAACGACAGTTTTTTGTTTTTTGTGGCAGCCCTTAAGGCCTCTTCTGCAGCAGCATGACCAACTTGATGGACATCCATGTAGATCTTAATTAATGCCTCTGGGAGGAGAACTTTCATCAGATAGTCCAAGTACTGAAAAAAAAATGGAATTTTTGTGTACTGGTAATTTCAAACCTGATTGCAATTTGTCCTAAGAGGCATTATTGCCCAGAGTGTCAATGCTGGTTTATAGATGGTGCCAGTATACATTACTGGCAAATGACTGACAGACTTGCCCAGACAAGAAGAAAAATCTTTCAAAGCTAACTAGACCAGTCCAATTGGGAAATTTTAACAGACTGTGGCTTTGGATTAATTTTTTTATCATCTATAAATTATATAACCAACTTTGTGTAAGTTTTCATCGGAAATGGTAATTTTCAGAGGTCAGATTTTCTCCTAGAGACCAGCGAACTAAAAAGTTACAGGCACATACAGCCCAGTGTACAGGCAATGTGTTACTGCTGTACCTTGTTGTGCTTCTTGCAGAATATCTGTATCAATGTTTCCATCACTGCATCATTCTGGCTCTCAAGGTACACACACAGGCTGGCCTGGTTGTGGTCCAAATTGTCTGGAACAGTCAAGATAAAACACAGTATATACACCGAGGTAAAATATAAATGCCCTAAACAATACTTTATTATCAGCATTATCAGCATTTTAACTGGTGTGTGTGTGTGTGCTACAGATTATTGTACAATTATAAGCAAACATCAGCTCATCGATACACAAATAATTCACACTGGGCATTTAAATTTTTGCTCAGCCAGAAAACGTTCCCTCTACAAGGACCATAGGGAAACTTTATCACTTAGTCCAGACATTTACAAATATGTCTATGGAACTTCATACACTTAAAAACTTAAAGGGATAATTACTCTTCGTATGCGATCTATATTTCACAATAAAAACATTATGACAACTCATAGAATTATAATATATTCTGTTTTACCACAAAAATGGCAGTTATAGCTATTATTTTGATATCTGAGCTTGTCTTTAGACCAGGTGACCTCCATTGATAGCTATCCTCTGTTATAATCTTTTAAGAGATTATAACAAAAAAACAAACTTTTTAGAAAAAAAAAACAAAGACTTACTTTGAATGTAAAAATGGATTCATTAACCATTGTTCAGTGTGGGAAAATTGTTGTTTACTCCAGGAAAATTTATTTTTTGGCCAAAACAAAGAGTTATTATCCCTTAAATGTTTGTATAAAAACAATGCCATCCAGCTCAAGTTTCAGATCACCAGAAATAAGTTTGTACATTAGCAGTGTCCGGGCTCCTAGCCACACATTTGTATTAGCTACAGATTTTATAATTTCACTCATAATACATAAAGTGTGCTATACTAGTAGACCCCGACCCCGCATTATGGAACGACCCCGGATTATGGAACAAAACCGGAAGTTTGCTCTTTTTACCCAGCATGCAGAGCGTAAAAAATCCCCGTTGCCACGAAAGTTTCAAGCGTCTGCTACAATGTATCAAACGCGCTATGCAGACGCATGTTACGACCTGATACAATAGAAGTGTTAGCGTTTGAAAGTTCGTTGTTCTCAAATTTGATAAAATTAATAATGAACTTACGTTTATTCAAGCAAGTTTTAAAGCCGTTTATCGTCCGCTTTCGTCTGCACGTGTTACAGTTTCCGATCTCGATTTCTAACTTTTTCATACTGTTTACGGGTAGGCCTACATCGATCGCTGTGGACGTAAACACGGCCGTCTTTTACTGCTATAAGTATTGTAGCCTAACTTGTCTCATCCCTTAGCCTATTGTTTGTATTTCTTGTTCTCGGCTTAATGAAATTATTTCAAAACATCCACTTTCAAGAGGTTGAAGTAGGTTATTCCAAGATCTCATAAAATGCCTTTGATGTTGGGCATAGCTGTGGGTGCTTTCTGCTCACTGTAAACTGCTGTTAGAGAACGCTACGAGCGCTATTAGACTCAAGCGACTTGTGAAATAAATAAATTTGTTCTCACAAAATAACACTTAATGTTGACTTTTGTATTGACATTATGAGAGAAAAAATCGTTACTGACCTTTTTCATGCTCGATAAATTTCAGCATGTCAAAGAGGAAATTATAGGCCCACTCTTATTCAATATCAGAGGCGGCACGTAGGCCTATAGGGCCTATTTGAGGTGCCAAAGAGGATCATTTTAAATCATAGTTCAGGTAGGCCTACACAAATGACACATGATTGATCTTTGTTGTGATGAAAAAAAAAAATATTAGACTTATGAATCATTTAGGGCCTACTAGGTTTGCGCCTTTTCTGGGAGTTTTAGGTCTTTAAAACTTCTTATTTCAACTATCTCTATCCAGTATCTTCTTCTTCTATTTTTCTTAAATATACCACAAGTGCTCTCAAGGGAGGTGGTCATGGGAAGTTGGCCCTCAGTCACTCTGATGAGGCAGCTCTAGTCCAATACTGCCTTATTATGAGTGACTGGGGGTTTCCCCTCACCAAAGACTTGGAGTCTGCAAGTTTGCTCTGGCGGTGGGAAAACAAAGGGATAGGCCTATGGGCTTTTCAGCGTCGAACGGCTGGTGGGGTCGGTTCATGAATCGACATCCCGAGTTGTCCCTTAGAAAACCGGGAAGGATAAATAGGTGCAATATAGTGAAATAAAAAACATGCTAAATAAATGAAAAATAATGAGAAAATGAATTTTGTCTTCAAATAAAGATTTGTTCGGATATCGGATAATAAGAAAGCATTATTTAAAGACTTGAAAGAAATAAAGAAAGAAAGAAAGAAAAGAAGAGCTGTAGAAAAAAATGAGAAAAGCCGAAGATGGCGCTAAGCGAAGAATGGAGAAAGAGGAGAAGAGAAGAGCGGGCGTGGAGAGGAAGAGGAAGAAGGCTGAGGTAGCCTACGAGAGCGAAAGGCACAGAGAGCATTGGAGGTGAAACGTACGTAGAAAAGAAAAGAAGGAAGAAGAGAGAAAAAAGAATTTTTACGTTGCGTTGTTTGTAAAGCCTAGGTCCCAACCGAACGTACGGGCTGCTACGTGTGGTCTACGGCCAAAAAAATGGGAAAAACTTGGGAGTTCGTGCGTGAGGAGCACATCCATCGTGCGACTTTTGGAAGACGCAAACAGCACGTAGTAACCTTTCGACATGATCAACAGCCGCTACGTGCGATCTAGCTACGTCCTAGCCGGACGCAAGGAACTAAAATACCGTGCATCCAAAACGTATTTGGGACCTAGGCTTAACGCGCAAGAACATTTCACTTGCGCTTAAACCACTACATTTTTGAACGTTTTCCTGTGTTATATCTGCTGAAATTTATCTCAGTAAAGGAGAAACATTGATTGAGTTCTTTTGTTTTATATATTTTTTAAAGATTTATATTGTTTTTTTTTTCTTATTTATACCGCAAAAGTAGCCTACATGGGCCTACAAGTGATATGTTCTTGTGCGTTACAAACAACGCAACGTAAAAATAAACATACATACGTACATAACACAAACGCACATTATTATTCCATATGGTGAACAGAGTTGCGAGACAGTATAATAATAGAATAAATTGCAGTGATTTCGTTTTATGGAGTTAAATGTTTAATGCATTTTATAAAGGTCAGCGATGTTAAAAAACTGAATACATTCATCTCTTTGTTAGGTCACAGCACTAGTCTGTTACATGAGTTCTCCGTCTTTTTTTATTTATTTATTTTTATTGTATTTGTCACACTTTCGATAAATTATTTGTTGGTGGTGTGTGAGCTGTTAATGTTAATTGCTAGTTTTGTTATCATGAATTAAAGATTTTATTTTGAATCATTAGGGCCTACTGGTGTTGTTACATGTAGGCCTACCTGAAGGCTGCCCAAATGAATGATCGATGATTTTTAAAATGAGAAATATCAATATTATTCTTTCATAATAATGAATACAGTATTTTCAATTTGCCATTTTAAATGACCAGACTACTTAATATCGCTTCGATACTCCGACGTAGCAGCAACTTCTCGTTTTGTTCCAAAATCCGATCAAGGCAGTGGTAAATGAGTGGACTATTCCATTTTTTAGCAATATTTGTGTTTAAAAGTAAAAGACCAACTAAATATGAATAACAACTGCTGTTATGTTCATTGATATTCGCAATATAAAGCGCATTTGCCGTTTTATTGTCTTTTATAGACCTCCTGCGCTACATATTGCCTTGCATCTTATCTAACAAACTCTGACGCAACGTTATCTGCGCACTTCCGGTTTTGTTCCATAATCCGGGGTTTGAGAACAACATGAAGTTGACCATTATATTAGCGTTTTTCTCCAACAGTAACCCCAATCATATGGATTAAGCTTTACAAGATAGTAAATAAAGCTCTATCGTAGCTACATGCAAAGTATTAGAGGTTAGTTTACGTTCATTTTTATACACAGACTGTGCAAAGCCGAAAAACGTCAAATATCGTTCCATAATCCGGGGTCGAGGTCTATGCATGTTAACAAATTTCTTTGTTAAACACGTTTGAAATTAACAATGAGTAAGATTTTTGCTTTTCAATAAAAACAAATGTGTACTACAAGAGTGTTTTTCACTTATTACATATAATTCCACTGTCAACTTCAAACTTTTGTATATACAATTATTTTCCATTTTTCAACTCACATCTGGAAACACCGCCTTTCTTGTACTCTTCATGTCGAAGGCAGGACCTCTGAAAATCAGAATCAAGTTTAATCATTTTTTTTTTTGCCTAATCATGTTATGGTTCTTAACACTATCGGTCAAGCTTATAGTAACCCCAACCCTCTGTCATCAATTATCATTAAATAGCACTCTCACTAATGTACGTAGTATAAACACACTTGACAGCAGTGATCCCTCTGATCTGTAGACACACAATGTATTTATATCAGCAGACTTAGAAATAAAGTTAGTTGTTGTAGTCGAGTCCGTCTTGGAGTTGTTTCAAATCATATAATGGTTTTAGTCATATTACACATCAAAGAAAAAAGACACGAGTGGCATAATATGCTTTAAATAATATTTGTTAATAATGAGATAAAGGAAATGCTATTTTGAAACTGTTAGGGGTATTTCATTTAGCAGCTTCAATAGGAGATTGGTTGATCCTGTTAGATGGAAATGGGTATGGGCATGGGGTCTAATAGTAGTTATAGCCTAAGCACAAATTAATATTGTTTTAAGGCAAGGCCCCAATGTATCACTGTTTCTCACCTTGCCTTCAAAGATCTGCCTCAGATATTTTTCATTTTTCTCCACCATGTATCTCAGCTGATCATCTTGAAGTTGATTCACATTCCTGAAAGAACTCACTGTCATTTAGGCTGTCAGTTCAAATTTAAATATGTTAACTGTTGCCCCCTTTTGTGATGTAATATCAGTGGCTGGCCAGGATTGTCCCGGGCTCGGTAGCTCAGTCAGTAAGAGCGGTCGTACCGTTTGCGAGAGTCCCGGGTTCGAGTCCTGGTCGAGCCTTGGTGTTTTCTCCCCCAAATCGCTACAATCAGTAATGTAAAATTATTGATCGTGTCAGTTGGAGTAATGTGTTGGCCCCTTCAGCAATTCCATTGTTATACAGTTACTGTAATGATTTTATATTTATCTTAAAAAAAATTAAACACCTAGCAGCAAAGGTCTTGCATATGTGTGATCCTGATCACAGTGCTAGATCATGCAGCCGCCTGTGATAATTTCAGTACAATGTTAAATTGCTTTCCTTTTTTGCAATCAGTTCTAATCTATATAGTGCTGCCTCCTTTTGTAATATCAACACTACACTACGTACCTGATATTTCTAATATCTTGCTCCACGGCATCCACATCAGAATCATCTTCAACATGAATCACTTCTTCTGCACCATCACCAATCCTGCTCGGGGACCCTGTCTCCATCTCCAGACTTACGACATCACTGTGAGGTTTTACTACATTTCGAGAACTACATGTATGCCCAGTGCTCTCTACATCAGGAGTAAAAGACATTTGTTTGTCTGATACAGTCTCGTGTTTCTTATTGCACAATTTGGTTTGATTACCATGCTTTTGTTGCATCNTCTTAACTGGTGTGTGTGTGTATGTGTGTGTGTGCTACAGATTATTGTACAATTATAAGCAAACATCAGCTCATCGATACACAAATAATTCACACTGGGCATTTAAATTTTTGCTCAGCCAGAAAACGTTCCCTCTACAAGGACCTTGCATAGGGAAACTTTATCACTTAGTCCAGACATTTACAAATATGTCTATGGAACTTCATACACTTAAAAACTTAAAGGGATAATAACTCTTCGTATGCGATCTATATTTCACAATAAAAACATTATGACAACTCATAGAAATATAATATATTCTGTTTTACCACAAAAATGGCAGTTATAGCTATTATTTTGATATCTGAGCTTGTCTTTAGACCAGGTGACCTCCATTGATAGCTATCCTCTGTTATAATCTTTTAAGAGATTATAACAAAAACACAATCTTTTTAGAAAAAAAACCAAAGACTAACTTTGAATGTAAAAATGGATTCATTAACCATTGTTCAGTGTGGGAAAATTGTTGTTTACTCCAGGAAAATTTATTTTTTGGCCAAAACAAAGAGTTATTATCCCTTAAATGTTTGTATAAAAACAATGCCATCCAGCTCAAGTTTCAGATCACCAGAAATAAGTTTGTACATTAGCAGTGTCCGGGCTCCTAGCCACACATTTGTATTAACTACAGATTTTATAATTTCACTCATAATACATAAAGCGTGCTATACTAGTATGCATGTTAACAAATTTCTTTGTTAACCACGTTTGAAATTAACAATGAGTAAGATGTTTGCTTTTCAATAAAAACAAATGTGTACTCTATGAGTTTTTTTCACTTATTACATATAATTCCATTGTCAACTTCAAACTTTTGTATATCAATTATTTTCCATCTTCCAACTCACATCTGGACACCCCGCCTTTCTTGTACTCTTCATGACGAAGACAGGACCTCTGAAAATCAGAATCAAGTTTAATCTAAGATCTAATAAACAGATCTTAGGTTTAATTAACTTTTTTTTTTTTTGCTTAATCATATAATGGTTTTAGTCATATTACACATCAAAGAAAAAAGACACGAGTGGCATAATATGCTTTAAATAATATTTGTTAATAATGAGATAAAGGAAATGCTATTTTGAAGCTGTTAGGGGTATTTCATTTAGCAGCTTCAATAGATGGGTCGATCCTGTTAGATGGAAATGGGTATGGGCATGGGGTCTAATAGTAGTTATAGCCTAAGCACAAATCAATATTGTTTAAGGCAAGACCCCAATGTTTCCCTGTTTCTCACCTTGCCTTCAAAGATCTGCCTCAGATATTTTTCATTTTTCTCCACCATGTATCTCAGCTGATCATCTTGAAGTTGATTCACATTCCTGAAAGAACTCACCGTCATTTAGGCTGCAAATCTAACTCTCAGTTCAAATTTAAATATGTTAACTGTTTCCCCCTTTTGTGATGTAATATCAGTAATGTAAAATTATTGATTGTGTCAGTTGGACTAATGTATTGGCCCTTTCAGTAATTCCATTGTTATACAGTTACTGTAATGATTTTATATTTATCTTAAAACATTTAAACACCTAGCAGCAAAGGCACTGCGTATGTGTGATCCTGATCTATAAACTGTTTCCCCCTTTTGTACTGTCAGTGCTAGAACATGCAGCCGCCTGTGATAATTTCAGTACAATGTTAAATTGCTTTCCTTTTTTGTAATCAGTTCTAATCTATATAGTGCTGCCTCCTTTTGTAATATCAACACTACACTACGTACCTCATATTTCTAATATCTTGCTCCATGGCATCCACATCAGAGTCATCTTCAACATGAATCACTTCTTCTGCACCGTCACCAATCCTGCTCGGGGACCCTGTCTCCCTCTCCAGACTTACGACATCACTGTGAGGTTTTACTACATTTCGAGAACTACATGTATGCCCAGTGCTCTCTACATCAGGAGTAAAAGACATTTGTTTGTCTGATACAGTCTCTTGTTTCTTATTGCACAATTTGGTTTGATTACCATGCTTTTGTTGCAACGAATCATGGTTCTGGCTCAAGTCTATTTCTGGCAGTTCTTCATTCTGTTTGGATAGTTTGATTTTCTTGGAAGGATATACAGTGGAGGACTTGCTGTCTTCCTCTGTCTCTTCTAATTCACCTCTGGGGTCAGCATCATAGGCATTTACATCATCATTATTAAAATCAGACACATGCTCCAAACTTTCTTGTACATGATGCTGTTGTTTGGAATGGTTGCGAAGTCTCTTTGTAATTTTGATGTGTTTCTTGGACATCTTCTCTCCCTCTGATAACAAACTACTACTCATCTTACACACTGAATGGCTTTGTCTGATGGGTTTATCACTATTTGCTTGCTGTGTTGCTTGGGGATGACTTAAAGCAAAGGCATTGGCAGTAACAGCCTTCTCAGTGTGATACCCCACAATGCGACTCTGCGACTGCTCACTATTTTCTTCATCTCCTGATTGTGTTTTCTCAAATGCTTCACCCGGAACATCGGGGGAAAGTAATGGCAGTCTAGTCTGAGTGGATAATTTAGTCTTCCTGAACTTGAATGTCCTCTTTGCAATGTTGTCTACGCCCTGTGGATCAGATGGGGCATTAGTAGAGTGGGACTTGTCTTCCTTAGGTTGTGTTGTAAGCTTTGGCTGCACCGTCAGCCGACTTTCTTTAGATATTTGATTTCGTACAGATAACGCTGAAGGAACACTCGCTGCAGATGGTGCTACTGGGCAACTTTCTGGTGATGACCTCCCAGGCCGACTTCCTGTAATAGATGGCGCTGACAACCGACTTCCATTAAATGGAGCTGACAACTCCCTTTTAGTAGATGGTGCTGAAAATGGACTTCCTGTAGATGACAGCTGTCCGCTAGAAGACTGCTCACTGACATAGCCAGCTTGTGTGTCTGCACTCTCTAAATTCACTTCTGATATCTGCTTCCAATCTGTACTAGTTTCACCTGAACCTAGGTTTTCAATGCCCCTATCATTTGTGGTGGCTGAAAGAATTGGTTGGTTACTGTCTTTCCTGGGGGCAGATTTTTCAGGGTTCCCTGTTTTGCTCGCAGTACTTCTTGTCTTCTTTACCCTTTTCTTGATATTCTTAGCTTTCCCTCTGTCTACTCTGAAAGAACAATAGCATTAAATCTGAAATAAAGGTCACACTACTTTTTAAATTGCCTCGAAACAATGTCTAACATAACAAACTGTGATAATACTTACATTTCTTTTAATTGAACTTTAGTCTTGCTGGCAGCATCTTTGCCTGGCTGGAAATATCCACTGAGCTGTGAACACTGGCCCTGTTTTTGTAGGGAAAACAGCAAGCTTAATTAAGAGTTGGCCTGCTGTAAACAGTTTAACTGATAAATTTAAATGAGGTCCAATTTCAAAAATTACGGCAACCCAATGCTACTGATCTTTAATTTATTCATATCTAATCTACATGGTAATTTTACAAAAAAAATTAACATACACAAGCCTTCAGGTAACTCTACAGAAGTTGTCACCATATAACTTAAATTAACTTTTATCTAGAATAAAAGTCATGAAACAGATTTTTTTCTGTGGTATAACCTAAAATCACTGTGAACATTAATTTTAAATTATATCATAAGTGGAACAAATTTAACAGTGCCAGTGTCCAAGTTATGCTATTTAATATTTACCGTCTCTGCCACATGACAGTCCTGACTGACAACTGCTCTCACTTTACACCTCCCAATATAATAAGACATCCTTTTTCTCTGGTTTCCATCTGAAAAAAAAAAAAAAACAGCACCTTGTATTAACACCAAAGACTAAGAAATGTTATACTTCAAAATATATGGTTCTTGTGTAGTGTTAGCTGAGCTCACCAGAATGCGTGACAAGTCAAAGTTCCCATTGGATTCTGGTGATGGTAAAAAAAAAAGTAACGGGTTGATAATTTCAATCAGCAAGTTTCCTAATATGAACTGATCTATCACTCATTGAAATGCTCATGTTTAAATATTAAAAATTTGAAAATAACTGATAGGCCTTGCATTATTTGTGTCTAATTGATAAATGAAAAGATTGTAGAGTGAGATAAGCATATCTGTTATAGATAAACAATGTTGCTTTCAGAGTTACAATCTTTTAACATTATGGTGACTTCAAAATATATATTTCAATGTGTTGTCATATGGCAGTAAAACCTTGATAGTTTTTCATACAAAAACCAAGCAACTTTTAAGTTCTCTTTCACACATACAAGCTGTGGTAAAAAGGAAAATCCTAAAAGGGAAATTAATCTTGCCATTTCCATCTTTGATAACTTTGGCTAACTTGATTATTGTTTAACTACTGTATATCAAATCAAAAATTTATCTAGACAGTTTCCAGAACATCTATTAGATACTTACCTTGCTTAGCATTAAGAAGAAGGCTGTGCTGAAGTCTTGAGCATTTTTTCACAGTATACTGAATATTATAACCCATACCTAAATGTATGTACAAATTCAAAGATATGACTAAGTTCTCATATTTGACCAAGAAAATAGGACCAAAATTGCTATTTCATCTTGGTAATTACTAGTTTTAGTTAAACTTATGGTACTTAAACTAGATAGTACTTAAGGTCATTTGACTTTTTCCTGCATTTTTTATTTCCAAAACTTTGCTTTTCGGTTCCGATTTGCTCTCAAAATCGATTTTCTGATTTCACAATATATCTGGGAAAAATTAACAACAAATCATTCATTCATTCATTCATTCACTCATTCACAAAAAATTTCATAGTTTTAACATTTAACTAATCAGTTCTTCAAATTCAATCTGTGAAAACTGTAATTACAGTTTGATTCATTATTTTCACTTTATTAAAAATACACTGAGTTTAAATTAACTGTTTCTGACCATGTGCCATTCACCTTTCAATTCGCCAGTCACACAATCAGGCAATTTCTTATTTTTCTGTTCTTCTTTGGGTTTGGTCTGCCACCGCTGACTGTCCTGCCAGTCTTGTAATACAGGCTTCAACAGGGTCAGAGTCTCCTGTAACAAAGTGAGAAATCAAATTGAATTTATTTATTAAATTGAAAAAAAAAAAAGATTGCTAAATAGATTTTTTAAATCCATAAATTCATATGTACAATAACTAAAAATATGACGACAGATTAGAATGTACATGTACAGCATAAATAATGAGGAGATACAATAATAATAAATTATCAATATATAACTTGCTTACCTGAAACCTATATTACTTTATTTGTTTGCTGTGGCCTAATCGTAATGTTACAAATGCTATACAATGCAATAAGGGGAAAATGAGAGAGAATAAAAGACATAACATTTAGCTTATAAAGATATATGAAATCCTGACACAGATATACCTGTCTTGTGCTGTCGTTCCACCAGGAGCTGTCATTCTTCTCTTTCCTCCCCCGCACCACACATAGCTCACACTGTACTGCTGTGTAGCCTAACTAAACACAAGGCACAACTGGGGATACATAACTGATCATTAAGAAATCAAATATTTGTTTCTTCTTTTGTTTTCGAACATCTTTTGCTTTCAAACATACAATATTTTTCTCCAGTTGAGGACAGGCATTTTTCTTTGTTTATTTTTCTTCAAATTTTTATCAACCGATGCTCAAAATCCCTGGATGACAGTTTCTTGAAAGGATGTCATGAGAAATCCTTTCGGTAATTGAAATTGTCCATTTAATATTGAAAACCACCCTCACGCCTACATGTACATCTATTTGAAAATTGTATAAACAAACAGACAAACAGGGGTTATTAAAGTAAATGCAGGTTATTCAGAGTGAATCATATGCTGCTTACTTTAATGTACAGGTTCTCTACTTCTGTCAGATCTAAACCATCTTTACGCTCACAAATCATCCCGTGCTCACTTTCGCTTCTCGAGCTCCCTTTTTAAAACTGGCGGATTTTTTTAGTTTATCATCGGTGCGTACTTATGCTCATGGATTTATATCGTGCACACTTTAATATGCAACGCAAATGTGTCTACAATATTATTGACCAAGTTCCATGATTGATGTTAGTTCTTTTCAACAAAACAACAATATACCATTCTTCTCCGGAACACTGTACGGCACAGACCATATCAGGTCGGGCATTACTGGTCAAGATAATCTTTATTTTGCAAATGGCGGATGTGGCATCTCAGGCCACGAGAAGGGCTATCATTGGCTGCAGCCTGGAGACATATCATATCAGGTCATAAGGTGACCATGCATGTCATCTCAGGCCAGAGAAATTTTTAATTGCCATTTATACTTCTTTCAAGTGAAAACGTGCACAGTAATTTTATAGCAGTTTTAAATGATATTACAGCAGATAATCTGATAAATAAATAAACATTTTAGGAATTCAATTTATACTACACAATGTCATTATAATTGTAGCTAGTGTAAAACTACATGTGAATGCTGTTACTTTTTCATTTATTGATGACAATTTATAATGAATATTTAAATTGAAGGTGTTTGTGCCCTTAATGTAATCAAGGAATATTCAACTGACTTTTCCCTTCAATTATATGATATGATTGAGGCATTATCAATTTTAAATAAAGCTATATAATAATGATAACGATAAAGTATAGTACTGCTACACTGTACTTGTACTACATGCCCAGCCATTCATGTTAATTTCTGCAAGGGGAAGTTTTACTTTAAATATAACAGTATATGTTATATATATAGTAGTAGGCATTTGAATTTCATTAAATGATATTAAATAAATAAATAAATAAATAAATAAATAAATAAATAAATAAATAAACAAACAAACAAATAAATAAATAAATAAATAAATAAATGATATTGCTTATTTTTTTATTAATTGCTTTATCAATTAGAAAATATTTTCAGATGCAGGTGAAGTACGTGGATCGTTGTTTAGCAGAATATCAGCTAGAGCACAGTCAAAATCCAATAAATGGGTACGTATTATAAGCAAAATATTCTGTAGATGAAAGACAGGGTGAAGTTTTGGAAACAACTACATCTTTATGAATCCGTTGACGTCTATAATTTTGAAAGCCACTCTGCTTATTGTCTTGCTGAAAACATGGAATCACTCTTGAACTTCTACCAATGTTCTTTATCTCAAATTTCCACCTTATATTAAAATAATAATAATAATAATAATAATAATAATAATAATAATAATAATGTGATAAATTATGTAACTTAAAAGTTTCATCATTACAGAGGTATGATACGTATATGCAGGAAAGCTTACTTCTGAGGTTTTTTCCACTCACTGGTCTGTAGTGACATATTCCGCCATCTTGAAGCCTGTCATGAAATGCTTTTAAGCTTCAGTCAGCATCACATTGAAAGCAAGACGTTACTGTTCACGTAATCCAATGTAGCTCTGTGAATAACTTACTATAGAGGGGGAAATGACCAATTATACGCCCTGAAACTCGCCTTTTATTCTGGTAGACGTTCAAGGTAAGAGTATTCATAAGCATGCAAAATGAAAAGGGTGAAAAGTGAGAAGTCTGTCGCATTTAACGATAACGGTTCAAGTTGGGGTCAAATTGTGGGATCACTGTCAGTGTGACCCGTTTGACAGTAATATAGGATTGGTGTCTTCTGGTTT
This sequence comes from Lingula anatina, assembly GCF_001039355.2. The sequence continues at coordinate 727,099 of NW_019775524.1, forward strand.
TAATTCCTCGACTGGTTTAAGTGTCAAGGACCTATATCACATAATAAAAATTTTTCAATATTTCCGAACTTGGCACAAGACGCAAGTTCTCAAAATTAGCCCAAAAGTTCAAGTAGTAACTGGTGATGATGTACGTGTGGTTCTCCCCCGTGAACTTTAAACTTAGCCAATCCTTTCAGCTTTGAACAAATATTGGAGACTTATGCAGTATGCCTTCAAAATAACTCATGCAAGTGTTAACTAAAAAGTTGAATTACCCTTCGCTTTGTCAGGCCCATAGCCAGCAATTTTCAAAGGCGATTCCTTATCTTATGAAACCTACACTGTATAAGCTTTGTGTACCAAGTTAAATTTAACCAATAGCGGACCTTAGGCTTTTCCAGCAAAAATGGGCAGTTCATCCCCCCCCCCCGATTAATGATGTTTTTCAGATCCACTACATGAGTTAAATACTGAAAGATAAATAAAGATACTGTTAATGTATAATTATTATGATAAGATCTTAAACCTGTTTCAAAAAATAATAAAAATGTAGAGCTATATTTTAGAAGTGCAATCATGGCCATGCGGGACTTGGTGGAAGGGGAGTGTGGTGCTGCAAACCCACTCATGAAGCTTACCACACACTTCACACAGGACAAGTCGCTGCGACAGGTAGGTGTGTGTGTGTGTGTGTGTGTGTGTGTGTGTGTGTGTGTGTGTGTGTGTGTGTGTGTGTGTGTCTGCGCATGTGGGCGTGTGCTCTTAAGTTTGTTTTAGCTACATACAGGTAGTCCACGATATTAGTCAAATCACATTTGGTGAAAAAAATTTTCTCTAACTATATTAAGAAATATAAAAGAAACATAAAGAATTTTGAAAAGGATTGGTTTTCATAATAATAATAATAATAAAAATAACAGTTTAACTCTCTATATATATATATGTGTGTGTGTGTTTTAGGAAGGGTTCCAGCATGCCAGACGACCTGGAGTGGTCAGCAGACCTTTTGGAGAGGCCAGGGAAGAAGAGGTCAGTTTTTGGGCCATTTTATGGCATTTGGTTGCCAGTCCTTAAAATTATAGAATTTTCTATGTTCCTAATTACAAAACTCATGATCACTGACAGATACATTTTATGTATGTCATTAGGATTTTATGACATTTTAGTCAGTCTGCTATCTTACCACTGGCCCTGCACCAAAAATTCCATTACATTTTTAACTTGGTGAGTAAAATTTTTTAATTTATCCAGTTGCTAGCCATTATTTTTGCCTTGGGCCACTATAGTTCACTTTCATAATTAAAAAAAAAATCTATTTTCAGCTGGTTCAGGAGTTTCTCCAAGAACAATATCGACAGATGGCGCCACAGACATTTAGCATGTCTGGACTTCTGCAAGAGATGCAGGACATTGAGAAGTCCAGATTACGACAGGGCCCACAAAGAGGTGAATTCTCCAATTACGTAATACATAGTCTATCTATATATTTATCAAATTCATTTTCATAAGAGCCCCATTTTGCAAGCGTGTTAGAAGCACAAGACTATAGATATTTGGGTTTAGTATGGCTTATTGTCTTTTATATAAGGGAAGAATTCTTATCTAAGGAGAAAGCATGGCTTGCTTAAGGATGTCAAAAAAATTAATAAAATCATTTTAACATTAGACATAATTATAGGGCAGATTCAGATGTAGTTAATAAATCAATGGTAAAATGTACTATGTGCCATAAGCGTTTCAAGAGCCCAAAAGGAGAGAATCCTGGGAAAATTTATTTTGTCACCTAGGTTACATAAATTATGATAATTAGTATAAAATACCCAACAATGATGATACATCTTTCAAAGAATCAGAAAAAAATTTAAAAAAATATTTTATATATTTATTATTCAAATTACTTGCTTCTCAGGGCCAGGAGTGGCAGATCTAGCCAGACAAGAGAACTGGGCACAAGAGTTTCTGGCCACAGAACATCCAGTAGGGCTAGATGACCATGCGTGGTCCACTGAGTTCCTGTCGGAGCATCCACCCCCACATAGTCCTGAGACACTGGCCGAAACCAAGTGGGCACAGGATTATTTAGACCAACATGAGCACCGGACATGGTAAAATACTTCTGAGAAAATAATTAATTGTTAAACTCCTGAGTTGCCAGATATACCGCTATTCTGTGTATATTGTTTGCTTGGCAACCTTCATGTTTTAGGGGCTGCTCTACTATAAGTTGTTCAGATCATTTTAATGATTGAGAAAATGTTTTGTATTATTGAGAAGCATAAGGTGGGTAATTTATTTGCTTTATTTATTTCTGTTACACAGGACAGACGAGTATGGACAAGATGTCTTAAGTGAACAGAAGTGGGGGGATGAATACCGCCAAGAGGATGAGGACGAGTTAGCCAAGACGGCCAGAGAATTTGCTGGCAGTGTGTCAGATCCAAAGTTAGCAAACTCAGAGGTATTTATATATGAATATTCGGACAGTGCATTGGTAGTAATGTTATACTTTTGTACCTTGATCCAGGCGTGAGATGCAATTTTAATGGCAAATAACTACTTGTCTTTGGTGTTTTGATTTTTAAAAAACAGAATAGCAGAATAATATGTTATTTTTTCCAAACTATGGGTAAACAGATACTTCTTGTGTGTATTTTGTTAAGAAATTATAGTAATAATTTTTGGGTAAGCAACAGCTATATGTTTATAATTTAGTAAATGCTTGACAACTATAATTATACTTATACTTGCCTTTCACTATAATGGGTACCTGATATTAACAAGAATGTTTAAGGGAATTTGAATATGGTATTTCATCATTTGAATGTGAAAATGTTTATTATTTTCTTTTAATTTAAAAGAAGTATTTTAGTCCATGAGCCAAATTGANTTAAAAAAAATATTTTATATATATTTATTATTCAAATTACTTGCTTCTCAGGGCCAGGAGTGGCAGATCTAGCCAGACAAGAGAACTGGGCACTAGAGTTTCTGGCCACAGAACATCCAGTAGGGCTAGATGACCATGCGTGGTCCACTGAGTTCCTGTCGGAGCATCCACCCCCACATAGTCCTGAGACACTGGCCGAAACCAAGTGGGCACAGGATTATTTAGACCAACATGAGCACCGGACATGGTAAAATACTTCTGAGAAAATAATTAATTGTTAAACTCCTGAGTTGCCAGATATACCGATATTCTGTGTATATTGTTTGCTTGGCAACCTTCATGTGTTAGGGGCTGCTCTACTATAAGTTGTTCAGATCATTTAAATGATTGAGAAAATGTTTTGTATTATTGAGAAGCATAAGGTGGGTAATTTATTTGCTTTATTTATTTCTGTTACACAGGACAGACGAGTATGGACAAGATGTCTTAAGCGAACAGAAGTGGGGGGATGAATACCGCCAAGAGGATGAGGACGAGTTAGCCAAGACGGCCAGAGAATTTGCTGGCAGTGTGTCAGATCCTAAGTTGGCAAACTCCGAGGTACATGTTAAAATATTTGGGAAGTGTACTCTTTAATTTCATATCTTGATCCAGTGTTGAGATGCAATTTCATGGGCAAATAACTTGTCTTTTGTGTTTTGATTTTTTAAATATCAGAATAGCAATATGATATGTTCTTTTTTTTCCAAAGTATGGGTAAACAGATACTTCTTGTGTGTATTTTGTTAAATTATAGTATAGTATAATAGTATATATATAGTATAGCAGATGCCCCTAACAATCTGACGATATCAAAGGTTTCCATTTGCTGTATTTTAATCAATTTGACCAAACTGACATTTCCATGAAATTAATTAATTAATCTTGGTCGGATTGTTTGGCATATTACCGTAATAATTTTTGGGTAATCAACTGCTTACCTTTGATGCAACAGTTATATGTTTATAATTTAGTAAATGCATGACAACTATAATTATACTTATTCTTGCCTTTCACTATGATGGGTACCTGATATTAACAAGAATGTTTAAGGGAATTAGAAAATGGTATTTCAACATTTGAATGTGAAAATGTTTATTATTTTCCTTTAATTTAAAAGAAGTATTTGTTTATACTTGATGATAAAAGCAGTGATGACTTAGGCTATCAAATGGAACAGGAAAGCTATGTGATAGTAATTTATTAAAAAATTTAACCAAAAGGTCAACATTTTAAATTCATAGTATAAATACAATGACCTAAGAATATTAAAAAAACATAAGAATCAATTAAAATGATTGTATGTCTTAATGATGTATATTTCATTAGAATTATGCTTAAACTTTAATTAAAAAGCATATATTTCACCAATATTTTAAAAGGAAAATGTGGGATAAAGTAGTTATTTTATGAAGAAAAGGAAATGGTTGTATTAAGTGATTTGTGGTTTCTTACTTCAGTGGGACAGGGGTGTTGAATTATATGTAGAACACTTCCTATAATCTTTGGCACTCTCGGTGGTCTATTAAATATCTTAAGAACCCAGCCCAGCCTCTTTTTTAGCATGAAAAATCTTCATCTGATTTCCAGTTTATGAAATTCATCCGGAGGCTTGGTGATGGAGAGGTCACCATTAAAGACAACGAGGTCGTAGAGAGGGGTGGCGTAACGAATGAAGCGCGAGCAGCGAATGAATGGGTGCACGATTATAATGTGCACGATGAGCAGGTATACTCAGAATCATGCAAAATGATTTGTATGAGGAAGATATGATTTCCAATAGAAGTATTTTCCAAAAAGAAAAAAAATCAGATTCTTCAATTGAATTTCAGAATGTAGAATGAAATTTTTTCCATGTGATCTTGAAATGGTAGATAACTAATTTCAGTTTTAAGAAAAGATGAAAAAAGGAGAAAAAAAAGCCTTTGATTCAAAATATGATGGGGACACTTGTCTGATACAGGTGATTGAAGGAACATTTAAATGGGACTTTTTGAATCAAGTTGGTACATCTCTACTAGCACAAAGTTTAGGGGGAAAATGAAAGAGACTTGAAAAATTGAAAAAAATTACTCAGAATTTATCAGCATTTTCTTTATTTGCTTTTTTTTTTTTTTTTTTTTTTTTGCAAATTTTAAGAATTAATTTGGATAACTATTGAATAATTTATAATTTTTTCCTTTCCCACCTGTTGTTACAATATTGATTTAATAGTGTTGTTTTATGTTTCAGTTTTGCTTTAGATTTGTTTGTTCTTCTGTTTTCCTCTGGCTGGTTCTTTTATGTATAGTTCCTTAACATTTTGTGACATTGTAGTAGAAAGGTGTTCTGTCTTTGCCCATAGTTTCTGCTTACAGCATACTGATTAAAGGACCCTGAAAAAAGCTTTGTGGGGGATCTTTTTGATATGCACTCACACATTGCTATTGTGTTCTTTCCTGCATATGTTTTTTCCCTTCTTGCAGCCTTTATGTTCTGTAGATTTACTTTAATTCTTAATAATTTTTTTTATTCTTTCACTGCATTGTTGTATCTTGTGTTGTTTCTGTGTACTAACTTTTTTGCGAAAGCTTTAGAACTTTTTGTTTTGTTTCATAAGCAGTGTAGCTTAATCCTATTACCTTAGACAGATGTTGTTTTAAGAATCATGTACAATGGAAAAGAAATTGAGTTAGATGAGACATAATTGTGTTAGTGTGTTAGGTGAGATAGGATTGTGTTTCCTGTGGTGTGGCTTATCCATTGGTCTCTTTGTTGTGCAACCCCATTGTTTCTTGGAGAAGAGAGAACCCTGACAGCAAGATTGCATGATTCTGAGTGTATCTGCTCCCATGTCACCTCTGATTAATTTATTTGATTTTGGTTTTGATAGAGTTGGAGATAATATGTAATAAGATAATAACCATGATTTTAGCACCACTGTGTCTAAGGGGGTGAAGGTCTCTTTTTGCATTTATAAACAAGGTTGCTTTGAATTTAAAGAAGGAAAAAATGGTACTTATTTTCATTTGAGGATTTACGAACAAAGTCACCTTTTTTTTTTTCATCAAAATTAATAATGAGCATTTTTAAACGAAACAAAGACCTAACAGAATTTCTTTTTACTTGAGACCATTATATTATATATAAAAGACTTAAATTTTAATTCATATGTTGGCTGGCTCCAAATAATGTTTTCTTCATTGTTTATATATATTTGATAGCTGCTGATTAAGAAAGGTATTTTAGTCACCCAGACCAGCACTAGAGGGCGTTTCACAAAGACCAACTCAACTTGTTGGCGTTGGCAACTTTCTTATTAATCTAGATATTTGAAACTTAACATACTCCTGCCTCCTTTTCAGGAGAAGTCCTTGTCAGACAAGTGGGCAGAAGAGTTTGGTGCCTTTAATGAAGGGGGAGCAAGAGAGACCACAGACTTTTGGGAGAAGTTGCAAAAACAATGGGAGGAAATGGCAGGGTACGAGAGTGCATTGCGTGAATTTCTATTCAGGTCTCGCATTCATTAATTCATTCATTCCATTCTATTTTATTCCATTTTATCCTGTTTTGTTCATTTTTCTTCTGTCTCACTCTTTTCTATTCCATTCCTTTCCATCCCATCCCATCCCATACTGGTCCACCCCTTTCCATCCCATCCCACACCATCTCATCCCACTCTGCTCCATCCCGTCTAACTACATCCCTTCCCATCTCATCCCATCCCATCCTGCTCTATCCCATCTAACTCCATCCCATCCCATCCCACCCTGCTCCATCCCGCCCTTTGCCATTCTTTCCCCTTCCATTCCGTTCATCTTATTCTCTCCCATTCCACTTCCAGGACAAATGAGCACCCCTGGCTGTCAGACTATGAAAGAATTGACCCGTACAAGAATTACCAGTTTGAGCAAGACAACCCCCTGCTGGACCACCCTGACCCCTTCAAGGAGGGGCTGAAAAGGCTAAAGCAGGGGGACATCCCCAATGCCGTCCTCCTGTTTGAGGCTGCTGTACAGAAGGACCCCTCTCATGTCGAGGTGAGGGTTTGAAAATGGAGGGACTTTTATCATGCACACAGTTTCAGGGATGTTTTTTTACCGACTCGCCGCTTCTTGGGAGCCAGAGTATATCGTTTGCCTAGGTGGCCTGTGGACCCCATTCCATATTTTCTGATTTTTTTTTCATTAAATGACAGTCTCAGCCCTGAAAGTTGCAGTCTGTGCCAAAATTTTAAACTATCTGATGAAGTGAGTGGGCTCTTGTCCTAATAACTGATCAATTGACACCATTTACTTTCTGATGTACCACAGTTTCATTACATTGTATCTCTAAAAATTATATATTTTATATTTTGATTATATGTATGACAAAGTTTATCAAGTGCGCGGCAATTCTGTATTGTAGGCCTGGCAGTATTTGGGGACAACTCAAGCGGAAAATGAACAAGAGCCTGCTGCCATTGCTGCTCTCAAAAAGTAATACCTTCAAATCAATAAATGCATTAATTATTAAGTTTGCTGTGGAGTAAGCTTTGCTATAGTCAAAAAGCTGGATGGTTTTAGTTGATTCAATCAAGTTTTAATGTTAAACTAAAGAAGTGATGAATTTAGTGAAGAATAATAAGTATACGTTTCCAATTGCTGAATTTGACAATGTTTAACATTTGCTTGAAATTCACTGTCCTTAGTATGACAAGTGTAAACACTATGAAAACCACAATTGTGGTCTAAAAATTAAAGACGACTATCAGTCATGAGTTCTATTGTGACAGACCCCAGATTTTAACACACTTAATATATTGGTTATAAGCTCAAGAGGAATTTTTTCCATTTAAGGTGCCTTGAATTTGATCAAGGGAACCTGACGGCCCTGATGGCCCTTGCGGTCAGTTACACCAACGAGACCCTGCAGCCCCAGGCCCTGGACACCCTGAAGACGTGGCTTAGAAATAACCCCAAATACACCCACTTAGTCCCCCAGCTGGACGGAGAACACAAAACTAACCTGTACGTGTCTTCCCTCGCTAATAGGTACTGAAACCAGACCTGCTTGGCCACCCCGAGTTTCACAGTGTATCTTGTGCTTTATTGGGCTCATTCCCTATTACACTATCAGGCTACGTGGATTGATCCAACTCCAAATGCAGGGTGATTACCAACATACTCCTATAATCACCATCTTTTCTGTATTCTACTCCATGCCAGGTGGCGTGTTAATCTTTTAATTTAACTGCATTCATCTATATTCCCCATGGATATGGATCGATCTACATTGATCAAAAGTCTCATTTGGGAATGAGCCCTATGTGTTTTATTGGTATAGGTTTGTAGTGGAAAGCTGATATTGAAGAGACTTTGAGACTCGGGGTGCTCTCCCTCATGGAGTAGAGCCAGTGGCATATTAACGTACTGATAGTGTGCATGCAAGCGTGATATTAGATGATTAACCTAGTTGTCTGTAGTTTGTGTTATAATATATTTTGCAACTGCCCTGTGTTTATCATATGAAGTACTGCTTAAAGATTTCCTTTGTTTTTGCTATCCTTATTTGCCTATGTATATAGTTCTGGCATGACTGTTATGTTATTATTCTCATTATTATTTATATTGTCCTCTTTTATGCATTTAAACATTGCTTGATTTGGTTTTGGTTTGCAGTTTTGTTTGGCTTTGGAAATGGCTTTTATGTTGCTTTGTATTTCATGACAAGTTACCTTACTACATGAGTGACAGATATACAAGTACCTTTCATGTTATTAATGTTTTGCCTTGTTCAAATTACTTTATCTGAAAGCAAGAATTATTTTGTTTTTCTTCTGTTTTATCATATCATCTTCAAAACTCATTGAAAACAGATGATAGTTTTAGATGTGTGTTCATCTCGATTTTTTTGTTTTGTTTTGTAATTGTTCCTGTCTCAGAAGTGATTACGACAACGATGATCACGTCACTTTAGTGTCGTCTGTCCACAGCAGATATTGGCCAAGGTAACTTGTCTCTGCACATGCACACCAACGTGCGCGCATGCAAATGCCCACATCCACATGCAGGCAGATATTAAAACACATTTGTACTCAACATAACAAAACAATAAATGTTTTTTTTTTAATTGTGGTAGATAATTTTTTTTTTTTTTTTTTTTACACATCAGAATTTTACTAAATTTAACCTAGAACTAAGTATGGTATAGCTGTAAAATTAGTATTTTCAAATAAAAATTCATCAGCTATGTTCTTTGAACAGGCAAAAATCATAGTTATTATCATTCCAATATAACAATTACCTACAAGGTGCTTTCATCAAGGGACTGGTATTAAAACAACTAATTGGAGTTGTAATAACTGATTTTCGTTTGAAGAATGGATTAATGCCCATAGCTTCACCTTTTTGCTCCTGTGCTTCCTGTTGTTGTAGTACCCTCTAATTTGTTGAATTCCGCTTAATTTGGCAAAGTTTTTGGGTGTCTTATATTTGTGTAAATTGTAGTTCCTTGCTTATGCATAAGTGCAGAAGTGTAAGCAAAGTAAGTAATTTGAAAGTAAAGCTGGTTCTAAATCAGACCAGATTAAGCCCTAGCAACCAGATAGGTATCAGCTCAGCGATAGGTCACTTTATTGCAAAATGTGGACCAAATCTGGTAACCTACTGATTGCTATGGGGTCTCACATGCAATTGAGAATAGAGCTGATTTAACTTTGCTAACATGCAGGCAGTGTTAATGTTTGTGTTCGACATGTATAATTATATACCAGCAGTTGCAATCAATTTGGCAGGCAGGGTAATCTCAGAATTCAGACAATGGTACATGTGCATGCATTATGATGACCTGTCATTTTGGAGGTTCTTTATAATATGCTGGTTTTATGATTGAAACTCACACTGAAATGAACAAATCCATGCACATGCGCGTGCCTGGCGCACACACACGTCTGGGCACCCACACTTTGAATGTTGTTTTGTCTAATTGTTTTCTAAGTTTCACTTAATGTAAATCTGAATATACCAGGGCACTTGTTAAGTACTGTTGTCTTTAAGTGGACCTTATTATTCCAGTACTCTACATGAAGAAGTGAAGAACATGTACCTGCAGGCCGCTCGCCAGTTCCCTCAGGACATAGACCCAGATGTACAGGTATGGATAACCTGAGACCTTAAATGTGTTAGTTGTGACCCAAACAATGATTTATATGACCTTAAATGTTTAAATGTGTTAGTTGTGACCTAAAGAATGATTACTTAAAAATCAGTTGGGTGTGACCTGATTAATGTAACATTGCTTGGTATGTTTTGTTTATGATTCAAGGACTGAAATGTATGACCCAAAATTTGTTAATTGCGACATCAATTATGATACGTGTGACCTGAAATGTCTTAGATGAAAACTGGAATGTGCTAGATGATGTCTGAAATGTGTTAGATGAGTTCAGCCCTCTGTTTTCCAGTGTGGTTTGGGGGTCCTGTTCAACCTGTCTGGGGAGTACGACAAGGCTGTGGACTGTTTCAGTGCTGCGGTACAAGTACGCCCACAGGTAAGTCGTTACGGGACTGTTAGTCAGCTAAGAAATGACAGTAGTCAGTTGCTGTTGTTTTATACAGGTGATATTCGCCCTAATTACTGACACAGGAACAATGGCTTACTCTAGCCTGCCCTAATAGGACACTGGAGTTCAATTCCTGTCGCATTGCTTTCACAAAATTCTGAAAATTGAGAAGAATTTTTTGATAAAATTACCCAAGGCCATCACAACTTTTTTACACACAATTACCCTATTTTAATACCTGATATAAATATCAACAACAATAATACTCACCCACACTAATATTTTCTCGTTTCATCAGTTCCCTGTTTGTGTCTCAAGGATTTGGCTGACAACAAAATCGTTTTTCTTACAATTTCAGGACGCCCTTCTGTGGAACAAACTCGGTGCTACCCTGGCCAATGGGAGTCGCAGTGAGGAGGCTGTGGACGCCTACCACCATGCCTTGCAGATAGCCCCGGGCTTCATACGGTCACGTTACAACCTGGGTATTGCATGTGTCAACCTCAGCGCACACAAGTGAGTTGGGTTGGTTTCTGCTTGTTTTTGTATGATCATCCCCTCAAGGTTAACATGCAGTTAAACACAATTCTGACCAAATTCTTTATTTTATTTATTTTAGCCATAGAGAAAATATGTTACACTGTTATTATTGTTTGTTGAGAAAAAAAAATTTTTTTTTCATTTTCCAGGGAAGCAGTAGAGCACTTCTTGATGGCACTTAACATGCAGCACCAGGGTCGCGGGCCACGAGGTGAGCAGTCCGTCATGTCGGACAACGTGTGGTCCACCTTGCGCATGGCAATTTCCCTGATGGGACGTCCAGACTTGTACGAACTGTGCGATGAGCGCAACTTGGATCGACTCAACAAAGAATTCAACATGGAAACGTGACATACATCCACCAAGTCCAGAGACTCTTATGTTGGCAGATGGCTGTCAAGGGATGGAAATGACTTCCCACAGAAACTGGTGACAAAAAGTAGCGAGGACACACTGAAACTTAGTTCTCCTAAATTTGAGACAAGAGGCTTTGGATCCGTATCAGAATTGAATTCTTTGAAGTTGCTGCCATTGGATATGCAGGACATGCCAAATACTTACACACCAGGATCCCAATCTTTGCTCACTCTCTCAGCATGTGGTCAAAACTGTGAATTTTTAAATCCTGGAGTGGCGGTGAAAAGTATCGCCGACAAAGACAAGTTCAAGAAGATTTCAGTCACTGAAGCAAAAGGTACACAAATTGAGATTAATAGAAATTTAAATGCTTATATTGGAGATGGAGAATTGAGTCAAAATGTGGCTGATGTAATGGATTTATCTTATGAACAATGTGAGATGGACAGAAAATCAAATGACAAAAGGAGGAACAGAGTTTGTTTGACTCAACTTGAGCACACAACCTCTGATGAGCCATATTATGATGTAGGCAGAGAGAATGTACTGGGAGAAACTCCTCTAGGGAGATTTGTTCATTCTTATGATATTAAAGCAGAGGGCCTTGGGTATCTGAGATGTGATTTCAGAAGATTTGCAGGAAAACCTGTTACTAAATGTAGCATAGTTAAGGATAATCAAAGTATTTTTCCCAATGAAAAGCAAAAGATTGTTTATGATGATCGTGATAGAATTTCTGATTTTTCCTCACTCGGTCCTACGAAAAGACGAGGCTTGGCGTTTAGCCCGGGCGTTATGGGGATCACAGAAGCTAGTTCCATGGACTCCACCGTAAATGACAATTGTGTTAGATTTGACACTGAGTTGGGTGAGAATGCTTCGAGAATTTGTCAGTATAACAGTCCGATAGATGGCGAGGCTAGTAGCAATGAAAACCGTCACCAACATGTTCATTTTTCGGGAGATTTTAAAGCAGTGATGATTGGCAATAGAGTAACAGTGAGAGAAAAGGTGCTTCCGGGGGTTCTAGATTTGATTTTTAATTAACAACATGTTAACTGTTGTATCAACTGATACAGATTTCTTATGACAAATGGATTCAAATTTTCCTGATTATGATAGAGAAACGATAAAAAGTGACTCGTTTTCAATAACTTTTAAAATGTAGGCATGCCAACCTCAATCGCGATAAAGCAGAATTTTAATATAAAATGAGTGAAGATTCGATTATGATTCTATGAAGTATCAGTTTTCTTCAAAGAAGATGAATGTGTTATATTTAAGTTAGACAATAAATAGTATATTATCAAATGTTTGTTTTTTAATTAAATTCCCAGATCCACTGTTGAAAAAATCGGTCATTGCCAACATTCAGCAGAACATGCAGCCTACTTATATAAACTAATTACATTTTATGTTTATGTGTCAGTCTGTATATAGTCTGTAGAGATAATTAAAATCTTGTCAAACACTTGAGCGGCAAAGAAAAAGTAAACCACAAATCTTCTTTTAAGGTTTTATTGCACGTTAAGCGTTGTCATGAACTTCATTGGCATGTGATTTACCAATCAATTTGATTATATTTTCCGGTAACATTTTACCATCGGTAATTCATCTGGATTGCAAAACTGCGCGGCAGATTTAATGTTCTTTTGTTGTCAACATTATATTGTTTCCACTTGGAATTGCCTTTGGCGTGGAGATGTCACGCGGGCTACCGTTGCATGGCACGACAAGGTTAGATATGGCTCCAAAGCCTAGCAAAACGTCGCTCTATTTTATCTCTCATCACAGCTGTCATTTGGATATATGAATATTAGTAAAAACCAATGGGTTCCATAAGCGGAGTGTCGGTAAGATACCGTGGCGCAGAGTTTTTCTTTCTTGGTTCTGTAATAAGAAGGAAAAAACATTGACTAGATCACTTGTCATCTGTTGCAACGCTTTGAATAACAGAGAAAACGATGACTTAGCCGCATACACAGAATTGTTGAAGGGATATATGAGAGATATTATTTTTATATTTATTTATTTATTTATTTTACTTGCAACCGTTTGACTTTGGGCAAAAACCAATAATATGGATGTTTATCTTGCAAAGGAGACAAATATAATTTTCACTTCTACATGTACTTCCATCATGCAATTTTTAAAGCTGTATGTACACGTTTCTAAACAGTTCCCATTGTAAACACCAAACAAGGGAATGCCATTCTATAAACAGGTACCTTAACTTTTAGTGATATTGTCTACCACACTGTGGCGCATGGGCATCGCTTCTGGCGTCCCCGTCACACAGCAGGTTGTCGTATTGGAATTCGTATCCGTCCAGGCTGACGAGGGTGTTAAAAGTATGGGGAGCGCAGTCAATTACGACTGGCTTGCCATTGGAGCACTGCACGAAGCTGCAAAAGGGGTCCTCGGGATTGTAGTAGTAATGGACGCGATTGTCTTTGCCTCCGTACCCTTTCTTATCGCCATCGCCGCCATATTGGCAATACTCTGAAAGAGAAAAAAGATTCATTACAATTATTTTATTTTTCAGAGAAGAGCAACCCTTAGGTTGAAGTAAAACAATTCTTGATTAAAGAGAGGTATACAAAAAAGTGAGAACATGAAAAAAGTTATGCTATCAAATCAAAATGTAGAATATAAAATTGCCGTACGCTTAAAAAAACGACTAGTAAAATATTGTTGACTAGTTGACTAGTACAGCTACTTAAATGAGATAGTCAGATTAAATAAAAGGAAACTGGGATCGAACAGTAACAGGATCGTAAATTTCTGTTAGACTGTTCACTTAAAATGTAATTTGATAAGTCGTTTTCTTTCGTAATCTTATTTACATTTGGGTGTCACAGTGTAAATCGATATGTGTAGGCCCTATCAATATCGCCACCTCGAATACGAAACTTTGGTAATAATTGACCAAGGGGACGAATTTCCAACAAAAATCCTAACTGTAAAAGAGGTGAGCAATTTACAGAAAGCACCGTTCAAGTGTCATTTAGAGAGATTTTTATGTAGGCCTATCTGATCAATTCAGTATTTTCAGAATCGTCTCTTTTAAATAGATAAAGATGTTGCTGGCGAAATAATTGATCACTAAAAAAACTTGAACACTTTCTAAAGAAATAAAATGAAATCAAGGGAAAAAACAATGAAAAACCATCCAAACTCACCGAGAGGATTAAAATCTGGAAAATAAGGTGCATCACGGACACCTCCATAATATCCAACAGCATTCCGCCCGGACACGGACTTGGCTTCCAGAAACGCCACACAGGTGACGAGGAACACGGCAATACCAATGCGGAAAGTCATGTTGACGAAGAAGGTTCAGGTAGACAAGATGGCACAATTAATGTAGCTGGCTCTCTGTCACACGGGTAGACAGGCTCGTGGATGTTTACGATGGGTCGCCGCACAGGGTATATATAGTTGACGTGTCCCTTGCGCCCTGTGTTCATGGTTAAATTATTTGTTTGGGAATCAGACTTTTAGAAATTGGGACATAGTTTCCAAAGAAAATTTATTCATCCCGTCTTAGTGTGGAATAGATGAAACCACTTATATAAAACCTGTAAGTGTGAAATTTCTTTCTAATCAAAGTAAAGGCATTTCAAAGCACGTGCCCAAATATTAAGCAACTGACTGTCATACACTTATTGAGGCGTGATTTTCAGGGTACTTCACGTGTGTTTCCGGGCCGTCGCAGCTTGCCTTTAGGGATTCATAATCACGCCTGTCAGGGGCACTGCTAGGTGGATCATGGCCTTTGGAACGCACAACATGTAACCATCTACAGTTGCGTGATACGTTATCCATTGTCAGGGCCCAGCAGTAACGATGCCAAGGCCCCGATCGCGATGAATGGATTGGTTATGGATTTTTAAATATAATAAAAGCCGGTTATTACAACTATGAAAAAACGGTAACTGCTGGTAAGGGAACGACGAAGCCTCTGAGATGCCCTTCAGCAAGGTTGGCTTACATTTCTGCGTTCCTCCGAATAATGCTCATTACATATTTTTTTGCTCTTGCTGTTTGATTCTTTTTTGGATTTATTATAATAATAATTATTTTTTTCTTTTATCAGCTAATAGCATCGTTAGCATTTCGTCATTGCAAAAATTTATACTGCATACATGTACATTTACGAATTTTGTAATTAGAGCTGCAGGGTGCAAAAAATAAAATAAATAAATAAATAAATAAATAAATAAATAAATAAATAATCGATTCAAAAAATTCAAAAATAATAAAAAAAGACCACAAAAGACAATCACGCAAGGGTAGGTTAAGATGGCAATAACAATAATGTTAAATGAACGTGCAACAACTGAATGTGAATACAATAAACATACATATGGAAACAAGGAACTGGGCCAAATGACAGCTGTTCACACTGTACACAGGCTCCCACAATGAAAAGGTCATTCGGTACAATTTTTAAAAGCGTTCCAAAGTCGTGTCAGCACGAGTTTTCTTTTCAGCACGTGCTATTGAGCAAAATTAGCTCATTCAATGTAAAATATCGCGATTTAGGAACAGTATATCCAGCCTGGGAATTTTTTTTAATGTTTCAGGTCGTTAAAGTAGTCATTTCACATTCCCTAAATTTTAATTTCCTCAGATAGAAATAAAGTAGTTCTAGTTGTCGCCCAAGGGAAGAGACTAAACATCAAATTTGAACCCTACCCTCAGACTTTACCCCAGCAAAAGGTGTTCAAACTCTCAGAAACATATATCGTGAGAAGGTGACAGTGTATTATTTGACATACAAACCGAGAGAAAGAAGTCGTATTTCACCCTCTCAAACACCTCTAAAACCGAATAAAGGGTATAGCGCCATTGTCCCATCAAATGTCTAGGCCTATCTCCGTGGTTATACGTACCTAAACACATATCATGACACATGAAATCACTGTATTGCGCATTTCTAGAATCTTTTATAGAGAAACACACAGCAGTCATTTTATTCTATAAAAATGTTCTCATAACCTCAGTACGTACAACGTTAAATGATGAACCGTTATATCTTGCGTTGGACCGTAAGCACCTCTGCTAACTCCACTTGACCAGCAGAATGCCTTAAGTCGCTTTAAGTGGTGCTTGAGATGCTTACTGACCAGCGTAGAAAGCAACGTCGCTGGAAATACTCGTATAGTGATGCAAATTCAGTTTATTTTCAACTGCGACCATTCACATAATCTCTCTGTTCAAACCACCGTATTCAAACCTGTTTTTTTTTTCAGTTCTCTCTTTTCATCTCCGCGTGCAGAGAATAGGGCCTACCTTTTATAAGGATTGAAATCAAAATGCTTTTAACATCGCATGTTTCATTTTTATGTCTGTTATCAATAAAACCAGTTTTTAAATACCAGAAATTCTCCTTCAAGGTGTTTAATGCAGCAACCTTGGATATTTTTTGTTACATTCATAGGCCTACTATGCTTTCCCAAGCTCTGCGTTGATCGGAACAACCTTTCACGGTCCATCATACGTTTTATTACAGATCACGGCAAGTTTTCACGCAGAATAGTCGTAAATGGGACCTCAGCATTTGCCGTTTCATACCCCTTCCAGCAACTGTGAAAGTTACCCACAATATCATTTAGCAATTAGTTGACACGAAGCTTTTTTAGTGTTGATGTAATAGCTTTGCACCGAAATAGACGTTTGGAATGAAGTTAGTGGTGTGACTTGTTAAAAGACTGCACGCTCAGGTGGATATTTTTCGCACTTCATCATGCGACATTTCATGTTCTTAATTTTTAAGACAGAAGGCGACGACGACAGCGCTACTAAGGCCTACGTCTTCTGCGCTGGTCAAAAACCCGTGTGACCGTATCTTTTTTATATAAAAGACGAAAAGTCTTAACTAAGACTACGTTGACAAATTAGAATTACCTCCACAAAGCATCACTCTTTTGAGTTAAACCCATAGAGCAATTTAAAGTTTTCTTTAATTAACAATTTGTTTTTTTTTCCTCTCTCTCGCTCTTTGGTTACAACAACCCATTTAGGTTTGTCACCTCCACTGATTATCAACTTTTATGTTTCTCGTCTCTCTACACGTTGCCTATCAACTGTTTGGGAGAATTCAGGAAGGGAAGTGATGCCACCAGCTCGGAACATGGCAACTTTTCTTGGTCAAGTCCTAAAACTAAATATCTTCAGAGACACACTTTGGGAAGACCTTGGCCCACTGGTGCGGGTCTTAGTGTTGGCACTGACGACAGAGCCATAACTGTCGCGGTGACTCTAGCTCCGCTGTGGTTCGAGGAGTTCCGGTCCGTTGCATGAGGAGCAGGTTAGGAAGGGGGGGGGGGGTGTTATCAGAGCCTAAAGAACCAGACAGTCTAACAGAAATTAAGTTAAAACAAGCATTTTGGCAAAAATTTAATTTGTAACAAACTTTGTCGTATGAATATATTCGTTATAACCAGAGCCCTGAGTTTGTGTAACTCGAGACATAGGCCTATAGGCTATATATTTTAGGATCCCACTCCCCAATATTTTTAAACGCGTTCATTTTGATATTTTAATATTAAAAAAAATATGTTGTGAAGGATCTCAATCCTTTGCCAAGAGACAGTATTTTTATTTTATCATAAAGCATATTTATGAACACCCGCATTTACCCTATAGCGTAATATTGATAATAAGCGTAAATATTATTCTCATTAGTATTATTGTTAATCGGTTTCAGAGGTACTACACAATGTACTGGTTGTGCTAGTTGAGCCAACACAATCACTGTGTTGTTAATTTCTGTAAACAACATTTACGCTGATTTTACATTAGCGTCAAACAAGCTTGGTGAAGAAGTGCTGATCTTTATAATCTCATAAATTATTCAAATCTCTTTTCTTGTTTGTCATGACTTTATGCTTAAAGATACATTTGTCTTCGTAAAAACGACTATGTGCGATGTGATATTCGAAAAAAAGCTTCTGTCGGAAAGTGACTCCGTATGTTGAATGAAGGCTGACAGTACATGTAGGTCATTGATTAACTTAACGTGTTTAAGTCTTCCATTTGTTGCTAATTAACTTCAAAATTGCAGAATGACATAACCAGTGCATCAACAACACAGTGAGAGGGTATTCAACACAAGATGAGGCAGATAATAGATTTCAACGAGTGCTTAAAGGACTCGCCGAAATTCCGGTAAGTTTCAAGTTGGGGTAAGCTGGAATGATATTTAAACCTCCCCCCATGCTGTTAAGATTGGGTAATATTTCTTGCACCCGTTGCATAATTTATACCATACCTAAGATCTGACGAACGCGTGGAGTTTTTAATATTAAAGTTTATTTTAATTTTTAAGTTAATAGGTAGTCCAAGTGGGATAAGATCTGGGTTAAGAAAATTATGATTCTCTTTAACCTGTTTACATTTTTGACAGATTTGAAATGCACTAGCATTAGCACGCAAAGAGCCAAAAGGTTCATAGGCTGTTCAGTGATATCATGTGGGTTTTCACAGACAACTGGGTTGAGAAAGTCATTCCTCAGTTCAAGCTAAGATACAACTGGAAATACAGCAGTAAGAAATCCCTTAAAGGCTAAAGCTACGGCTGTCAAATTTCATATACTAGTATCCCACGAAAAGAGCCATGTCATAGTTTGACTGCCTCTTGCCTTGATAAGTCCACTTTGAACATGCTCTTATGCTAGCCAGGGGTCAAAACAGAATTTGGGCAGGACTGGCCAATACGGACCAGTGGACCTTAGACGTACTGGTCCGTACCAAGAAGTACTGGTCCGTACCAAGAAGTACTGGTCCGTAAAATTTTACGTTAAAAATTAGTAGTTTCAAGCTACTAGATATATAACGAAAACGCATACATGTTTAACATCCATTTTTATTTCTCTATGATTATCTAAACACATTCATATTCCAGTCAGTTCCTTTAACTGTTTGTACACATCCTACTCTGCTAGCTCATCATCATCATAATATATAAAAAATAAAATGGATATATAAAAAATTATTATGAAATAAATATAACTTTTACATATATCCATATTTTAATCTTAAAAATTTAATTTAATTTTAATTGCTGAGGTTGAACGTGAAACGAAAAAAACTTCTCTTAAACTTTCCTAGCCCAAACCAAAAAACACTAGCCCAATTTAAATAATTCATTTAAAAAGTTTAAGCAGATGTTGTAAAGAGTTGTAGTACGGTACCATACTGTACTTTCTTATAAACCTTATTATAGAAGTAGAGCAAGTGAATAACAAAGTCAATCAGGTTAATTTCCAGTTGATGGGGTGGTAAAATTAATTAAAAATATATTTAATTCTTTTAATATTGAAAAAAATCTTTTTTTTTTTAATTTGTAATATTGAATATAGTTACCCTTACTTTTCATATTTTTATTATATCTTTTTTTCCATTTTTTATATGCAATCAAAATCTTTTTTTTAATTCCTATTCTTTTTATTGACAATGGCTCTTTTCTGACAATTTATTTTCAATTACATCGGTATATAATGCCACTTCTAATTTAAAATACATAGGTGCTGTAAGGGTAATTAAACAAACATCTTACAAAATTTTTGGTAACAATTCTGTTGGTTATATATTTGTAAAAACAACTTTTCAAGGACTTTACCAGGACAAAGTGTGGAGGGGTAGCCATGGCATAAACCGAACTATCCCACATTGTCAAGAATAGTTCATAGGGTATTTATGTAACTGCCATGTATTTACACATGGACATTAAAATTATAAATAAAAAATATAAACAAAAAAGGAAATAGAATACTCCACCCCTAAGTCTGCTAAGTGGTCCTAACCTAAATGTTCTATGAGATAATGCATACATTACACTTGCTACGGAGACAGTGTTGTTTTGACAAAACCTGTTGCTAGTACCAAAGAATTCCGGTCTGATCCAGTTTCTTGATTGACAGCAATTTGTAGTCATGACAACAAACTGGTCAAATAAAAAGATGCCAACACGCTGATCAGACAGACTGCTACTATTAATAACTACAGTGAAGTTATTTATAGCAACTAATCAATATTCAGTAGTTTGAGCTAGGTGTGAGTTTTTTTCAACTGAGAGGCATATCATACTATCTAGAAACGTCAAATTAGAGGCAGGGACAAAGAAGACTGGCGACTCATATTTTTGAAATCTTACTGAATGTTAAAATAGGTTCAAAATTTCAACTTTTTTACTAGCCCGGTGCCACTTTAGGTGGGCAATTGCCTCGGGCTAGTGCTTAACGTCGCAGACTGTGGGTTTGGCAACGATGTTCGGCACTTTTCAGCGGTCGCCAAAACGGACCAGTACTCCTGACAGGTGGTCGCCCGGGACGTTTCTAAGTCGCATTGGCGAGTGGGCGACCGTCTGTTTCGACCCCTGCTAGCATACATTCTAAATCTTTGAGAAAACAGGACCAGCCTCCTTTCTTTGTGTTAGCTGTAATCTTTTGTGGGATGAGTCACACCAGTGCACTATCTGTGTCAACACTGACATCTCGGTAATTTGCCATCACAGGAAATAATTTACCAGTTTCTGACACTGAAATAGGTTGTGGTCACTTGGTCATTGCTCATTATGGGCAAAGGTGTTGTTATGGTCACTTAGAATGAAATGACTCTGTTGGTCCATGCTATTTATTATCAGTGATAATTTTTTTATAAGCCCACTATATGACTAAGTTAATGTTATGAGTATTCATCACCCAAACCTCTCAGACACCATAATCCATTATGAAATAATTTTGCCATCTAATGCCTAATAGATAATTATTAAAATCGGCCTGAATACATCTTTTCAATTTTTTTTATTTATGTATTTATTTATTTATTTATTTATTTATTTATTTATTTATTTATTTATTTATTGTAGTAAAATGGGCTTATTAGTGTCCTCTGTTTCTCAGTGTTTTTTTAACATACAGATGCGAAAGTCACACACACACAAAATATTGACACACAAAATATTGTGATTGTGACTAATTTTGTTATGACTAAAAATCTTCAGGTTGTTGAGTTAACACCATGTCAACCCTGCACTTTTGATAAAAAACTAACAGCCTGGATCACTCTTGCTCATTTCTCCTGCAGGCTCTTAGCCAGGGGGGTTAGGGAGGTTCGAAAGAACTGCCCCTTTTCCCAGGAAAAGGTCCATTTTGAGTAAAATTTGATCTAGGAACACGTAAGCTTCATTGTACTTTTTCAGAAAAAGAACCTCCCTTTTGAATTTGCTGGCTACGGGCCTGTCCTGGGTATATCAATTATCTTCAATCTAGGCTAGTTTGGCTCACTGAATTATTCCAGGAAATCTATATATAATAAGGCTATGCTGTGTACTAGTTCTTGATTATCGGGCTAATTTGACTATTGGGGAGTGCATACATGTACACTTGGGGGGGGGGGGGGGTATGTATACCAGTATGCATGTCCCATGTCACTTGTACTAATCTATATACAGTATATACATAGTAGTAGTAAAGGAAGCTGCTAGGTCTTTTTGAGTGCTATCAAATCTGCTGGCATTATGCAATATTGATTTGATAAATTTTTTGTCAGACACAACATCATGTGTTTGTGTGTTTGTGTGTGTGTGTGTGCGGGAGGGGAGGATAGAGTGTTATTAATGTTAAGAGTTAACAATTTTTGAGGAATATTTCTCAACATTCAACTCAAATTGACATACCTGAACCATATATACCAACATGCAAGTGTGCACATGCACTTGCGGGCGCGCGCGCACACACACACACACACACACACACACACACACACACACACACACACACACACACACACACACACACACACACACACAGCTTCACTAAGAAATCTGACACCTTATTTTCTGATACTTAAATTTTTCGGATGTCAATATTGGTAAATATCTTTATAACTAAAAATTCATACTCTGCGTAGCTCTTAATATCTTCCCAGGAAAATCAGTCTTGAAATATCTTCACATGAGAGCTCCACTCTCGTATATCTCCGAGTTCTCTTGCCATTTAGGTCTTTGCCTTGCGGAGGAGTTGCTGTTAAAAAGCAATATCTATTCAATTAGCAGTCTTCTTTATTGATCTGCGGAGACGTGTGTTGCATTTTATTCAGTTGTATAATTCTAGTTGACATGTGTTTACTATATGGAAACGGACAGCATATTTGTACCAAGGTGTTTCCCCAGGATTTGGGGGTTCTTGGAGGCCAAAAAATGAATCTGTAATTTGGTGATTGACTTACAGGTAGTCCAACCGAGGCAAGCCCAGTCTTTTAACCTGAAAATTTATAAGCTGTCCAGCCATCTTTGAAAATGATCCTGCTTTCTTTTGAAAATAGAGGCTGTCTTTTGAGGCTAATGGCCATCCAAATTACTTCTGGACGGCTCTCTGAGGAAAGCCTTGTTTGTTCACTAAAATGATTCCCACGATGCACGTACTAGTACTGTCACAGGCATATGTACTATTATGTATACATATACATATAGAACCAGGCATACTACTATATTGTTAATGCACAAAGCCATGCAGATCACACATGCACGCATACACGTATGCACGTGCATGCATGCGCGTGTGTACACACACACACACACACACACACACACACACACACACACACACACACACACACACACACACACACACACACACACACGGGGAGTAGGAGGGGAGAGATAAAAAAATTGATAATTAACTTTCATTCCTGGTAAACATGTCCATAATATGAACATCTTATGTAACACCTTGGGTTCCTGACAATGTATACAGTAGGCCTTGACTACACTGCAAGCTTCATTTGCCTGCATATCTCATTCCCATTAATTTCCCCATCTAGACTGCAAAATGTATATCATTATATGGATAGGCCACTATATTATCTGTGCCAACATTATCTATGGGGCAATTTAATGAGGTGCAGCAAGTGATGTCCTATATTCTGTGGGCCTGTATCATTCTGTAATTTCTACCAAGGGTGGGCGGTTGCTGATTGCTCATGTACAGTAATTGCTTGTTAAGTTTGGACACCATGAATTGATGATTTTCTCCAAAACAATTTTTTTGTAATTTTTTAAAAATGTGGATTCGGTAGTTATGAAAAGCTATGCATTTGGCTTTGTGGCTAGAAGTACATTTTTTTTTTTGATGGTGAGAAAACACAATTGCTTATAAAGCTCAAGGGAATAAAAGATGTGAACAGCCCACTTGGAGGGGAATTTCTGGGTTTTTGATGTCTGGCATGTACAGTGAAAAACAATCTGAAAATGAAAATTTGTTGTATTTATTATTGTTATTTTTTTACCACACCTGCATGCGCAGCCCCAGGAAATGCCCTTAGAAACATTGCAACTTAAACGTGAACAGCGGACATTAGCTGTAAATCCAGAGGCTGCATACTGTGAGGAAATGAAAGCAAGTCAGGGGAAATTATTAATTTGTGCCTGTTCTCTTCCCCATTTTATCATACTGGAATACTGTAACTTAGGAGTGCGGGGCTCAACCCACTCTCCAGGTGGACACTATTATGATAATGGAATTCTAAAGAGACTCAGATGTACCATAATTACTGGGCAGTATAGGTGAATCAAGTTAACTGAAGTGTGCTGAAGGGGCATGCCGTTCTAACCCAATTTAAAACCTATTACTGTCATAGATCTGTGATTCAAGTTTTATTTGGGCTCAAGAGCCTGAGCTGATTTTGAAAACACAGTTTAGACAGAGTTTGTCCTTGCCTGGCTGTCACAGCTGTGTGCCATTCCAGTGGTCTCATTCCCTGCTAAGCCCCTTTTACACACTGGACGGCATCCTTTCTGCACCCCGTGGTACGGCCCTGTTTGGGAGTAAAAAAAATGTTTTTGTGTGCCGACAACTGGCTGATCATTGAGCATTCATTCTGCAACCAAAGCGATGCTTGTTCCTCATTTCTACGACCACAGCCATGCCAGTTTCATGGTCGCAGAAAGGACGCCGTCCAGTGTAAAGGGGGTTTAACTGATAGCAGTTTCAGATGTGGTCTGTTACAAGTTATGTCAGCATTTCCTAGAGAGTAACAGTACTTTCTTGTTTACATGCTCTTTATGCTAGAAATGCCTGCTGTTTGATTGGTAGATGCTGTGGTATTTCTAAAGTAATTGGGTATAATGTACACATCATTCTGATATATATAAGACTGGCATGATATTGCAGTTCAATGTGTGATATCTTTTCATGGCGCTGGTGCTCAGGGGTATGGAAATATTCTCGTGAACATATAATGCAACATCTGAAAACCACTGATACAAGGAGAAATTCAAGTGGAAATACAAAATTTGAGAGAAGAAAAATGCATTAAGTATTATTGCTATAGTCAGTTAGAAGCTCTTCTTGTGCCCATGTTAACTGTCACTAGCCGGAGTTGTTAGCATTTCTGATAAAAGAATATGAGCAACTCTCAAGACTCATTTTCGTCAGACATGATTTTTTTCTGACTTAAATCAGAAATCTGATTTTTTCCCTCGGCAGTTTACTACCTAAAGCACCCCCCACCCCCCACCCCACCCCAGGTCCCAGGGTTATATAATGTAGGGAGTCACATAATCCTGTTTTTTTTTTCTTATAACCCAAAACCATGTCTGTATCATGATGTGCTTTATCATTAATCATTCATAGTCATGAACAGATTTCCTGGATTCAGATTTCTTGGAATGCCATCAGACATGAAAATGTGCAATCTTTGCCAGTTGGCTGCCCACGCTGTGCAATTAAGGAGTCCATTTTAGAAGGCTAGGAATATTGCAGAACTTGTCCAGAACAATGTCCTTGGTTTATCCAGGAATGAAAAAGAAACAAAAAACAAAAAAAAAAAATGATAACTACTATATAGATTATAGAATGTTAAAGAATCAATATTCTTTTCATCAGCCTGATAGAAGTTAATTTTATCAATTTAGGAATACACTAGTAAATGAGCTCGCCTGGTACAACATTTGCTTTATTTTAAGAATTACAGGAAGAATAAAAAGAAGAAAAAAAATTAGCCAAATCAAATTTCAAGTCAAACATATACTGTAGATGGTACATACTAAGGAGTTAAATATTTTCCTGGCCCAGATGATTTATGTTGTGCCAAATATTGATTTGAATGCTTGTCCACAGAACGCAGTGGGTAGATAAATGTACTGTTCCAAGTAATGAGTAAAGTAGATTCCCTGGATTCAGATTTCCGGAGGTATCTTGAGACCAGGTTGATATTGCTTTTTCCAAGAGATAGTCATTGTGGAAATTGTGCCTCACTTTTCAGTTGCCTGTAATTGACATTTTGATAGGTTAAGTTAACTGATTGGATTTTGAGAATTTTTACCTTTTATGGCAGTGTTTTGCTTCACATTAATTCTTCACACAACAGCAAAAATAAATAAAATAAATAAATAAAAATAAGATAAAAATTATATAAAATATGATAAAAAAAATCAGTATGAAGACTCCAATATTTCTGTGGGTGGGGTCACAATGAATCTATCATACTAGCTACTGTGTACTAACTCCACTGGGGATCTCTAAATACAATCAGATTAACAGACTAACACGCCTCTTGTTTCAGCTTACTCTTTCAATCACCAGCTTTTCTATATTCTACTCAATGCCCAGAGGAGCTTTCGTTTTCATATTACTAGTATGGATAATTTCTTAGTACAAGTTGTGTCTTTTTCTACATTTTCGCAGAACAAGCAGAGTCATTTCTTCCTGGTTATTTTGGATAATTGCCAGTGAAATGTTCTTCAATTTCTGGGCAGAGTCGTTTTTTTCCAGTGGTACTTGGGATTTAACCTGGATGAAAACATTCTAAGACTTTGTTTATAGCTTCTTCAGGAGAGCATGGTGTGCCTTTACTTGTCTTACGTCAAAATAGATAAATAGTCGTGTTCTCAAACTTACTTCTACGAGGCCATAGCAGACAGTTGTGTAACATCCATGCTCACTCTCAAACCTGTTTGATCAATATGTTCAGGAATAATTATGGATATTAACTGCTTAAAAGTTTTTAGCAAAATATGTCAATTTCTGTGTTGAATAAGCAGCCCAAGATCCCTGCGATTGAAAATTGAATAAATTCAGCTTTAAATTGCATCATCGTGATAGGCATCATCAAAAGCAAGATATATCTTTAAAGTCCATGTAAACTTCTTAAAATAACGTCAAAGCATTGCTCCATACCTAACAGTGCTATCTGTCTGAGAACCCTGCTTTCAATATCCATGTTCCCATTTACTTTACATCAACCAGAGGCCCCAATGTGGATGATTGCAACACAGATGAAAATTTAGATCATTTCCTTGAATAATGAAGAACAAGTAACCATGTTTTTTTCAATAACGGTATATTTGAAGGCCATGACATGAATAATGAAAAAGGGCCAGACGCCAGCTGTGGGGCTTACTTACCTGAGCTGGATATTTTTAGGGAGGAAGTGCCTCAGTTTTCCCCGAGATTTACCTGGAGTAAATAAACACAGGTGCTTCTGTTTAGTGTCACAGTAACTGTGTATAGGAGAGATGTATAGAGTACATCATAGGGACAGTTCCCATAATCTTATCATACTAGCTGGGTCGATCTAACTCCTGGGGGATTCTCGCTAAACTACATTCAGTTTAAGCAGCTTAAAAGTCTGGCGCGCCCCCTGGAAACTTAAAGTACTTGGATGAGGTCTGGAAAACTTTTTGGTCCATGGTGTTGTGTTGCTTTGCGAGGGGTTAAGCCAGACAATTAATTTGATTACATTGACTGCACCCAAGATGGACCGATCCTGCTAGTATGATAAGATTATGGGAAATAACTGCTTACAAGTACAGGATAGATGTGTATATTTTAGACTAGGAACAGTTTTCTAAAATAGCTAATGACCGAAAGGTCTTCAGGACCAAAGATTTTAGTCTACTCGTACTTTGACTTTTGTTAAGGAAAGAAGAAGTTTAAAAAGTCAATTTAGGCATCATTTTAAAAAATCATTTTGAAGAAATTTGATTGTATTCTACCCCTGTAAAATCTGAGGAATGATTTGTAAATTGATTTTGAAAAATGAATAATTTCATTTTTTTTAAAATTAATGATGAAAAGGATTAATTGCTATTTTCAGGGCTGCTCTAGAGGATGCAGAGACAGATATTGATACTCTGGAGGCCAAGTTAGAAAGGGTGAGTTGCTCTGTTGGTTAAATATAACCTGTGTTTTGTAGAAACCCATGATATTCAAGGTATTTCTTTGTTGACAATATGTGATAATCAAGCCCTGATTTTTATTAAGATTAAATTATTGTACCACCAGCGTTAGCGCTNAACGTCAAAGCATTGCTCCATACCTAACAGTGCTATCTGTCTGAGAACCCTGCTTTCAATATCCATGTTCCCATTTACTTTACATCAACCAGAGGCCCCAATGTGGATGATTGCAACACAGATGAAAATTTAGATCATTTCCTTGAATAATGAAGAACAAGTAACCATGTTTTTTTCAATAACGGTATATTTGAAGGCCATGACATGAATAATGAAAAAGGGCCAGACGCCAGCTGTGGGGCTTACTTACCTGAGCTGGATATTTTTAGGGAGGAAGTGCCTCAGTTTTCCCCGAGATTTACCTGGAGTAAATAAACACAGGTGCTTCTGTTTAGTGTCACAGTAACTGTGTATAGGAGAGATGTATAGAGTACATCATAGGGACAGTTCCCATAATCTTATCATACTATCTGGGTCGATCTAACTCCTGGGGGATTCTCGCTAAACTACATTCAGTTTAAGCAGCTTAAAAGTCTGGCGCGCCCCCTGGAAACTTAAAGTACTTGGATGAGGTCTGGAAAACTTTTTGGTCCATGGTGTTGTGTTGCTTTGCGAGGGGTTAAGACAATTAATTTGATTACATTGACTGCACCCAAGATGGACCGATCCTGTTAGTATGATAAGATTATGGGAAATAACTGCTTACATGTATAGGATAGATGTGTATATTTTAGACTAGGAACAGTTTTCTAAAATAGCTAATGACCGAAAGGTCTTCAGGACCAAAGATTTTAGTCTACTCGTACTTTGACTTTTGTTAAGGAAAGAAAAAGTTTAAAAAGTCAATTTAGGCATCATTTTAAAAAATCATTTTGAAGAAATTTGATTGTATTCTACCCCTGTAAAATCTGAGGAATGATTTGTAAATTGATTTTGAAAAATGAATGATTTCATTTTTTTTAAATTAATGATGAAAAGGATTAATTGCTATTTTCAGGGCTGCTCTAGAGGATGCAGAGACAGATATTGATACTCTGGAGGCCAAGTTAGAAAGGGTGAGTTGCTCCGTTGGTTAAATATAACCTGTGTTTTGTAGAAACCCATGATATTCAGGTATTTCTTTGTTGACAATATGTGATAATCAAGCCCTGATTTTTAATAAGATTTCATTATTGAAATGGGTTTTAGTTGAACTTGAAATAATTTACAAAAATTGCACGCGCACACACACACACACACACACACACACACACACACAAATTATTGCAGGTATTAATTATTGATATAATTTTTTTAATTATAGCTAGTGAAGATGTGTGGCGCTATGATAGATGCAGGGAAGGTGTTTAACCAGACAAACAAGTATGGACTCTCTCTCTCTCTCTCTCTCTCTCTCTCTCTCTCTCTCTCTCTCAGAGGGAGGAGAGTTTGATTTGCGTTGTTTTGTATGGTCTACACTGTTACATGGATATATTTTACATAATCATTCTTTCTCTTTTTGAATCCTATATTTATACATGATCTGTATAAGACAAAAAAAAATAGGTAGCATAAGTACATTTTTACTAGCAAAAACAAATTTAAAGAAAGAAGAACTTGCTTTAATTAACATATTCCCAAGTTTTAGAACCCAATTTAATCAAGTTGTTCCATATTTTCAGACAGTTTATTGATAGTGTACAGGATCTGTCCAAGTACTTTGTGGCTGATGACATGGTCACCGTGAGTATATTTCTCTCATTAATAGAGATTTTTTGTCAAGAAATATCATATCAGTAATAAAGTATATTTTAATGCCTTAGAGCCATTGGTGCAAGAGAGAAATGTATTACTTAATGCACTGTTTCTTTCTGACCAGGTCATTTTGTATGATATTCACAGGGGAACATCCTTTGTCATTTCTGTTCTTTTTCTTTGTTGTTGTTATTGCTTTTAAATTTGTCACATGATAGTCATGTGCCAGTCATGTTATTGTTATGTAGGCACTGCAGTGTGAAAACATAGTATTGTTCTTTTTTTTCTTTTTTCAATACTTAAAGAGAGTTGTCATAATTAGTCACGGCCAATTGTCAAAATAAGTGAGTCTCAGTTGTTGTTTATATTTTAAAGATTGTACTAAGTAGTTATCCTCTGTCTCAAACACCCCATTTCCATAGATTAGATCGACCTACTTGAGATCGACCTAACTCCCTGGGGGTTCACGCTAAATAGCTGTCAGCCGGGCGGACACGAAAGTTAATTACCCCCTTACAGCTTGTAGTAGGCGGGACGGACATTTAAGTCGGATTATCTGAAAGTAATCTAGTGAGACTCCCCGCGGGGATAGATCGATCTAAAATCTATGGGAATAGAGCCAAACAGTTTTACTGATAAGAACTTCAGAATCTGTACTTTTCTATTTGCACTGATATACGTTGTCTTTATCTTATGCAGCCCAAATTTCCATTAAATGCCTCTGGAGGACAAATTTATCAATAAAGATTCAGATTTCTTTTCTTAATTTGTCTGGACCTCCCAGAACAGATTAAAGTACACATCCAGCTCTATTTTGAGATGCAATTAATTCCCTGGACAGTTGTGTTTGATTGATGTCCAGTGTTGTTCATTTTTGAATGAACTTGTACACGCAAAAATTTATTTTTTTTCTGGTTAAGACTTTTGAGCTGCATTTGTGTATAATTTGTACTCTAACATATCCTCTTCCTTATATATCTTATCATTTCCTCACAGGATGAGAAACTAGTAGGGGTAGGTAAAAAAAGGTCAGAAGGTCACTTATGATGTAATAGGGTCAGATGTCATAGGTCAGAGGTCAAGTAGCATGGAGTGAATTTGATTGCATGCAGCCCTGAGGCAATGCTTTTGGATAGGTACTAGAATAGATCTTACGATACATTGCCTTTGTATGTTTTGCACTGTAAAGATGACCATATATGAATTCAAAACTGTTTACTTTTGATAATAAATGTGCTGTTAGAAAACTAGAAGATATATTTGTGCATCTTGCAGCTGTTATTTGCAACCACAGAGCTTTATTTTTTTTCCTTTTTAACCCAGTCAGAACGGTAGCCCTCCTTGTGCATGGAAAAACTATAATTTCTTGTGATTAGGAAATAGTATTTTTTTTTTATTTGAAAAATTGTTTGGCCTAAATCTCCTCCTCTAAGTGTACCCCAATTTATTTGAGTCATTTAAGTTATATAATGCTTTGGAACTTGTTGTTAGTTCAAAAGTTTATATTTTTTTACATTTATTTAAAATGTGAGCTGTTATACATTTTGCTGGAACTTGTATGAGTGGAAGGAAGTCTTTCCATTTTCTACCTTTGATCAGAGCCTTTTGAACTTTGAAACTTGGTGGCATTTCTTTCAGCTATATTCAATCTCTTGCATTCTCTTGGACTTTATAGCAGACATGATTTTATTTTCTTTTAAAATCAGAATTTTTCTTGGCCCCCATGCTCCTGGTTGGAATGCCAATGAGTCTTTTATTTCTAATTTTTCTCTATCAATCCGAAATCATGTCTGCTGCAGGGGTTCAGTAGGTGAAAGTACTTTCAAAGGGAAAGTGAGGTTGAGGGTACATTGAAGGGTTTGTGAGATTGTGTTAGGTGTAACAGTGTGCTAGGTGTGACATTGTGCTAGGTGTGATTTTTTATGTGTGACAGTGTGTTAGGTGTGACAGTGTGTTAGGTGTGACAATGTGATTGGTGTGATTTGGTTATTTGTGACAATGTGTTAGGTGTGATATTGTGTTAAGTGTGAGTGTGTGTGTTTAAAAGAGGCAACATTGTTCTACTAATGGCAAGTACCCTAAACAAATAGCATTGTTTTCTGTGACACAGTTTCCAAATGGATGGCAGCATTTCTAATTAGAAGGTAAGATTGTCTTAAATAACAGGATTTTTTTTTAATTGGAGGTGACATTTTTTCAAATGTTGACAATCAGTCCGAATGGGAAGTGGGATTGTGGTTGGTGTGACTGTGACACCTTGTCATAATGGGGGTTAACTTTGCTGTGATAGAATATCTAAAAGGAGGTCAAAGATATGTTTAAGTGTTGATGTCTGTTATCATAATAGATATTGTCAAACCTTAGTAAAACAAAAAATAAAATAAAAAACAAACAAAATATTTATCATTCTATAAACAATTGATATCGACATGTCACTGTAAAATTGCGAATTCAGTTTCACCTTGATAAACCTGCAAGTTACTGAAAATGAGATAAAAAAGAATTAGACAAGATTAAATACAAAAGCAGCCAAGCTTTGCCTGTTGTTATCACTTGCGTTATAGAATTCTATATTGCTCCAGCCCTTAAGAAAGTGAACTTTCATCTGCCTACCTACCAAGTTGCAGACTAAGGATTCAAAGTATGCAAGATAAGATAGATGAGAAACTAAGTGTCTTCTAGTGGTTTCCAGGAAGCCTGTCACCATGGCAACTGGCACTAGGGGAAATGGATATGTTAGGATTGTGTGCGAGTTGGCAGGGCTTCATCTGTTTGTTAACGTCATCAGCAGACAGGCTTTAACTTTTAGTTGAAGTAAACATTACAGGGAGGTGAAAAATAATGTTACCTTTCCCGCACTCTCCACCCCTCTCAAAAATAAGATGAGAAAAAGGAGCCAAAGAAAATATTTTAACCAAACTAAAAACTAACATGAAATATATTTTAGAGAAGATCAAAGCAAAGATCCAACCATATGAAGGACATGTATTTTCATATGCTCTTGTTCCTTATATTAATTATATCATTATTATCACAATTTTTTGTCTTGAATGCATCGGTGGTTTTGAAGTACACTCATATCTGGCTATCAGACAGTTAAATGATATGATCCGTTGTGTTGGTTAAGACTTAACCATTATCCACTGTGGCAGGTGAAATGTTGGAACACACACCTTTAATTCACGGCACAGAGTTAAGTAGTTCTAGGTGGCTGTGGAAAGGTGCATGGAGGCAGTTTGCATGCTTTGCAGACTATTTACTGTGTGAAAGCTGAAATGAAATGAAAAGAGGTGTTTTTTTTTTTTTAATTAGGTTACATTTTGAATGGCTACCAAATAATGATATCAAGTAAATATGTAAATAAATAAGTGAATGATTGGATACCGATAGATCTAGAAAATAGATCAAATTGCAATTATGTATAAGTATGTGCATGCTAATACCCACTCAGGCATGCTCTTTGAAATGCATGCGCAAACTAATATGCACAAGATCGTAGGAGAGAGATATGCACACACAGAGACAGGCAGGCTCTTTCTCTCTCTCTCCCTCTCTCTCTCACACACATACACACACACATACACAATCTCTCTCTCTCTCTCTCTCTCACACACACACACACACACACACTCACACACACTCTCTCTCTCTCAAACACATTACTCCACTACTCTTCCAAACCTCAAGGTAATTCACCTGGTCGTCCTGACCTTTATCTACACAGGACTCACCTGTGATGTTAATTGCGGTGATCAGATCAATCATATAGCCGTACTCCTGTGTATGCAAGGTATGGAGTCTACACACAGGGGCTGTACTGCCGAAAAAGACACCCTGAGTTTCAAAGGTTAATGGAAACTCACCTTTAAAATCAGCATATTT
>NW_019775524.1:761855-775102 GCF_001039355.2 Lingula anatina
CACACACTCACACACACTCTCTCTCTCTCAAACACATTACTCCACTACTCTTCCAAACCTCAAGGTAATTCACCTGGTCGTCCTGACCTTTATCTACACAGGACTCACCTGTGATGTTAATTGCGGTGATCAGATCAATCATATAGCCGTACTCCTGTGTATGCAAGGTATGGAGTCTACACACAGGGGCTGTACTGCCGAAAAAGACACCCTGAGTTTCAAAGGTTAATGGAAACTCACCTTTAAAATCAGCATATTTTTTATATCATTTAATTTAAGGACACCCTCAGTTTCATTGGTTACTATAGTACTAGAAATCCAACCCCGTCATCATCATATGTGCATTAACTACAGTAACTTCCGTTACTCAGGGTGCAAATTACACCACTCAGCCGTGCCAAGTTGAGTGCAGCGATGCGGTGAAAAAGTCGTGGATTTTTATCTCACAAGTATAGCTGTTGACGCAGGTGGAGAGAATGGTGTACTGCTTTTTGGGGCGTTATTTGATAAAATGAAGAGGAATGGCAGTTCATTAGTAAAAATGAAGAATCATTTTTATCTTTGATCAACCAGTGAGAATTGTGATATAAAGTTAATCCTAGGTCTGTGTTGTTGGGTGCAATGTGTTTTATTTTCTTTTGAATTTGACTATTAAGTTGTGAATTGAGATTTGCTGAAGTTTTCAGTCTGTTTAGTGAATCATAATAGTTGTAAGAGCAGCAATTGCAATTGTCCATTTTTCCTTGAAGTTGCATACTTTGAAACAAAGCAATTTTTAGCCTGAAAGAAGATTGAGGAAGATTTCAGAGCTTTTTTTTTTTAATTTTTATTTATTTATTTAAGCATAATTTCAGTCATTTTAGTAGAGCACTTCTTTATTGTGACTTTGTGCAAAATGTGAATGTAGGTTGAAAAGTGTGAGTTTTCTTAAGTGACTGCTTCCTGCACATTTTCTGAACCTGGCTATAGGTAATAATGTGGCAGTGCATTTTTTACTGGGAATCTTCATCCTAAAGCTGGCATGATGCGATTTGGAGTTTTGCCAAATACTAGAAATGATTCACTTTGACTGAAGCAAATGAAAATAATTTATATTTTCCATCAGATAGTTTTATCATACTGGCAGAATTGCCTCAGAAATTTATTTGGCTAGAACTTTTAAAACTTTTTGGCTGTTGTAGTCATGGAAGGTTGGTAATGGGTAGGGGATGGAATGAGTTCTGATTAAGTTGACGTTGGGAATAAGAAAATCAGGGTGAAAATCAGGGTAAAAATGCAGGGTGGGGGTGGGGGTGAAATTAACAAGTGAGAAGAAAAGAACAAAACGAAAGTAAAAAATATGTAATTGTAAGCTCACTTTATAATCTCTACATTTTTTCACACCAATGGTAGTGAAAAAATTCTATTTGATGCTTAATCAATTATAAACCGGTAGAAGTTTTTTTATAAATTATTCTTATATTTTCCTTTATTTCTTACTTAAATTTGAATTATTTGGCACAGTTTTATCCAATACTGTTGGCTCAGTGTCTAGTCTTCAAAGTTTTCCACTCAGTCATCAAGATCCTTACCACTGAGGATGACCCATCCATCATTAACAAGCACTGTTGCCTTTCCTTGGTTACCTGGACAGGGTGCTTTAATCATTTTTGTAACTCACATTCCTTCATTCTCGCCCTTTTTTCTTTTCTTTTTTTTTTTTTAACATAAATTCCAGTGCTGTAAAATTATACCTAGGGTGATTTAGTCTAATGCAAAAAAAAAGAAAAAAATTATCTAAAAAATAATTGCACAGGAGGAAGAATGGGTAAGAATGGGTCTGCAAGGGGGAGGGAGAAGGGGTGGATGAAAGTCGACAAAAACTTTATCTGCTGAAGGGATGAATTATCATTCAAAAATTATTTTTTCTACACTTCATAGTACATTATTAGTGAGTATAAAACCTCTGATATGATATTCAATATTAGATTTATTAATGAGCTATACATAGCTCACTAGATTTCTACAGCTAATTGGGGGAAATGTGTTGTTACTAAAGAGTTCTGCTGCAGTAGTATTATGCTATATGTGCTGACGTATGTTTTAACTTAAAAGTTACATAAGGGGTCAGAGTTAGTAAGCTTTAGCAAAATAGGTATATAATGATATTTTCTGTAGTTAATAGATTGATAATAAGCTCAGCAAATAGCTTGACTAATGGTTAATACATATTTTAAGTAGATAGATATTTTTCTTTCACAAAGACTCAGTTGTTACACTATCTCTGTACCATATAAGATTGTGTTTAGGTGTAAAACACACACACACACACACACACACACACATGCACGTGTGCACGTGCCTTTTTAAACTATTGCAATAGAATCATATTTGATTGCAATTTTGTGCATTTTGAAATTACTGTGAAATTAAGATTGTGTATATGCACACAGCATGCATTTTAATTTTATAACTGGACAGCTTTTGAGAATGCTAAAGTCTTGTTAAACACCTANTGCCTTGTTTACCATGCTCTGTGACAAGATTGATGCCATTTTGTCTATAGATTTAAAAAAATGAATGTGGTACTTTTTTTGATTCTCTGCTTAGATTACGTGTTACGTATTTTTTGTCAAAGATGTAAGTGAGAAAATGAAATTTTGGTATGATTTGGAGAAAATTTGAGACCACTTAAACAGGGTCTGTTATTTCTTTACAAAGTGAATTAATGAAGTTGGAAGACCAAGGTCTTTTTCTCTGAGAGATCTGGGCATAAAAATGATATGTACTAGTACACTATAATAGCTTTGATATGATACATGTACCTGACAACAGTGAAATATATAATAATGCCATATTGATTATATTTTCTTGTTTAGGAAACCCTGGGGAAATTTGTTAGGGCCATGGAAGAGCTCCAGAAATACAGCACTGTGAGTTAGTAGAATCTAAAAAAAAAAAAAAAGATAATACTAAGGAAGATAATACTATACACTAATGAAAACATTTGTACAATCTCATTTAAAAGCCATTTTTAGTGATCCTAACATCCTTATTTATCTTGGCCTATTTTCTCTTTTACAGTAAATATAAGTTATTTATAGATTTGCAGAATTTAAGAGTTCTTTTCTTTTGAATAAGTTTCAAAAAAGTCTTAGAAATTACATCTTCCCGAAACTCATACAAAGTGAATTGTTTTTTTTTTTTTTTAAATATATATTATCTTTTAAAATCATGGTTAAGCAAGGGGGTCCTGATGTCATCATCACAGATGGGGGCATGAGGAGCGTGGGGGGGGGGGGGAGTTTGCAGGCCTTTGTCATGTCAAGGTCCAAACACATAACACCCTTAGGTGGATCAGCCATGTGGCTGAGGCCGTTTAATGAAGGGCCAAAAATTCATGCCTCTAAGTGGATCTGCAGACATATAGACCCGCGGATCAAACATGACCGATCCACTTGAAAGCTTACCATGTAATCCTCTGAGGGAATCTATTCAGTGTCTGTTAGGGGATTATGCGGCACGCTTTGTAGTAGGTCAGCCATATTTGATCCACAAATATGTTAATCTAGGGATCAACTTGTTCAGAATGTGCCCTAAGTTAAAAAACGTGTTAAGTCTCTTTAGAGGCTGTTTCTTTTTTTATTTTTCATAGATAGCAACTGTTAGGAAAGTAATCAATGATTTTGACCTTATGATTCCTCTGTACTTCCAGATCCTCCTGGACCAAGCTCATCGATCCATTTGTAAGAATGTGAGCACATTTATCAAGACGTAAGTACATAGCCCCAGCCTAATCCGCGGTAATTTGACCCACTGATCTCCTGTGGGCTTGTTTTGATTGCCTTTAAAGTTACCCTGTGCACTAAAAAAATTATGATTTCTTAGAATGAATGAACTGGAGGGATAGAGAAGACTGAAATTTTGGTTGGGAAATTAAGTCCAATGGGAATGATCTGAGAAAAAAACAGTCTTGTGACTTATTGTGAAATCAAGTGAGATTTCTTGAGATTTGAAAGAGAAGGCGGTCAGAAGTTATGTCAGACTGCTGAATGTGGTGTAACATATTTTTTTTCTCTCTCTCAAATGTTCTGTAGAATAACACAATTTTTTTACACAACAGCATCCAAGACATATTCAAAATATTTAATTATATTGTTATTTTTGTATTGCTTTTTAGGATGAAATCCCTGTTGTTTAGCGTTCAATGATTGTTGTCAAATTGATAGCCCCACCTGAAGCGGATTGTCACATGTTTCTAGTCTTGTATAAAGTCATGCAGCAGTTAGAGCCTTGTATTAGGTTATCTTTGATGATTTCTAGTTTTATGGGGCTGAAGTTGGTTAGTGAAGTAGGTCCCTCTTCATTTTCTGGGTAGACCTAGTTCTGGAAGATCCATGTAAGAGGCACTGAACCGTAGAATGTGATTTCTGGAAATATTAACCTGATTTGTCTGCCTAAGTGCAGAATATTGACGTTTTGAGAGCAAATCACAGACTTCCAGACTCATTTTGTTATGACAACTGATGTGTACAGTAGATTGAAGGGAATCAATAGCTCCATTTATCTGGTCATTTCCATGTCTCTAAGTGGAAAACTTGAGTTTCAGCCAGCATTTTGATTAGTAAACTTAAAAAAAAAAAAAAAAAAGAAAATTAAAAAAAAAAAAACAGTTTTAGGCCTAATTTCAGGAAGCAACTGCTTGATTGCAATCATCCCTCTCCATGTGACATATGATAGAATGCATTAGAACTATGTAATCAGTCAAACAAGTACATTCTAGTTTAATAATTGTAAAAAAAGTACATATTTGACATTTTAAAATTTTTTTCAGGGACATCAAAAGAGTCAAAGAAAGCAGAAAGCACTTTGAGAAAATCAGCTTCGACACAGATAATGCTTACGTTAAGAGTGCGCAAGCATCGAAGAATAAACCAGCAGAGTGCGAGGAGGCGTACAATGTTCTGACGGCCATGAAGTCGTGTTTTGCTCACACTTCACTTGACTATGTCTTCCAGGTAGGTGAAGAAAGCTGTCTGTGGAATGATGAATCCTTAGAGGAGTGGGTCAGGGCAGTGCAAAGAGTGAGGGGCTGTCTCAAAACTATATTTGATATATGATTGACCTTAAAAAGAAAGTTAATAAAGAAGAAAAAAATGTTATAAGAGGTTGCCAGGTATTTTATCTTTCATTTAGAACAAATTAAGTAAAGTGGAGATCTGATGAACTAGAAAAAAAAACTGATTTTGGAACCACAATTCCATAGTAGGCAAGAAAAATGTTGGCCCTTAGGGCTGCAGGTTGATTAGCGACTTCTAGAGTGCATTCCCAAAAAAAGTATTGTACTAGGTAGATTGGTCCAACTCCATGGGAGACTCTTGCTTAATGCAATCAGATTAACTCAAGGACGCGCCTCCTCAAGCATCTAGTGGGTGATTAACTTTCGTGTGCTGCTTTAAAATACTGTAAACCAGTTTATGAAAATGAGCAATCTTGTGTGTTGCGTGATTGATATAGATGCTGCGTAGTAGTTGATTGTTATCTTGTCATGCCTATGTACACACATGAAGGGACTGCTAATAGCCTGTATGCACATTTATTGCATTCACCCAATTTGAACTCCTATTTTCTCTCTTTTTTTTTCCAGATCAATATTCTTCATTCCAAGAAAAGAAATGATGTCCTTCACACAGTGAGTGATATTAGATCACGTTTTATGAGTTACAGTGTATTCCAGTAGTTTAAATATTGTGTCATTTCCAATTAATTCTCCATCTATAGCGTGAGTGTATTGAGTTTTGGTTTATGAAATATACAGGTGATAAATATTCCTCGTACTTGGCAGTTTTCTATCACTTCCAGCACATCATTCTGTCATATTAAATGACTAAAATCTTCACATGATATTCTGATGAATAAAGAGCACTGCATAGAGAAATCTACATTGAAAATTTGATAGAATTGTAATTTGAAAATTAAATAATTGTTCCACTTTACTGTACTCCAGATGCTGTCTTATATGCATGCCCAGAATGCCTACTTCCACCAAGGGTTTGATCTGTTTCATGACCTTGAGCCTTACATGAAGAGTTTAGCCACACAGGTAAGTGGAAACATCAGGACCAACTTAGAAAAGAGAAAAAAAAAGAGAAAAAATCAAAACAAAAACTAAGAAAATAAATAAATAAAAAGCAAAATGTCAACAACTGTGAAAGGATCACGACTTGCAGGATACTGTCATTATCAAACGAGAATGATTGGTCCACAAATATACGGGACATTACTAGATAAGATATGGTGACCACTGAGAGAAAAAAAAACAGACAATAGCACTTTGTTCGAGGGGCCAAGTTATAATAAAT
The DNA here is from genome assembly GCF_001039355.2 of Lingula anatina. Next base: position 768,197 of record NW_019775524.1, read on the forward strand.
GTTCCTTTTCCAGTTCTTTTAGTTGTAGTTTGCACAATTTTAGACCCCCATTGCATTGGTTGAGACAGAATGTTCTCATCACATCTAACACAATTTCTGGTCCACCTGATCTGGATATTTCCACGGAGCTTATGAAAAGAGCATCGTTATTCTTTGCACATGCACTGGTTGTCAGTGTGAAATCTGGTATAAATCAATAGCAAAATGATGTAAAATCAGTATAACAATAATGAAAGATTTTTCATGTTAGCGTCTTTGATTTCTAGCAATGATTGAATTCTGAGCAGTTTCATTTTTATCAGACATGAGGTAGACGCCAATTATTGTATTAAAGTTGGCCAAATTTTTTACATAAAAGTGTGTGAGTAGCACACTGCAGTCAGTGAGTCTTTCATAAAGTATCATCTTAACCAAGGGTAAACTTTCCAGTTTAAAATTTTCAATTAAATGTCAAACGTCATTCGAATCAGTGCCTCCCTTACTCCCTGCTTGATTAAAAGCCAAGTGATGTTGCATCCTAATAACCCCATGTGCTACTCTAGAGAGTTTGGTACATCAACACTAGTGAGGGGTGTTATTATTTAGAGGGGTTAATAACAACGTGGATTTTATTTACTGGAAAATATCCCCTGTTGTCAGTATGTGTTTGCCGTTTCTGTTAGCCTATAAAGATTGCATAGAGTTAATAATCAGTACATATATAATATGGAGTGATTGGACCTGTATTTCTCCCCATGGGTAGGATATACGAGGTGGATTTAGACAGTCATCTGGGTCTTCCGACGGTCAGATTTTTAAGTTGACATTAACAGGTATGTTTTCTGTTGGAAGACGGTCAAAATGGAGGATGGATCAACAAACATTATTTGGAAGACTGTCGGAAAATATCTCTGGATCCGCCCCTGATATACTTACTAATTTTAGAAATGAGTGATTTAGCTTTTATCTCCTTCCCACCTCCTTTCCTACACCCCCCCTCCCCACCTCCTCCTACATACACCTCCCGCCCCCTTCCCCACCTCCTCCATTCTACACTCTCCCCCGCCCCCCAAGGATAAGATATTCTAGTGGTTTTGGCATTTATTCACCAAGTGTGTCTATTATCCTTAAAATGTCCACAATAAAGAGTAGCGTGTGAGTGGAGATGACAGAGGGATTAAGGGGACAATACCCAGACTGTACTTGTCCTGTCACTGACCTTGTCCAAGAGGTCAGCTGAGGTCAACCTTTTGTCCAATATGGACATGTCTAAGGAGGGGTGTGTATTTTTGTTGGATTGGTTATTGTGGAGGGAAAATTCTCCCAGAATGCTTAGGGGTGATTTACTTAGGTTTAAGTGAATGGTAAATATTTATTTTAGGTCAATTTTGTTTCTGATTTGGTGATGAGTCAGTTTTTATATATTTGATGTTATTTGACATGTGAAAAGGAAGAAGAAGAAAAAATTAAGAATATCCCAAAATAGGAAAATAGTGGAACAGAAATTGAAGTTATTCCAGAAGTATGCTAAATTAGTTGAGGCAGTGGACTCAGATGACAGTTTCTTTTCTTGGGCAATAAAACCCCTTGAATAAGTTGAAAAAAATTATGTTTTATAGACATAATTGTATATTTTATTTTTTACCTAAGATTTTGTATGTTTTGGGGTTAGTGGAGAGTGAAAAGCAAACAGGAAAACTGAAAAAAATTTAAAGTGACAGTTTCTTTTAAATCATTGAGAAAATAATCATTTTTTTATTGTCAGTGCTCCTGCGTTGTATTAGGGTCAAAAGCAAAACAAATGAAAACAAATCAGTTCACTGTAGCGTAGACATTAAGAAAGAAAAAAACAAAAACAATAAGTGAGGTTAAAGTATACAAATTAGAAATTCAAATAGAAACTGACAATGTGTATAGGCAGTTGTACAAAACAAACAAAGGGCTATTCATTTTAAACTTTAATTCAATTGAGAATAGATTGTTTTAAATAGAAAGAGAGGAAATAAGTATCAAATAGCTATACTAATGTCTTGGTTAATAGGGAAATATAGCGTGATGGGAGATTTTGTAATTGGACAAAAATCCAGGGGTCAACTCCGTCTCACAGACATGTCGTGGTGTTGTCAGGATTGACATTTGATTTCTTCAAAGTCTTGGTGCTCCTGTTTTCATGTTTTGTGCATGTGCATATCTGACACATTTATTCATTTTTGCCATTCACAAATGTACAGTACCTATTTTCCCCCTATCACTATACCTCTGTGTGTCTTTTAATCCCCCTCTCCATTTTTAAGACAGACTCTCTCTCTCTCTCTCTCTCTCTCTCTCTCACACACACACAAAAAAAAAACACACACACACACTTACCTTCACAGTCCAAAGTTTAAAAGAAGTCACACAATCATTCTTTCAATTAAACATCCTATTACCTTTTAATTAAGAGTTTTGAGTTCTACCTTCTGAAGACAGCTAAAAGCAACAGGTGCTGCCAAAGAACAGAATATGTAGTTTTAAATTGCCTGTAGGATTGTAGATTTGAACCCTGAGGAACAACAGTCTATGAATAAGTCCCTGGTTTTGCCTGTAGATTTTTTTTTACCCAGGAAAACAAAGCTTTGTGAATCACTTCCTGGTTTTGCTTGTGGGATTGTAAGATGGTATCCACAGGAGACACCTTTTAATGAATGACTCTGGTTTTGCTTGTTTGGTGGTTATGTGGTAGTCAGAAGAAAAAAACAAATTTATGAATGAATCTAGTTTTGCCTGTAAGATTGTTAAAGTGTATAATGTGCACCCCAAAGAACAATCATGCAGCCATTGGTCACTCCTGGGTCACTGTGAATGATTCAGGATACTTTCATGGCAATTTTTATATGCCAAAGTCATAACTAGTGGTTCTTCAATTTGAAAGTGTGAAGAAGAGGTTTTGTCTATGTTATTACCTACTTAAAGATTGCTCTCTACTATGTACATGTATTACACATGCACAAATGGATACATATACACTAACATGCACACACACATATGCACATGTGTATGCACACACACACACACACACACACACACACACACACACACACACAGAGGACAAGTACCACTTACAATAGTGTGTTCCACCCACCTGATGCCCAACATGTGAAGCAGATTATGATACAGAAGATACCAGCTGCGATCTGCCCAGACACCTTTACATGACATAGTAATATGGAAACTGTAAATAAAGATGTTTTTCTTCTGTAATTTTACTTTCTGGATAGTGGGAGGTGTGTGAGCTCTCTCATCTAATCACTTCTTCAATTTTTCTTCTACAGCTGCAAAAGAGAATGGCTGAAGAAAGGCATTTACGCAGAGGGAGTTTTAGACGTTGATGTTTTTGTATGGGAAATCTCAGTTATGCTAGTTTGAATCAGGTTTAAAGGTACACTGCATGTGTCTAAAAAATTCCCATAGTCATATTTTCAGGTCAAAATATCTTTCCCAATAAAGACCTCAAATAAAAGAGCGTGCTGTCGATAAATGTCAGAAAGCCTATGGCGGTCTAAATGTCCGGCCAAACATTTAGAACTAAATTGTTTAATCAAAGATGGTATGTTAAAAATGTCACAAAAATGTGATACTTGATATTATTTTTTTTTTACGTCATAACATAGACTCTTAGGAACTTAAGTCACCTGGCTCTTCGGGCTCATTTCCAATGAAACTATTATTCTGTGTAGATCGATCCAATTCCATGAGAACTTTTGCTGAATGCAATCACATACAGAGATCAACACACCTTCTACTGGCGTTGAGTAGAAAACAGCTGATAAAAGGGTATATTGGAAACAAGAGCCCTTAATGTGACTTCTTCACCCTGAAAAAGTTAGATCTCCCAAAACTAACTTTGAAACACTGGGTAGCGTAGTGCATTAATTTTGCTTTCTTTTCTTTAAAAAAAAATCATTTCCCTATGGGGTCTTGCCTGCTTTGAAAGATTTCTCGAACACAATTTAAACCTTAATAGAGTTTTAAGTGAATTAGCTTACCTAGTCAGCAACCTGGTGGCTTTTTATTGTGAATGACAAATTTTAACTAGGGTTTTAAATTGCCCCCTCACATTCTCGCACTTCACTGTGTTATCTTTTTCATTTTCTCTACAGTTAATAATTTGTTTCAAGCCTCTGATATAACAGCTTTTACTGGCTTGGGACTGGCTTTCTTTAGGAGGTGATGTTTTAGACAGATGCCCTCCCTCCCCCTCCCCCCATCCCTCTCTCTCTCTCTCTCTCTCTCTCTCTCTCTCAAAAGAAAACAAAAAAGTCTGATAAGGCAGAATTTTATTGAAAAGGACATTTTCATTCATAGTTCTATATATGTATAATTGAACAGCATGTTATCTGAGAGCTAGTAACATATATAGGAGAAATGCTTGTAGTGCTTTGGGAAGAAAAACAATTTTTTCGCAGATTTGATACAAACTCCTGCAGTTTTTCATTATTACAAGACTCAGCTTGTTGACCTGAAAACCTCAAAAATGGTTTAAGATAACTTTTGCTCAGCTTATTTTAATACATTAGTTCAGATGCCCATGGCCACCTTCGCCACACAAAAAAGTAAATGAAACTTTTTGAATATCAGTGCTAAAAATGGAATTTGTTTATAACATGTATGTATGTAATGCGTTTGTCACAATTATTCATCAACGTGATGCTCAGGTGATCTTTTGTGTAAATTCCTGAAATTAAAGGCCCAGAAAGAACCCCCCACCCTCCTTAATTTTTTTTAGATGCCATGTGTTACATAAAACCCAATTCAGATTCTTTTGACACATGTTGCTGTAAGTTCAAAACAGGTTTTTTAATGATCCCTTTTGTGTTAAAGTTTTGCACCGTTATAAAGACCAGTATGATACATTTTGTGAATTAAAATTTAACAGTTTAAATGAGAATATTTTGGTTCTGGCAGGTGTAAAGGGCAAGATTCACTGCTTCTCATTTCTAGGTACAAATTTATTTGTCTAAAACAGGTAGTGGTTCCATCACTAAGTTACGTTCAGCAGACGGTGACAGGGCTTAGCCTTTGGGCAAAGAGCCATTGACAATTTAAATTGAGGAAAAAAAAGGGAGAATTTAAGATGAAACAAATCTGTTAACTGTCCATTCAAACAATTAAATTAGCATCATTGAATTGGAAAGGTAAACTTTTTCCCACTGTTACCTCAAATTGAAATAGAAAACTTAGTTAAAGGCCGGAACTGGGTTGTAGTTGTTTTACATAATCCCCAGTACCTTTAATTAGTGGCTCATTTGGTCCCATTAACCGTCCAATTCATTTGGTTTACTGCACAGCTGTTACCATTGGTATTGTGAATGTAAACCTTGTATTTTTGAGCAGACGTAAGGAATTTTTTTCCCCTCGAAGTTGTATGGGAATTTCTAAACGTCAAACTGGGGGTTCTCACTCGATCTGCGCACCACCCCATTAGGCCTCGTGTTCATGTCATGTCTCTTGTCAGTTGTATTTTGGCAGGTCGTCTGCTTCTTTTGAAGAAAAAAAAAAAAAAAGGAACAGAAACCATGGACCTTAAACTCTGAGATTTGCTCAAGTATTTTGTTAAATGCTTCAGTGTTTACTGAGAGTAGAGTCTTTCAAAAGAGCTGTTGGAATTGGCTTATCAAACTGAGAGTTCATTGAAAAAAAAAAGAACCTGTCATATGTCGTCATATTTATGGCATATCACCTAACAGATCACTTTGTTGGAAAAATCTGATGAAAATTTGATCCAAAATGTCCCATCTGCTTGAGCTCAGTCTGGCTATTTTTCTTAAACTTATTTTGCTAATTTTAAAAAAGTAGGATTCATTCATCAGCTTTTTTTGTCAAAACTTATTTTTTTCAAACTTGGCAAAAAATGTGATAAAATTGTAACCTCTTTTGAATCCCCCCATCCTCCCCTCCCCCGCCACTTGCTTGAAGAGTTGTTATGGAGTTTTTGCCTGCAGATGGTAAGGGATGCCCCACGTAACTAATAAAAAGTGGGTGTTCTCAATCATCCAATCAGATGTTCCCATGTTCTTGTCACATTTCATGTCGTCTGATGTGCGATGGACAAAGTATTTCCCCTTTAGTTTTTTATCTTTAGAGAAAACTTGATCTATAAGCAATCTTCTGCAACAAGAGAGGATTTTTTTTTTTTTTTTGTGAGAGGGTCTGTGTTTCTAAAGCTGCTCTAAGAGATATAGCCAGATTGGTTTAGTTCAAAATGACAGCTCTCGCATTTGATATATTTATATAACTTAATAGAAAAATTAGATTGCTGAAGTTTATTTTGTAGATATAGACATATAAAAGAGACTTTTTTGCAAAAATTAAATGAATTTAAGCATTCTGAGTGGTTGTGAAAACCTTTCACATGTTCATTGGCACCAGCTGATACATAAGTTTCAAGAGGTAATGGCAAAATTCAAAAGTCAATAATCTTTTTATTTGGTATATTATCCTATACATTTGTAACAACAACTGTGTTCTATTTTTGTAACCTATTGGCTATTTTTCTTTCCCTGATTTTGGTTATTACGGTAAAACAGGATACATTAAGGTACAGATTTTAAAGACAGGCTGGCCTAAAAGTGTATCACAAAAATGTCATTCACTTTTGAATTCCCCAGGAATAGATTGACCGAGGCCCTTTAGGTTTTAACTGCGCTCCTACCCTTTGTAGAGTTCCTGCTGTGCTTGATACATGTTAATTGTTTGCGAATTAATTTGGCTGTCTGGTGACGCAACTTGAAATCTTGTATAAACACGTGTGAACAGTGGAAGCTGTGAGAGGTTACGAATCATACTGATTGCTCTGATATTTCAAACAACACAATTATTCTGAACTAGGGTTTTTTTTTTTTTTTTTTTTTTTTTTTTTGGGGGGGGGGGTTTGGGGCCCCCCAAAAA
>NW_019775524.1:775127-801551 GCF_001039355.2 Lingula anatina
ATTTTTTTATATTTTAAAAAACAAAATTTTTCTGGGATAGGGTTTTTTTTTTTTTTTTTTTTTTTTTGTGGGGTGGGGATTGGGGCTCCCCAAAACATGCTTTTTGACATGGATTGGATTTTTTTTTTTTTCGTGTGATTTTATCAATCCTAGTTGTGAAGCCACTGAGCCTTTTCTTCCTACTTTTTACTTTCCGTTGCCATAACCATTTCTGAAACCTCATGCTTTCACTAAAAGAAACATTCAGAACAAGTTGATCTGCGGACTAAAACAGATCCGCAGACAAAATATGACCAATCCACATAGAAGCGATGTCTTTAATTCCCTGATGGTCTCCTGGCTCCACAAGCACTGTCACTGCATATTCAGTCGGCGGATGAGTTAGTTCATGGATCATTTGTTCTGAATGCACTCTAGGGGTGCATTCCCAGAGATTTAGATCTATCCAGAGATTTAGATCGACCTAACTCCCTGGGGGTTCACACTAAATTGCAGTCAGCCGAGCGTGCACCATAGTTAATTATCCCCATACAGCTTTTAGTAGGCGGGACAGATGCTTAAGCCGGCTAAGCCGACAGTAATCTAGTGAGACTCCCCACAGGGATAGATCAATCTAAAATCTAATGGAAATGGGGTCTAGTTCTACACAACTCCTCTGTCCTCGAAGCAATTGCCACGTTCCCCGTTTCTGTTCAGTGCATTCAATCTCTGCTTGGGTGACCCCAGCTCTTATCTTAATTAGCCAGCAATAGGGAATGTAAAAGCTAATAGATCTGTGACATACCGTTATGTTTACCTAATCGTGTATTGTTTTACTTGAAAGAGTATTAGAATAGATGAAAGTATAACAAGAGATTGGTCCAGATGTGCCGTGTTGATTTTGTCTTTCTGGTTGTGTTGTTTTAGCTGCCCCAAGAGCAGAATGGGTGGTATAGCATAGTTGAAAACCTTTTGGGGATGGTAAAAAACAAATAACCTTACCCTTTAGAAGACTGAAGAATAATAGTTAATTAAATTTATTGCTTTGTACTTGTTAGAGTGTAAGAAAAAATTAACATGCCATGCATTTTTTCCTCTTTTTAACTTCAAATCCTGGCAATTGATTGAATTCATTGCTTACTACATTCAAAGATGTTAAAAAAATAAAGCACGACTTTTCATTTCTAGTTCTTTAAGAACTTAAATTTCTGTTATTTAACTGGATTAAATGAAGTTCTCATAACTTTCTGATATTATTAGATTATTCCATCATAAAACCTCCAAGACCCTTGATTCAAAACCACCACCTCCTTCTGTCCTTGGCCAAATCTCTTGCTATTCAAACATTTCTGAATTAAAACCCTGCTTATAGCTTTACAGTTTAATTTAATGTACAAAAAACCTACACTCCACAAAGAATTTTATCAGCTGTTTTTCAAAACACATTGTTAATTATCAAACTTATTTCTTTACCAAACTGTCATTATGAGCACATACTAGTACCTTTAAAGATGCCAGTTAAAAAAATTTGCTTACATTTCTGAAAATCTAACTGGTGGACCCATAGTGAGCGAGTAGATATTTAAATATGGAATTTTGTCATTACTGAAGGTAAACTGTTGCCATGACAATACATTTGCAACCAGATTTAAAAAACATTTCTGAAAAAACTAAACATGTTTTTACTTGTGGTGTATGAGGACTCGTCACTTGATCACATGACTTGATTACACTAGTGACTTGATCACATGACTGACTCATTGGTCACAGTATGGTCTAGGGGCTTAGTCAAAGAACTTAAACAATAGCTTTTAAGCCGACATCAGACAAATCCATAAAAGCCCCCCCCCCCCCTTCCTCCTCCATCATGATTCTCATTAAATCTCAGATTTCAAAATCTAACTAAAAATAGGAAGCTGGTGCAATCGGTTCAACCATGTTAAATTATTAGCAACTTTAACAATTAAAACTATTTATAAAGTCTTTTTAATTAATTAATTAATTTATTTATTTATTTATTTATTTATTTTTGAGGAACATCCTGTATTATCTACCAAAATTCTTTAAATTTTACCTGTAACAAAGCAACTTTTTATGGCAATTTTCTCTCTAGACAGTTAACAATTTGACCTGGAAAGTTTTATTTTAGCCTTATGATGGACAAAAAATTCATCCACCCCAAATTTTGACAATTGCTTATCCTGGCAAAAGTTTAGTATCATTGTAATATTACTTACCTGCACCCTTTTTCATTTTTTTGATATTTCTGAATCATTTTCAGTAATAATTGTGTCTGTTTGATTTCAGCTGGATGAGTTAAATGTGAAGTCAGAGGCAGAGAAGAGAGAGATGGAAGGGAGGCATCACCTGGTGCAGGAAAAGGTGGGTAATTTCTTGTGTGTGTGTGTGTGTGTGTGTGTGTGTGTGTGTGTGTGTTTCTGTGTATGTGTGTGTATGTGTGTGTTTGTGTGTGTGTGTGTGTGTGAGTGTGTGTGTGAGAGAGAGAGAGAGAGATTATGGATTCGCATGTATGTGTGCATGAATGAGAGCACACAGATATACCTGAGCAGTGTTTTATACAATTAAGGTTGAAGTCAATAGGAAGTGAAAGATATCTTGTCAATGAGAAGGAAAGTTTGGTGCAGAATTCTGGTGTGTGCAATTTATTTACTGTACTATTGTGCAGTCACTTGACAGACAAGTGCAAATTCTCATGCTTTTACAGGAGGTCATTGATATAAATATTATTATTATTATTTTTTTTTTTGGGGGGGGGGAGGGGCTCAAGGGTCTCCCAACTCCAGGCACTGCAGCCAATTTTCATAAAGAACAGCATTTTCACTCTTCTTCATACACTGCATGATTGTAATGTTTTCTTTGTTAAATATTTGACAAATATTTTATGTCAGTGTATTATATTGAGATCATTTTCTGTCAATTTGAGTTTGTAATCAAATACTTTGTGTGGTAAAGATAGTAGCAGTTAACAGTAGCTGTATGGCCCCAGCTGCATCTTTTGTTGTTGGACAAAAATGAAGTCATTCAGGAATTTTATTCAGAGCTGTTGGTTATTTGGTGTGCAAACATGAAATCTGTCAAAATAGTTCACATATTGTTTTTCGTTGAGATATTTGTTCCCATCTGGATATCTTCAGTGACACCCATATGTTATTAGCAGTCTCAACTGTTTATTTTCTGTTTGCTGCTTGCTACACTGAAAAAAAGTTATAAGGAATATTTTTCTTTTATAATTGTCACACTTTTATGTTTATTTTTGATTTCTCTTTGTCAAAACTCCTTTGTTAAAATTTTTGCTGAAATGTCAACTCACAATGTTCAGTTTGTTATAAGTCTAGGCGTGTGTTTGAAAAGAGTGAGTAGTTCTCCTTCATTTGTTCATTTATTTTTGTAATTACTGGCCATTATTTTGTTTGCCTTATGTAAATAATGTCCATTTTGGCATCCAGAATGTCTTCAATTTGAGATGGACCTTTATGTGGCCACATGTCCAAAATCTTCATGTGTGTGTTGTATGATAAGCTCTTGGCTGGTTTTTAAAGTGGCACAGAGAATATCTCATTGATGTGACTCAGTTTACTTTAGGCTGCTAAAATTAAAAAAGACAACTACAAATACAGAGTTGACTTTGAGACATTGGTATCAGAGTACTTTGTAATTACTAAACAATTATCCATAATAAATGTAGTTGGCATGCCTGCATGTATATTGACAACACCGAGGGTAAAATCCATTGTCAAGAAAAATACTATTTGTCCCTGGGTCTTAATTAAAAAAAAAAAAAAACATAACCAAGAAGGGGTTTTTCAGATTTTTCTGAAAGCAATTTATTCATCTAAACCCCCAAGCAGTCTTTTCTCTGAAGGATTTTAGTTGTTTTATGAAAAATAACCCTGGAGAACATTTTAATGCATTTCAACTGATGAAAAAAAGTTAAAGATGGTATATGACTTACTGTGGCATATGGGTTGCTAGATGGGCTTAAGACCTTCATTAAAAAATTGGTCAAAATGTTTAGACCAAAATTATAGTCCATTTTGAGCCAAGATAAATAAAAAGTAATAGACAAGGATGTATTGTTATTTTGGCTAACTTGTTTATTCATTCATTCATTCATGATTTTTGAATATATATATAAATTTTTTCAAATTAATTCATTTATTCGTTTTTCATTTATTCATTTCTTCTTACTGTAGAGCTACAGAGTCAAGTTCTTTGGCTATGTGTGATTGCAGAACAGAATGGCCACAGTTTAGCTGTTATGGTAATCTGGGGAGCAACACCCCATTTCCATAGATTTTCAGATGGATCTATCCCTGTGGGGAGTCTCACTAGATTACTGTCAGCTTGGCCGTCTTAAGCGTCTGTCCCGCCTACTAAAAGCTGTAAGGGGGTAATTAACTATGGAGCGCGCTCGGCAGACTGCAATTTAGCGTGAACCCCCAGGGAGTTAGGTCGATCTAAATCTTAATCTTTAGATCGATCAAAATCAAAAGCACCCCAACATTACCTCTGGCCTCGTGGGTGTAATGTCATGGCGTTGGTAGCTTAACAGATGTGTCACATTCTTGATATCTGGCTGTGTTCACAAGAAACCCACATAAGCGTATACCCATACCCCCCCTTCCATTCCCCCTTGATATCTGGCTGTGTTCACAAGAAACCCACAACTTTTTGTCCGCATAATGTAATGCAGTTGGCTGTTCAGTTGTGGCTTCAATTTCCAGCATTATGATTTAGACAGTTCTTTAGTGTAGAAATGACAGGGACAGGTTAGGATGGAGTTCTGGTGAAATTTTTGTATAGATATAATGTTTGATTATTGATATAAATTGAATCAACAAATACACCAATTATGAAAGCTGACCAAAATAAATAGTAGTAGTATTTTGTCCACACTGTGACTTGTTTTTTTTGTTAAATTATTTGGATTTTATTATATCTTGAGTATTTTAAGAAATACTTTTAGATGCAAAAAAAAAAAAAAAAAAAAAAAAAAAAAATATATATATATATATATATATATATATATATATATATATATATAAACTTTTAATTGTATATTTAAATAGATATAATAGAAAAATGAAAAATAAAGTTAAATAAATGAAAAATGAGAAGAATACCTCACTAAACCTCTGTTGAAAGATATTCAAATGTTTAGTTGTATAAATAAAGAAAATACGAAAAATAGAAGTGAAATAAATGAACAATAGATGAATTAATACCTCATTAAACCTCTCTTGGAAGATATTCTGGGCCCCATATTTTTCCCTCCACACACTGCCTCGACATCTAGAGCCCAGTTGGTAACATTTGACTGTGTTGATGTGGAACAGGTTTTTCTTTAATCAGTTTAACAAGAAGTAATTTCATGCAACTGCATGTGCTTGGCACAAGGTATGCATTAAGGTTTAAGGTCTTGAAATTAAGTTTATAGTAGCAAAAGGGTTTGCGCACTGAGAGAGAAGTAGGGCATACAGTAAAGAAAAAAAGATGAACGTGATAAAAACGTAGTATTCAGTTTATTATAAATTAACCACACCCAAACAAATGCTTGCTAAAAACAGCACTGGTTGTTTATAAAAGTCTACAATCTCATACAGCAAGAATAAGCTAGATACGGTAAATGTTCTAAAGTTTATTACAACCAGAAAAACACTAAAAAATGCGATATTGTCATTTGTTTCTATACAATAACTGTATGTTGAATTTTGTCAGTCCTTAACTTTGTCTACTACTCCTTAAAAAGTTTGTACAAATTCTTACAGAAAGGACATTTTAATCATATTGTGAAGTTTACTTTTTATACAGAAAAATGTGTCACTGAATAATATATCAATTTATCTCTGATTATTAAATATGTAGTGATTGGTGTAGTAAATGCATTTGCCATATACCTAAGAAAATATGCATTTATGCAGATCAAGCTATTTACTGTTCGTTCTTCTGTGAAAGGAGTACACTTCACACACACATTGATAAAAGACAGCATATCGTCTAAATATCCTACCTGGTGTACATGATACAACTTTGACAAGAGGGAAATGATAAAAGTACTAGTCTTCTTCGTCCAACAAATATGCTCAGAATGAAAGGCATTTATAATTAGTTACTAAGCATTAGTCAATCTAGATAAAAGACTCAGTCTGATTTGAAGGCTGTTAGCCTAGTAGATAAAAGACTCGGTCTGATTGGAGGGCTATCACCCTGAATTGCTGGATCCGCCCCTGGTTGCATAGCATACTATAGGACCTGATACTAACAAACATTATATCATATCTCACTCACACAGTGCCATACATTTCTAGTGCAATATTCTGAAAGGTGGAAATCATCTATTGCACATCTAACACACTTCACACCTAACGCATTATCACAGACAAACTAATGTGTTTTTCTACTATCTGTTAATCATGAATAATGGGCTAGACTGTATATGGTAATTGCTCATTAAATCCGAATAAAATCTATTTTGTTATTTCTGCTTATATAGTTTGTAATTACTTGAAGAAGTTGATTCACTGTTTCTGACAGGTCTGTTGATTTCTTGTCAGAGAGTAAATTTTTATGAGTAACCGAAACTGATAAATCTTTCATAAAATAAAATATTGGAAAAAGTATGCTGTTTAAAAAAAATTGAATAATTACCGTACACTTACATTTCAGTAAGGAATTATTAGATCCCACAATAATTACAAAGCACACTAATTACACCTGTTGTTTTTTGCACATGATTGGGCTGCTGAGAGTATGTCAGTTTCTTAATAAACAAACAAATAAATAAATAAATAAATAAGAAAGATGCAAACAAAACTACCAGCTCACTACTGAGTACTCCCAGCACAATATTTTGTTGATTTTTAAGGATTTGATTTGAAATACCTGAGAACTGAGCTGGGTTCAGGTTCAACATTAGCCTTACAGGGACAATGTTACCATTGCTATTCACTGGAAAGGGAAAGCCTCAAAAGTTGTATTTGATAGTCAGAAAATAACATAATTGTCAAATTGAGTAATTTCTTTCCTTTACAAAGAAAAGAAAAAAATTCTGCCTGTCAGTATAGTTCAAATATTTGTATGAATATGGTTTTTGTATCACCATTATAAACAGCTGTGCAAGATGTTTTATAGGCGATATGGTAGTTCATATTGCAAACATAATACAGATCTACAGATGAGGTACAGTTTATATTACACTGTCAGCTCTACCTTCACTAATGCTACCATTCTGATTTCTTATCTATTGTATTTTCAGTTCTCTCTTTGCTGGTCTCCGTCTTTTTACTCACCAGGTTATAAGGATACTGTGGATAACTCTTGGTGTTATTAAGTCCAATAGGAATTTCATCCGTATGTGTCCTTGATTGTGATTGGACAATGGGGTCAATCTGAGCCAAGTCTAATTCGCTCAGCTGATTTAGTTGGGCTCCTTTGAATTTCAGCGGGAGAGCACACTTGATTTCCCAGCGCATGTAGACGTTGAGGCCAGGCGTGTACATCCAGCGTCGCATCCAAACTATGTCGCTGTCACAGTACCATGGGTTTCCTGTGAGTGTGATGCTCCGTAATTTGGGGAGGTAGTCTGGAAAGTGGACAGGCAGTCGGGATAGTCCCGTGTTCATTAAGTTTAAGTCTGTTAGAGTATTGAAATAGCCTGCATTCAGGTCCCAAGATAACATTTTCGCCACAATGAGAGGACTGCCAGTTAAATCGAGAAAACGCAATGATTTCATATCCTTGAACAAGCCTGAAGGAACGTAATCCAGTTTGTCCAGGTTTCTGATCTTTAGCATAATGAGACCGGAAAGTTCATCCAGTGCCATGGGGTCTAGAACGAGGGTGGGGTTGTCTGAGAGATCCAGGGACTGTAGTCGCGACATCCCTGCAAATGCACGCACTTCGATTTGAGCGATACTGTTCTTCTCCAGGTCCAAGTTGCGTAGATTTACGAGCCCTTAAATGTGCGTTTGGTTATTTTTTTGATACGATTCTTCTGAAGGTATAGTGATGAGAGGGACCAGTGATGACGGAAAATATTTTCTGGAATATTGTAGATATTGTTTTCCTCCAAATGCAGAATTCGTAGGCGGCTTGGAATACGTTTTGGGAGCAGAGAAAGGTAATTTTTATTCAACCACAGTTCCTGAAGTTGACGCATATGGCGGAAGGCTTCATTGTGAATATACTCCAGTGAATTGTTTGCCAAATTGAGTTTACTCAGTCGTGTATTTTGACGAAAATCATTTGCACTAATGTACCTTATATTGTTGTGCCCCATGCGAATATCTTGTAGTGATTTAGGTAGTCCCTCTACAACCTGCCCAAGTTGACAGAATTCTAAGTCAATCAGGGACAACTTGCTGCTATCAAATTTCAGGCTCATTAAATCAGTGAGGGGATTGTTATTGAGTTTAAGGTACCGTAACCTCCGCAGGTTGCGAAAGGCATTGGAATCAATGGCGGAGATGTCATTATGGCTGAGGTCAAGGTACCGCAACCTGATGTTCTCTATGAAAGTTTTCTCGGTGATAGTTTGTAGGTTGTTGTATTTCAAGTTTAGTATTGTGATCCTCCTGAGTCCTCTAAATAGGCCCTCTACATCTACAAGAGCGTTGTTGGCCAGCGTAATAGCCTGAAGACTCCGTGCTCCACGGAACATGCCCCTCGGCAACTTCTCTAGCTTGTTCTTGCTTAGATCCATACCTGCAAGGTTTCTGAAGTTTGCAAAAATCCCGTCCTCGATGGAAGAGATACGGTTGCTTGCCAGCATGAGGGTCTGCAGACGAGTCAGGTGTGCCAGTGACGCACGCGTCAGGTTTGTTATTAAGTTATTGTGTACATCGAGGTGTGTCAGTGTTGGCAAGAAATCGTCCGGGATTTCCTTCAGGTACATGCCATTGCAGTAGGCTCTGTTTGCCATGCAGGGGCATTTTCTCGAGCAAAGCCCATTGACCTCATTAAGATTCCAGGCCAAGCCTAATAAAACAATTAAAAGCCAATAAAAACTTGACCCCTTCATGCTGATGTTTACATAATATGACTCCTCTCCCACAATATTTGCTGTTGGTTTTTTTTCTCTCCCTCAATTACTCAGCTGACTGAGAAGAACTTTGTCTCAGTTGTTGTCGCTGTCTAATTTTTTCCCTTGTCCTTACGTTCCTCCGGCTCTGAATATTCTGTGTGTATTATTAACCTAATCCTCTCTCATTGTTACAACTTAGTGCTCGTTCCATTATGTGAAATTTCAAAGCAGGGCTGTAATTTCCTTTCAATGGTGGTTGTAAACTAGCCTCTTTTCCCTCCAGCTAATATATTTAGAACCTGTAACAGTAGTATGGGGGGTAATATTAGTCAGTGTGCATACAGTTTAGTACTCAGATTTGGTGACCCTGAAAAAATTTCTAATCACGAATGGTATAGCGATATATAGCGCCTGTTTAGATTTTTCTCCCTTTTTCCTTTTTTTGTTTTTACTGATTTTGTTTGGTTAATCCATTGAATTTTGAAAAACAGTTAAATGTTTTCTATCCACAGATTTTGTGGTTTGTGGTTTTCTCCCCCTCTGTGTTGAAAAATGTGAAAAACCTTTCTTTGATGTTAGAGATTATGAACTTTTTTCCCTGTGGTTATACCAGTACTGCTCTCACAACTGACGTTTAAAGTGTGTGTATGGTGAATTTTACAACAAGCGTGTCACTGAGTTCAAAGCAAACTCCTTTTACTTCAAATTAACCTAAACCCTTTTATTACAGGCATACCATTCATGTAAAAAATTACAATAAATCTCAACCATACCTGCTAGTTCGCGTTTGTCACTGAAAACTGCTAGACGGCTTGCCTTGTGGTCTAAACTTGAATAAGAAAGAGGTTGTATGTCCCTTGCTGGGAAGCTGATTGCACTGTCACAGGCAACTGTCTTTGTTATAGCAACATTAGTATGGGTGCTCTGTCTAGGGTGGGATCAGGTAGCTGAACAGCAGTCTTGAATAGCTGATTAATCCTCTCCCATCCTTTAAATAAAGGTGTATGGTTCTAGGTTCTTTGTCTTATAAAGAGAGAAAAAGTGAGTAAGAGAACGATGTTGAGGGTCTATTCTTTGGCTGCAGTTCTGTTCCCCTCTTCCACCAAGGCCCTCTCAAAATGTCATTCAGGTTTCTGAGACGTCTGAACTTTAATAGAAGGGATCTGTATTAAACCACTCTCTCCTCTGTCTAGGTAACGTTCCCTGCTGGGTAGAAGCCAGAAAAGCGTGAAGTCTGTAATTTTTTGTTGCTTTTTTTGTTGTAAAATTACCTCACAGTCTGCAAATCTACATAAAGTGTTTTTGTAATCATAGGATGGATCTCTGCCAGATAAAAGTTTCAGTTACAGTTGTTTTTTTATCATAAAGTTAATCCACATGACATTGTTTTAATGTTCTCCCAAATTCATAGCAAATAGCTTAATCCAACTGTGAAAGATCAAACATGTTTATTTTTTTTGTCCTCTATTTTTTTTTCTTTTTTGATGATGGAAGTGGTCCTCACTGTGCCTGCAATTGTTTATCCGTCTGCTTTAATCCCACAAGAAAAGGTTGCCCCAGTTACATCACACCCAAGTCTTTTCTAATCCAGTTATCCAAATATCCAATTATCAAGTTAAATATTCCACAGAAAATGTTTTTTGAGTTCCAAATTCCATGTAGCATAAAACCACATCAAAGTTCATACAATATTCTAGTCCTGTGTTTTTCCTCAATGAGTTAATTCCCTATACAATTACCATTCACTTTGTATCACTAAGGAAGGGTCACCTGCACCCATTGCTGTCTCTAGCCTGGTCAGTTGTTTGGTCAGAAATTAACTGACCACTCTTGTTTATTGGCCACTACCAGTAGCCTGACCGCTCACCTTTCCCCAGCTGAAGTGCCCTGTGTACTGATCTCTGCAAAGAGTGTGCTCTAACTCTAATACCAACCTGTACATTAGGAGTGGGTGGGGCCTGCATGTGATTGACAGTTCATGCCCACATGTTGCATGCTAACTTATGGGCGGAGCCTAATGTGAATGTCACTTGGGGTTTTATGTTGCATTGTGATTTGCAGTATTTACGCGTTGTGGGAGGGGCTGTAGATAACTGGCAGGGAGGAGAGTGTCTAGCAGTACTGTGATTTCATTCTAGGGTATGTTTACTGGTCCTTATTTTCAATCAGATGTTAAAAGCCATATGGGGAAGGGTTATCAATAGTCCCACTAGGATAATGACAGCAAATGCAGTTGGGAAAGAAACATGCAGATACTGATTGCTTCGTAAACCTGTTTAATCTCACCAGTGACTCTTTTAATTATGGAAAAGGCCACAGCTTGATCTGTCTAAAACTGATAGTTAGCAGGGAGTTTGGAGTCTGAAAATTTTAATAAAAAACACAAACCCTTGACAGGTCTTGTCAATCAGTCTGCGGGTAGCAATAGGTGTGATTGACAAGAATGCCTCATGACCATCCTCCCCCCCCCCCCCCCCCCCAATCAAAATAATCTGACCTTACTGATCAGAAAAGGTTTACAGAACTTACAGTTCATTTTCACAATACAGGCATATAGCTGCCAAGTCAATGTAATGGCATTTAAGGGGGGGGGGGGGGGGGGGGGGGCTATCAAACTACCGCAGATTTTCTCCATCTACTTTAATAACGAAGTACATTCCTATTTTACTGATGAATGATTCTGTTAACGTATTATGGTCTGAAACTTATGAAAATCACAGTGGCGTATCAGTGTTGATAACATGTGCTTGAATAATGGACTGCATTAATAAAGCTTAAGTTGAAGTTTGATTCAGCTAGTTGAATGCCATGAGGGTATCAACTTCACGGGTATTGTCACTACTGAAAATTTGAACACATTTGTTTACTTAAGTCATTGATTTAGGGACCATTCCCAGACCCTATCGTACTAACTGTGGATCGATCTATCTCCAAGAGAATTCCCACTAAATTGCAAGCAGCTTAAGCGGCTTAGATGTCTGACACGCCTACTGAAGCTGCAAGGGGGTAATTAATTATGGTTTGCAGCTTCAGTAGGCATGCCAGACATCTAAGCTGCTTAAGCTAAAAGCAATTTAGTGAGAAACCCCTTGGAGATGGATCGATCCCACTAGATCGATCTAAGTATGGGAACCCAGTCTTAGTGCATCTTTTGACAGGTTTTAAGTTGACTTGAAATTTGCTGTATGCAAATTGTCCCTTTCAAATTTTGATTGCTTTTACTTATCTCAGCATGATGTAATGTTATCGACATACTCTATAATGTGTTGAAGGTTTGAATGGTTATGTAATCGTATCTGTCTTCCATTATCAGGCAGACTTTGGGGGGGGAACTTATTTACTTTTCACAATACAATTCCTTCATCAATATCACACTCGTATGTCAGAGTAATCAAGGCTGTGGATAATTGCAGAAAGTTAAGAAGTCCTCTTAATTTTTTTTGTTGTTATCATCTTTTTGAAATATGTACTGGTATGCAGCCCCGTTTTCGATTTATATGATGTTATCATCCCCACTGAACAATGTAGAGAAAGAAATCTACTCCTTCACATTGAAACCTTGAGCTAACAACATTTTAAAGTCCTTGTAAACCAAGTGGAAGATTTTAATGGAGCTGATTTTGACCTAATTGTGGTTGCGTTTTTTTTTTTTTTTTTTTTCCTTTCTTAAACTTTTGTCATTGTTGTGCTGGGCTACATTATGTGAGCCATGATTTATAAGCCCCAGGGTCCCTTTCGTAACTGTAGCATGGAAAATTGTCAAAATTGACTGTTATAGTTTTGTTATCGTTGTTGCCACGATATATTAACCGTTTCCTAAGCAAATGGGCCAGTTTTGTAACTATGTCTCATAAATGATGAGTGAGGTTTGTGACTTTGAGACGCTGCCAGTTTCATAACTCCAACCTCACTGAATTAAAGACAACTTTTAATGAATTTGAATGCAATTTCATTGTCATCATCATCATCATCATTCCTCTTCGTCCCGTGTGGGACATAAGGCCACACAATCTCATTGTCATCATCATCATCATTCCTCTTCATCCCGTGTGGGACATAAGGCCACACAATTTCATTGTCATCATCATCATCATCATTCCTCTTCATCCCGTGTGGGACATAAGGCCACACAATTTCATTGTCATCATCATCATCATCATCATTCCTCTTCATCCCGTGTGGGACATAGGGCCACACAATTTCATTGTACAATTGCAAAATACTAGCTATGAAAGTTGTATTATTAACTGCAATCAATTTGTGAAGTCTTGGCCAGCTTTCATCAAGGTTCCTCGCCGTTTACAGGTTTTTTTTCTCAACTGCAAACTATTTTCAATATGGCAGAAGAATCAAGGAGCTGTACGTTAGAACTTTTAGAGTTTCCAAGTCAGAAAAAATTATATTTTCTTTTCTTTTTTCATCAGTAATGAAAAAAAAATTATTCTTGATGTCCACATCAATGAGCTTTAAAATGGCTAGGGTATCATTAACAGAATTTGAGGGGGGAAAAGGATATTAGTTGCCAAGCTCACTCAATGCTTGGACTACAAATTTGTTTTGAAACTAACATTCTTGAAGAAAAAGGGTATTGTAGCCTGCTATTTGGGCATAACTGTGGTTTTGGTGAGTTGTCAACATTTCATGGTTTTGTGTTGTAACTGTTTTGGAGAGTCATAACATTGTGAGCAACGATCTTAGCCCTCTGGGACGGTTTTATAACTAGCCGGAAAACTGGTGAAATTTTGTAGATCCAAAATATGGCCCACTTTTTTCATTATCATGCCTGGCCACACTATGTGAGTTATGACTTTATAAAGGGCTATGGGCCACTATAATTTTGTAACAAGCCTGGAAAATGGTCTAATTTTTAAGACCAGCAGTGTAGTATATTTCAATTCAGTTCTTTTTTGTTATGCCACATTATGTATTCGTGTAACGCTGTGCCAGTTTCGTAACTAGCCAGAAAAATTGGCAAAAACCTTCAGCCAGACCAAAAATTTGGCCAACTCACATTATGCGAGATATGGTTTAAGCCATTGTGCCAGTTTCACAACCATGTTTCGTAAGCAAATATTAATAATTTGACTTTGATGCATGGCCAGTAAGTCTCATAACTCTCGACCGGAAATCGGTCAATTTTTTTTTTTAATGGCCTATTTCAGATGTGTATTAGGTCTCAGAAATAACATTGGGCTGGGCCATAAGCCATGGCATTCTAGTTATAAAAAAGCATAGTATTTCATTTAATTAATTAAATGGACTTTCACGTATTTATTTTTGGGGGAAAGTGAATTAAATTCAAGGGGTTTAAAGTTTAAAACCAGTGTAAAGCCATAGTTTTTCATTATTATTAATTTTTTAAGAAACTGCTCCCTGCATGACCTCGTAGGATTGGCAATCCAGCTCTTTATTATCTTATTTCTGATTATTATTTTATATTTTTTAAATATTTTTTAGGGCGAAATATCGATTTCACTACATAGTGCATCAAAGCATTGTAATAAGCGTCTTGCAATAATAACCGCACAGGAAGAATCCAACATTTCCATTATAATCCTACCTCAAGTGAGGGGCAGTAGGGTGAAGTGGTGGCCTATTCTTACATAATGATCATTGGTTGTGTACTTAAAGTGTTAAATGGGAAATTAAGTGTGTGCGTGCCAGAAGAGAATACAAGTTCTGCAAGGGCTTAATAAGGCATGCTACGACATAAGAGTTACATATTTACAGTTTAAAGGGGTCAAGAGTAAAGGACTGGGGACATCCTTTTCCTTCACCCTGTAAGTTTAGGTGCAGTCGGCATTACGCCACAGCCAAATAATGGTGATGACTCAATCTTTTCAGTGGGGAAAATTATGAGTTATATAGCTGTATTTTTTGAAAGTCATAAACCCTTGAAATAAGATCATTCCTATTGAGTGGTAGCAACAAAAATGAAAGGCAGGCTACCTCAAAGTTTTCTTCTATACAGCAAAAGTACCACAGTTACTACACAGAAATAGATTTATAATGATTCTAAAATTATGTATCTGAAATATTAAATTAATATTTTTACCTATTGAAAAGAACAAGTTATTACCATATTCCAAATTACTCTTTAATCTGTGGGGAACTAAAGTGATGAATAATTGAGATTAAGACAAATGAAAATGTGTATGATAAAAAAAGAACATCTCTTATAAAGAGGTAGCTAATGGGCTTTTATTATCACTATTTCACAGGAGACAATAAAAAATGTAATTGCATGAACCTAATGGGAAATGTATATGGGCGCGTTCACAATGAAACTCTCATTCTACTAGATTGATCCAATTCAGCTTAAGCGGCTTAGTGAGTCTCTTCACAGTAAAACCTATGTGTGTTCTCAGAACAAATATTGTTTTAGAGTGGACCTCTTCCCAGTCAAGAGGGTGGTTCATTTAAACCCCCTCCCCGCCCCCAACAGCCCATCCCTATTCCCCCTCCCCCTCCCCCCTACTACCACAGACCTGAAGAAGGTACATAGAAAGCCCACTTTGCTGACACCTCCAAAACCAGTGGGAAATCAATTACATTGTGTGGTTTATCACCCAAATCTAAAAAATGTACAAGATAAGGACAGTGCCCAGCACTGTTTTAATTAAAATTAAAATGGCATGAAGATAAAGTAGCAGTTTAATTGGGTTTGGTTGCATTCATATAAAACTTCTAAGAATATCTCAGGTATGGGTTTTAGGCACACCCCAGGAAGTAGACAGCTTGATTGCAATCAATTCATTGGTCAGCTTTAAGAAACAAAATACCCATCACTAGCAATTATAGTCATGTTAGCGTTTCTGTTTCTCAGTCCCCATGCCCAATTTAGCTAAATGTCTATATATGTTATATAAACATATACATGTACGTATAAAAAAACTAATAGTGTACAGAGTCTGTAAAATGTAATTTGTAAGCATTTTAGTGGGCAATACAGTATAATTATTATCATAACATTGGGGGATAACATTTTATAACAAATAAACAGACTTTTATAAGGAGCCCATTCAAGAACAACTTAAGCCATTATTACATGTCTCAGGTTTCAATGTTAAATTCCTAGTACTCGTTGTATAAAGTGTGTGAAGGCCTTCAGGTCATTCCATAAATAGGGCTGGAGTTAGGTTAGTGACACACACATTTTGTGTGATATATATGTAACTGTTTTATATCACTTCTTAATTACTGCTGATTTTTTTTCCATGGGGGTGGGGGGGGGAGTGCTGTGGTATCAAGCAGAGACAATTATGAGACAGCTCAGAATGTTGCAAATATTTCAAACTGATGCAGATGTTTACTTTTTCTTGTGGAGGGACTCCTTCTAATCTAAACTTTACTATAAATTAAAATACGTCAGTATAAAAGATGGTTGTTGGGTCATAAACCTTTTGTAAAAATGTGCTAATATTTATTATTATTATTATTATTATTATTATTATTATTATTATTATTATTATTATTATAAAACCTGAAGTTTAGTGTGCCTAACAGTTGACTTGGTTATTGCTAATAAATGAGCCAGAATGAAAGCAGAAAGTTAATTAAGTAGAAGTCAGATAGTAAGGCATGCTCACTGATAAACAGGGTGTGATAAGATTAAAGTTTAACAATAGCAGAAATAGATTAAATTGGATTTTTGGGGTATAACTGGATGTTGGCCTTTAGAAAGATATTACGTTATGCCTGGAAAAACAGAACTGTTTAAAAATTTTTGTGAGAACATGATTTGATGGATAAAATTATGGTTTAATAAGTGACAATTTGGAACAACTGTGATCAAAGGATGAAGTCTGTTACAGTAGGGAAAGATGAACTGAAAAATCCTAGAGTTATGAAGTTATTGGTGAGTTATCAGATGTCAATCTTTTTTTAGATGCACTCGACCAAAAAAGTTTGGAAACATGAAATTTGTAATAAGTAAAAAACTGTGTTGTAGTGGGGAAAATCTTCAATGTATATAAAAGAGTAACAAATGGTGAGAGCTTTATCCATCAATATTTGGTTAAAATATTTACCTCAGCTCATATGGTTATTTTATAATTATTAAAAGTACAATTAAAAACTACAGTTAGAACTACAACTACAATAAAAACTACAATAGATCTTGAATCAGGCCTTTTAGAAAGAGTTTTTTAACTAACCACTTTTTTCGGCTGAAAAATTTGTTGCTCGGAATCAAAATTTGGTCTTGGTTCTCCACCATTTTTCAAGTCAACTGAATGGCTAAAAAGGTCTTCCTCTTCAGAAAAACCACTCCCCCCCCCTCTTTGAAATCCCTTGCTACAGGCCTGCGTCTGGGTTGAAATAGCCTTATATTTTCTGTTGCATACAGGAAATTAATGTGGAGAAACAAACATGTGGATTTAACAATTTTATGTGCAGCACGCCCAGAGGCAGATACAACTTAGTATCCACGTGCATTTACTCAAATCAGCATGTAAGAAACACAAGTTATTTCCTCATTCAACTGAAGGCCTTGGATCTGAAATTCTCCTCCCTGTGAGTTGTTTGAATAAATAACACATCTGTAACATTAATATAGCAGTTAAATCCACAACTTTTATAAGCCCTGCTTGCATACAAGAGTTAGGGCACGTTCACACTTGACTTTTGGGGATTGCTCACAAACGGATGATAATTTGAAGGTTATCAGGTGCAAATGAGGTATTTTTAATCCAAAACAGCAAAAGTTGATTGCTTGATTACATGCTGTGCATGACCATGCTAGTTGGTCAAGACTTTTGTGTCAAAGGGCTTTGTAAGTAAGCTGGATTTGGAAGCAAAGTATATAACTGAACGTAAACGGGTCTTGGGAATGTTTTGAGGGTTTTAATATCACAACAAAGAACACTTGCATCACTTTGTGCGGGCTGTTTACCGAGGAAGGAGTTATGAAGTACTTCCTATTCAGCTCAATGTAGCACTTCTAAAGTGGTGTGTTTTTCTTCCTCAGAGGTAAATTGCTCCTTGGTGTTCTGCACTTTACGGCAGTGTTTGGCTTCTTTAAGCTGATCAAAAGGACCGCTGGCCCGGGTCGTTAGCCTCTTGACCTGCGGTTACAGCCCTCTGTGATGTCCGACAAATCAAAAGTGTGTACAGAGATGTGCCCCGCGACTATATCAAAGCTGGCCCCTTCACAAAGGCAGTCCATTAGATATCAAAATGTTTTGGTTGTCTGGAATGGGAGGGTGGCCCAGTTGTCTGTATGGCTTCATTTTCAGATTTAGATATGATGTTGGTGCTTCCTTCTATGGATGTTAAAGCTGGCTCTTCTCTTTTTTAGTTTTTTAAAAATATTTTTGGCTGAAGCAACCCTTTTTGGTCCCTTCCTCTCTCTCTTTCTCTCTCTCACTTACCCTCACAAGCATATGCACACACACAACATATATATAATATAAAGAAAAAAAAATTGGAGAAAAGTAGGTCTCTCTCCCAACCAGAAAATCAGTGAGAAGACCCTTTTTCTTTGGGTACTTGTATATTTTAAACCCAACTATCTTGGTTGAAAAAAGAACTAGAATGAATCTTCTGGCCTCTTTGTAATTGGAAATTTATTCTTTAAGGTGCTCATCCCTAAGAGATGTTGTTCAGTTCAAATAATATATGCCCTTCTTTAACAGCTACCCAGGACGAAACCCCAGACGTGAAAATTGGTGTAGTTTACATCAAGCTGAATGAAGTAGTTAATTATACTTTCTGCTTGTCAAGTTCCAGTCTTAGCAGAGTGCATTTGTATGCTTTTCAGAGCTACTTCAAGGAGATCATTTTGCTTCTTTATAGAAACCCACAAGCTCCTGTTTTTTTTTCTCCTCCTTTTTTTCTTGCCATAGTATTTGTACATTTGTGCATTCCATAGTGATGTCTGTACTTTTTTCTTTATATATACAGAGTAGAACATTATCTCTTAAACGAGTTTAAAATCCTTCAAGGCACTGGAGTTTGCCTCTCTCTCTCTCTCTCTCTCTCACACACACACACACATACATACACACTCATTAAAATAATTCACTCTCTGCTCCTCACAGTTGGGGTTTCATCAGTTAAAAACGTCACTAATAACACTGATGAACAAATAGGAATAAAAAAGACACCCCAGGTGACCAGTAAACCAACACCTCGGTGTGTGCGGTCATCTATCATAGTGGACATCAGAGGTTGAATGAAACCACTCGCCAACTGTCCAGTCCACTTCAAAAGCCATTCAAGTCTGAAGATGAAGTGTCTGTCTATTTCAAGGGTCAGCCACTCAGAACAATGGTCTGATTGAAGTGGTCATTGTTGTCTTATTTGAAGGGTGATTGATTGTGTGGAGTTTTTTTTTTTTTTTTTTTTTTTTGGTTTTTTGGGGGGGGGGGGTAGTGTTTGGTGGTCTCTCTTTTCTCTTATGCCACCTCTTGCTTGCTCATTAGCCCCCACACAGTTACATTTATATATGTGTACTTAATAGTTGTGGAAATGGCATGCACACACACACACACACACACACACACACACAAAAGAAAAAACAAATCATCCCACAGGCACCCATTACAACCCTCTACTTCGTATTTTCTTAAATGCTAGTGATGGGACAGATTATTTCCCCAAGTGGAGAAAAGCTCTATAGCTGATTGTTGCCCAATATTTTTCAATTGCCTCACATTTTCTAGTATTTTTAAAGCATTTACCATTTACAGATGCACACAGCAGTGGGCTTTTTAAGCAAATGAAGACAACTAACTTAAAGTTTTTTGAATCAGCGTTTCAAAGTTTAACTCTGAAGACTTTTTTTTTTTTTTTGGGGGGGGGGGGAGGTGATTTATTCATCGTGCTCCAAATTTACTGTGTACTTACCAAGGGTTCCCAGCCATGTGTGAAATGGAAGCTGGTACTGTGGAGGGGTCTATTAAAGTGACATAAAAAATACAGGACTGTTCATCAAATGAAGACTGGGTTCAAGTGGATAAGTGACTCTGGAGCGAATAAAAGAGAGGGAGGTTAGCTGTGAGGAGAGGTAAATTAGGGAAAATGTGGAAAAATTTTTTGTGATACAAGCAGTCATACATTTTTCACCAATTCAGTCTTTGTGTTTTGTTATTTCAAGCAATAATTGAAAGGGGTTTAATTCTCTCTTTGAGAAAAAAAAAGACTCAGTGAAATAAAAACAATTGACTTAAAAAAATGAGGAAAAGTCTAAATTGTACTGACCTTTACGAGTATTGGACCAAGTGCAAAAAATGACGAAAGACTGTTAAGTTTGTTGAATTGCTTGAGTAGTTGTATTGGTAGTGTTGTGGGAATTATCAATGGGTAAAATAGTACGTAGTAGAATCATGTGGAAACAGCGGTAATGCCAAAAACATTTGTGGT
This sequence comes from Lingula anatina, assembly GCF_001039355.2. The sequence goes on from NW_019775524.1 coordinate 795,514, forward strand.
AGATATGACACAAATTAAGTAGCAGTAGACCATGGATGCATGTTTTTAGGTGGTGGACAAAACTGTAACCCCTTGCCACTATTTGCAGAATTTTTTTTTTTTTTTTTGGGGGGGGGGGGGGGCTTGGAATCAGTCTTGAATCCTCCAAAAAATTGTATCCATAAACTTACTTTGTAAAAAGGTGAAGAGGGGTGTTCCCTTCTTTTAGACCCCATTTCCAGAGATTAGATCGATCTGTTTTAGATCGACCTAACTTCCTGGGGGTTCACGCTAAATAGCTGTCAGCTGAGCGGACACAAAAGTTAATTACCCCCTTACAGCTTGTAGTAGGCGGGACGGACATTTAAGCCGGATTATCTGACAGTAATCTGGTGAGACTCCCCGCAGGGATAGATCGATATAAAAGCCCTGGGAATACAGCCTTATTCACCAGTATGTAGGGTTATATGCCACTGTGTAGGTCTGGTTGCATCTCAGTCTGTGGCCTATCTACACACACACACAGAGAGAGAGAGAGAGAGAGAGAGAGAGAGAGAGAGAGAGAGAGAGAGAGAGAGAGAAAAAAAGAGGGAGAGAGAGAAGTATTATTTTTATAAGGCACAAATATACGTAGCAAAAAAAAAGTGACATATTTAATAGAAATAATATGTAGGTTAACATTTAAACAAGATTGAAATATCTCTGTGGTCAACCTCAAGCTCCAGGATAATAGTTTTTAGGGGCCATTCCTAATGAAACGAGCATTGTACATGGAATGATCCAACTCTGTGGGGACTCTTGCTGAATGCAATCTGATTAACTGAGTGACATGCCATCTCTTGTTGCCAACCTATTCATATAATCTTCAGCTTTTCTGTATTCTACTTAAGCCTAGGTCCCAACTACGTTTTGGACGCACGGTTTTTTAGTTCCTTGCGTCCGGCTAGGACATAGCTAGATCGCACGTAACGGCTGTTGATCATGTTGAAAAGTTACTACGTGCTGTTTGCATCCTCCAAAAGTTGCACGATGGACGTGCTCCTCATGCATGAACTCCCAAGTTTTCCCCATTTTTTTGGCCGTAGACCACACGTAGCAGCCCGTACGTTCGGTTGGGTCCTAGGCTTTAATGCCAGAAAAAGGCATGGTAGACTTAATCTGATGCGAGATTCGCTCCAGACTTGTATCGATCTATATAGCATGTTAAGTTCATTGGGAATGGGCCCTTAGACATGTGTTTTCAATATAGACCCTCATCTACTTTGTAGTTAAAAACACATTTACAAAAATATTGAGCTTCAAGTTTTGTGTTAGAGAGATTTGATATCTGATAGTTTGCCAAAAAAAGGTTGTTAAATTGAAGTAGTTAATAGGTTTTCAAATTTATTAGGTACTTGAGAACCTGCAGTTGCGGTTTGGGTTACAACATTTCTTTTTGTGTATTTATGTACCATTTATGTGCTAGGACATTTGATTTCTTTTTATTCGATAATTTTGATATATTATATTTTAAGCATAAAACATGTACTGGTGCATAGTGTAGTTGAGCATGGATTTACCTTATATTTTCCGGTTGCAATTAGTATGTGTTTTAGCTATTTTGGATCAGATGTTTTGTAGGAGAAAAATCAGATGGATGTGAGTTGCAGGGGGGTGGTCTATTAAAATGAATTAAACTTACCATTTTTATGTTACAAACAGATTAACAGTTTAAGCCCACAGTTACACTGAAAGAGAAGACTTTGCAACATAGAAACATCGGGATTTTTAACTTTCTTTGTCATTGCTCTAACATTATTGGGTCCCTTGAAATTAAAGTAAATTCTAAATATGTTCTGCCTCTCTTACTGAGAATATGTAAGATTTATTGTATATAGGCAAATTTACCATTGATTGAGTTCATAACCTAGATGTGGCTTTATTTACTAGCTTTCTGGCATAAAAGAAATTGTCTCAGAGTGAGTTGGGGGGGGGGGGGGAGAAATGGGAGGAATCTGTCCATGCACTAGGAATAGTGGATAATCCTTGATAATCACCCTAAAGCTGTTATTAGAGACCCTCCCAGTTAATCCCACCTTATCCTATTTAGGGTGATCACTCGCCTGGAATGAAGTGAACTTCACTTTTATAGTTTGTACAGAATAGTTGAGTTGAAGAGATTTTAAAGCTTGATCAAATACCATTGCTGTTTTTCTTTGATTTATTTATTAAGGATTTAGGGACTTTAGGCTGTGGTGATCATTGTCTTAATTTGAACAAATTGATTAATTGTAGTTTTTCTTTAACAATGTTTTGTCGTTAATTCCCAAAAGGATGATTGCTCACCTTTGAATGGTAAATTGATTTCATGTCAAAAATTGTTAAGTGAAAATGATGAATCTTTTTTCTTTTATGAAATAGTGAAAGAAATGAGATGTTCGAAACATGTACATTCCAACTTGCAAAAAGAAAATAAAAATACTTATTAAATTTTTTTGTTAGTATGTATGTATGCATAAGTATACATGTATAAACAGGAGTTGTGCAAACTACAGGTCTCTGCAAATTCCACTGTCAATATCAGTACATATTCCCATGTCAAACAGTGTTAAGCAGGTGATGTTTAACAAGAATTCAAGACCTACCAGCAACAGTGATAAGAGAAAATATTCTCTGTCTTTGTCAGATACTCTGGTACCTGAGAGACATCCTGAGTTCTCTCTGCCTTTTTTAAATACTCTGGTACATGAGAGGTACCCAGAGTTTAATGATTTACCTGGAACTAAAAAAACTAGCATCACCATCAGGCATAGAAACTGGCATAGATATTATGATGACAGATTTGATTTTCTTGTGTGTGTGTGTGTGGGGGGGGGGGGGGGAACACAGAAGGGTGCTGCTAATAGGGCCCATTCCCAATGAAACTATCAATTTCTAGAAAAATTCTCTGCGTGGACTCTCACTGAATGCAATCAGATTAACAGGTTAACACGCCTCTTCTTGGTTTAAATGTACTTGTATAATCACCAGTTTCTCTGTATTCTACTCAACAACAGGATGTATTTTTTATCTGTAAATCTGATGTCATTCAGCGAGAGTCCCTACGGAGTTGGATCGATCAATGTAGAACAAAAGTTAAAAATTGGAAATGAGCCCATTGAGTCAAGTTCTCGTTGGTCTCTTAAACTCAGGGTGTTTCTGGACACCACAGAGCTATTCTGATGATGAAACTGGGTGTCCAGGAATCTCAGATACGCTGGGTGCTGGGAGGTAAACTAAGGGTTAATTGGCTATGCAAACAGACACTTGTCTGTCTGAGGGATGCCGAGGAGGTAATTTGTACCCCTGACCTACACGGCTCAGACGTGATAAAGAGCTGGAAATTTGTTCAAGGAGATCAAACATGTCCGTCATCTTGTTTGGTGAAGTACAAATGAGCAGATCAAATGGTGACTTTGATCTTGTATTGAGTATGTTTGTGGTAGTAGGAAAGCTATACCATGTGCTTCTACTACCAGTACAGCTTGGTATTCCCAGCCAAAATAACTGGTGTTTAAAGAGATGTACTGCCTTTCTCTCCCTCCCTTCCTCTACCCCCCCCCCCATTCTTCCTCCTTCCCTTCATCTCTTCTCCTCCTTCTCTTTCCTTCTCTTACTCTCTCTCTCTCTCTCCTTCTCTCTCCCTTTCTGTTACTTTTGTTTCTCTCTCTTCCCCAATGTGATAGATATATCAATAGAAAAGATCACATAGAAGCAAGATCCCAGTCCTTCAGGTCAAATAATGGACCTAAATGTTAACTAGTGAACACTTCTGCTGAGATGAATAGCTTCATGGTCTCTCCTACTTATACCAGTCTAGACGGCTCATTTCATCACAGGCATGTTTACACTGTATTGAAAGATGATCTGATGAAGATGCAAACCTGGTGTGCATACCTTTTTCACCTGTAAAGTTATGATCTACACAAAAAACCTATCCTAATGTGCTAACATGATAAAGCTGCAGAAGGTAGTCTTAACATGGTATTGTTTTTATATGTTAGTAATATCTGACATCCAGGTTCGATTTTGGGTTGATCCACTAAGCAATGTATAAACCCTCCTCACCACTAAACTTTTTCTTATATAGTATTGTGTGGCTTAGTAACCATTTTTTGACTTGTATTTTTATACTTTTGTCTTTTGAATATAGGATGAGATCATTTACTGCTGTATTAAAGGAAGAAAGGGTGTATGTTTCTCTGACTTTGATCTCACACATAACAAAGTAAACTGACTTGGCAGAATAAAAGGAACATGCATGATGACTTTTATACAATATGATTAACATACTGTTTCTAATGTGTATTGTTTAAATGAATGGAAAGAGACAACTGTGTGAATTCATGTTGACTAAGGGCGTATTCCCAGACATTTAGATCGATCTATCCTCGTGGGGAGTCTCACTAGATTACTGTCAGATAATCCAGCTTAAATGTCCGTCCCGCCTACTACAAGCTGTAAGGGGGTAATTAACTTTCGTGCCCGCTCGGCTAACAGCTATTTAGCGTGAACCCCCAGGGAGTTAGGTCCATCTAGTTTGGATCGATCTAATCTCTGGGAATGGGGTCTAAGCCTAAGGTCAAAATTTTTATTGGACTACTACAGAACTGCTATAGGAAAAAATGTAGCAAATTGTATGAGACTCCTGTAAGACTGCTAAAGAAGAAATATAGAAAAATTCTATAGGACTAATAGGACTGCTAAAGGAAAAATGTGGAAAATTCCATGGGACTACTTCATATAAATGCTGTGTTGGAAAAACCAAAGGAATCTAATGGGAAATTATTTGGCAATTCACGAAAGTGGAAAATATATTAATGTGAAAAATAAATGATGGAGTATGCTTATCCTTCCAAAACAGTCTAATAATAACAGTTATTCAGCTTGTATATAAAAGATACATTAAGACAGATTTCTGTAACAAACATTTGAAAAAATAAAACACACACACATTAGTTACTGTTTATGTTTTGTTGATTATATCTGCACTTCAATATTTTTTGTACAACAGGAGAAAATATTTTGATACATGTATACCAATATTTATGAATGTTAACAGATTGCTTTATTTGAAGGGTTCAATTAAATTGGTAATCAAGTTTTATAATTCAAGAGTCGCAGAATGGACTGTGATTTCTGTGGCATGATCGATAAATGAGTCCTTTGTTGAATCAAAGTGGATTACTTGTCATTTGAGAACTCTAAACATTAATTGTCATGTACTTAAGATGGATGGTTGCTTTTTTATCATAACCAGGGTTGGATGGATAGAATGAATGGAACTGTTTCTCATTTTGTGAGGAAAATCTGAATTGGCAAATAATTTGTTACATCTATTGTTGTGCATGATACCTGAATGATTGTTTTTTATTTAAAAAAGGAAGAAAAAACTTTTTACCCACTTTGTGGAAAAAATATCTAAATTGGCAAGTAATGAAGTGCTTTAAAACACACATTATGGCAGGTGGTTTTTGTTTATGTAGACTGTTGCCAGCTAAAATGAACAGCCCTTTCCAAATATTTTTGAAAAAGAATTTCCTGCAATATTTTAAAAGCCAGTGTGGTTACATAATTTTCTTTCTTCAGACAGAGTGTTTCAGTAAAAGATTGTATTGTATTTAATGCCTTCAGCATGTAGGCATCGTCTGTTAAAGATGGTTGAAATACCACTATAAATATAGGCATCTTTCAACCACATCCTTCGGTGTGTATAATCTTTTTTCTTGCATAAAATGGTATGTTTCTGAAGTTTTGATCAAAATTGATTTGAGTTTCAGTGGCAGGTGGAGAGGGAAAACTGGTTAGAAAGAACATTGGATTAATTTGTGAGATATTTTGTTTTAATTCTTCAAATTGATTTAGTCTGGAATTGGTCAGTTGGTTTATGGTGTTAATGAAATGGATAAACAGTTTTTTTTTAAGCTTGGTGCACTTAACAAGGACTATCATTGAACTTAAACATTAATGTGGTAAGGCCAAGGAAAGTGAAATGTAAGTGTCTTGCAAAGACACTTGTCCATTTTTTTTTTTTTTTTTTT
>NW_019775524.1:808772-905765 GCF_001039355.2 Lingula anatina
TTTTTTTTTTCTGAGATAACAAGAGCATGAGACATGCTGATAGACAGCGCCCTCTGTGAGGTGATTTTGTTGGGTTGCTGTTCTCGACTTATCAGCAGGGGAAGCTTGTTTGTGCTGTCACAATGTTGCCAGAATCAGATAGACCCATTGGCTAATTTAAACCCTGGAATCTGTTTCAGATGAAAAAAGCTTTAAGTCAAAGCTTAAAAAGTATTTTAACATACTGTTAGTCCAGGTTTGTCCCCTTTTGTAAACTGTACATAAATTTAAGTCTGTGTTGAAGTGAGTTTACTTTATTAGCTTCTGTATTTCTAATTTCTTGTGATATCGTGATTTTAAATGTCCTCATTAAATGACCTGAAGATTTCACTGCCTCTGGGTGTGCTTTTTTTTCGGCTGGGAAGGGGGGGGGGGCTAATACTGTAAGTTGCAGAAGTCCCTTCAGTCTTTTTTCTGTTTATCTTAGTCATCTTGTATTATATTACTAGGCCAGAGGCTGTGTAATGTTCTACAATCTTTGTTGCCTAAAGCAGTATGTAGAAAAGAATTGAACATTTTTGCTCCTGTGAACCAAACTGAGTACTTCCTGTGCAGATAACTTCAAGAACTTGCTATGCTACAAACAAAGTAACAACTTAATGTCATCTCTCTCTCTCTCTCTCTCTCTCTCTCTTGCCCCTTATGTAGTCTTGCCCTATAAAACTTATGTATAATTAAGGGTAAATGTATAATGCACTAACTTTAAAAATTTGTCTTATTTTGGGTATTTTTAATTTTAAAGATAAGACCAGGGTTTGGTCCAAAGTTCTTTTGAGAAACTTGCCCCATAGGGTATTTTCTGTCATTCCATCTTGGTAATTTCAAACATGCAGCAGTGGATTGGAGGAAATAATTTCTTATCGTATCCCTCAAGCCTGTTCACAGCCAAGGCCAGACAAAATTGAGAAGTTGTTAGAGGGCGCAACTGACACTAATTTGGGAAAAATTACAAAATTCCTGATATTGGGAAAATTTTTTTCAATTTTTATTTTAAATGGGAAAAAAATCTATTGCGGATTGGTTTGAGTTTAATTGGTTAAAGTGGGAGACATTTATAGTTGACCCCAGAAAAAAAACAATGCTCTTGTTTCTATTCTGTGAAATTGCCTCAACACCGTAGATTAGACATTTCCTCCTCACTAAAATAAAATTAAATTAAAAAAACAACAACAAAGAATAAAAACATTTACTGACTGTGAAGTCAAGCTGTTTTGCTCGTTGCACATCAAATGTTTTAAAAACAAAACAAAAATTGCTTAGAGAGGGTTGTCTCTCGTTAACCAACTTATCAGTTTTCTCTGGCCTAACTGGGCTTGTCCAACTAGAGGGTGTGTGATGTCAGCTCTTTGGTCATTGAAAGTTCACTTGAGAAAAATAGTCAGCCCAAATTTTTTCTCTGAAGTCCAAACTTTCCCTTAAAGCCTAGTCATGTTGTATCATGTTGTTTTTTGTTCCACTGTCTGTCATTGTTGTTTGAAGTTTACATGGTTGAGATGAAGAAAAATTCATTGGGCCATAACTCCCAGTGACATTTTTCTCCGATTGACTTGTTTGTTTCAAAAACGTTTTTTAGAATGTCATCCCCATGAAATCATGTACTTGGACTAGCAAATGCCTTTAGGTGTTTAGATATTCAGAGAGAAAAAAATAACTAAAACAAAAGATGTTCGTGTAGAGCTAAGAGTTTTAAGCTTTCAACACTTTTAGTTTTTCTTGATATTTATTATGAAAAAAAAGTGTTATTCACTATATTCATAGTTTTTCTTGTTTTTAATTATAAAAAATGACAGGCTTACATGGTAATAATGATGAAGGAAATGAAAATGCACATCAGCAAAGATCATCAAAAGTTTAGAAATTTTAAAAGAAGAAGAGTTATAACAGGTATAGGAAAATGAGTAGACATTTGTAAAACTAGATAAAGCAAGATGAGAAAAAGCAAGAAAATGAGATTAAGGTGAAAAAAAGAAATAGCATGAAGGTTTCTGGATCCAGAATAGAGTAAACTTACAGCAATAGGTTATCAGACTTGCTGTAGGCAGCTAGAAAACCAATTAATCTAGTTTTGAGTTAACTGAAATCTCCTGCACATTTTTGGCACACTTTACCAAAAGGTTAGATAAGCAGGGAGAGCAAACTCAAATATCACAGTTGCTATAAATATGCTACTGCTTGTCAACAAATTTACCGCGAGTGTTGATTTATACTTGAAATCTCATTATATTGTTGGGGTTAGGAGGTGTAATCGTTCTTATTACATTACGATTCTTGATCATTTGAATTTGAGTTTCAGTGACTGACACTTGTCACAGGAGTTTTTTTAACCTCTAAAAAATGTCAAAATGTAATGTGTGGCTTTGGATGGGTATATGTTGATGTTTGAAAAATAATAACATGGGATATAATATTTTGAATAGTTCATGCACAGCAAAGAGGTCAATATAAAGACTATGATATAGTTCTTGTTTTATGGTGGTTAAAATATTCTGTATCGAAGTCTCTGCATTTGTCAATTTGTGAAAATATGCTGTATTCATTTATTACATTAAATATTTTTTCATCATATCATATATATGATTTTAAATTTGTCATTGCTTTAAGAATATTGCATCTTGCTTCAGAATGCCAGTGCATCCTCCCAGCCATCTTTGACATCAGATGATCCAAACGTGAAGATAGAAGGCTACCTGTTTCGCAGGACAAGCAAGGGGTTCAAAACTTGGGTCAGGTATGTCATGTGAAAAAGCACTTGCAGCTCTGTCTGCATTTAAATAAGTGAATAAGTAAATGTATATATGTATGAATAAATATATAAATAAATGATTTTTTTACTTCTATGCCTTGAATTAGATTTTTTTTTCATTTTGCTTTGATATTACTGTACAACTGTAGAAATACATTGCATAGCTGAAAAGAAATTTGAACTAGAAAAGCACTCTGAGAGTGCAGATGTCTGCCAAGGCAACTCAATTCTCACAAGGACTGTACACTGATCAGTTGTGGTAGTTGAGATTACATGCATTGCACTTTGAGTCAAGGTCATTGGCCCTATCTGGAAATGACAGAGAATTCTTAAAACTTTCTTTGATCCCCATGGTAAAGCCTCAGTTCAAGTCCTCTGGACCTCAGTGCCTCCAAAGTTTTTCCCATGTCTGTTCTGTTCCTATTATTAGTCTGTCATTTTATTTTTCAGGCGCTGGTTTATCTTGCAGAACAATCAGTTAGTGTATCGCAAGCGCTCCAAAGACAATCTGACAGTGTTTGAGGAGGACCTCCGTCTCTGCACTGTGCGACTTTTCACAGAAACTGACCGTCGTTTCTGCTTTGAAGTGATCTCTCCAACTAGGTGTGATTCAGATTTTTTTAAAGTTAAAATAATTATTNGCTACATCTTTAATTTGTAAGTACTACATGTACATGATGTTGCTTTTCAGGTAAACACCAATGGGAGTGGAGATGGGAACTCTTCCAAAAGCATAGGTGGAGCCACTGTCAGCCCAGAGGTGGCTCAACCAGAGCCACCGAAGAGAAATAGGTGTGCTATAATTTCAAAAGCAAATATATTATAGTAAGAGATGTCAAAGTATCATTTTTCTTTGAGCAGTAATGTTCATAAAAATGAAAAAGTGCATGCATGATCAAATGCAGTCCCAATAAAGTACATTGTAATAAGTGCAAACTTTTTGGCACTTTATTGTTGCATATTTGAATAGATTTACTCCTTTAAAGTCACTTACTGTGCACAAGTTCAGATTTTTAGTTTGTTTTGATCTTTTCAGTCGTATGACCATTTTGTTTTCCATCCCCGGAAATGACGTCTGCTGTGACTGTGGTTCCAAAGAGCCGAGGTGGGCCAGCATCAACCTTGGGATCACTCTGTGTATAGAGTGTTCTGGAATTCACAGGTGAGATTTTTATCAATCAATCACATCGACTGCAGTGGACCATCGACATCATTAATTAATAAGCAACAGCATAAATAAGTTTCTAGACCCTACAGTCCTCCATGACACTGGCAAGCTCATTTATGTGCTCCAAGTCCTCAAGGGGAAACTGGACGTAAGTTTTGTTTCGTGTACCCAATGAGCCATGTGTGGGTGCCCAGAGCAGAAATCTACTTGCTGCTTCTTTTTTGTGAAGATACTTTATTAGACAAATTATGGAGACAAATAAATATTTCAGTTACCAGTTTGGTATTATGAAATGCAAGGTAAAACAGATCTCATACCATAAAATGGTGTTCGGAATCAATAATGTTGAGTTTTTAAGTTTTTTATTAGAAGGAGATCCTTAAAACTATGCTCTGTATTAGTCTTAGGGCTATGCACAATGTCAAAATTAATTCAAACTAAACATTTTAAAACATACCTACTAAAATTCCAAATTATGAGAATATACCCAGCGCAGGCAAAATGAAGCTATATTATTGTTTAAAATATCTATTTTATTTAAAATCCAATATATATGTATTTACTACTTTGCCATTACAGAAGTCTTGGTGTTCACATCTCCAAGGTCCGTTCAATCACTTTAGACGCCTGGGAACCAGAGCTCTTGAAAGTGATGGCTGAACTGGGCAATGGCATAGTGAACAGAATCTATGAGGCAGACGTGGATGAGAGGATAGCTAAGAGGGCCACAGCAGACTGCAGCAGGTGGGAATAGATTGCAATTATGATGGTGGCTCCACGGTGGGAAATCATTGACTTTCTGTTCACATGTACTTTGTATTTCTTGGATGACAGATGGGTGAATTTGACTGTTTTATTGTTCCTATTGAAGCTGCTGTTGAAAGCATTTAACCTGATAGGCACGCAGCATGTTTAAGTGATTTGACTACCACCACTTATTGCTTGGGGGACAAGTTGGACATTCATCAGGTTAATTTTAATGATAAATACTAACATGGTCTGAACAAAGCCCTAACCCCAGCCAGGTGATATTTCAGTTGATTTTTTGGGAAATGAAAAAAAAGACAGAGAAAGTAAAGAGTAACCCATTTTTTCAATGAAAAAGAGAAAGAAGCAAAGATAAAACATGGTCACTGGTATTTAAATAACTTATATTCACAATCAGACTAGTTTATAAACCTGAGAACAGCCAGTAAATGTCACAGTGATCACAAACTTCCCTTTAAAGTATAATCTGAATGTTTCCCTTGGCATTTAATGTTTTCTTAGACACATTTGATAACTTTGTTATTCATTGTAGACATTCAAACGGGTTGTTACAGATGAATCCATGTCAAAATATGGTCTACATTTCAAAACTGGAAAACTTTCCGCATTTTGACTTGGTATGAATCAGTGGTTGTCCAGTAAAGGTAAATAAGCTTCACTGAAACATGTATATTTTGTTTATTGTAGAACCTTTCATGATTTTAATATTTCAGGAACATTAGGGAAAACTGGATCAAAGCGAAATATGTCCAGAAGGCGTTTGTACGGAAACTTCCGCAGCTTGACGAAACATCTCTCACTGTCAGCCCTGAGCGCCGCCGATGGAGTGTATCTCGGCGTTCAAAGAAATCACCCAGCAGGAAGGTAGCAAAGACCAAGAGAGACACACGTTCCATGGGGGACATAAAATCCACAGGTCCGGACGAACAAGGTGCAAAAATGTTGCAAGGTAGCGGGTTTGGAGAATTCTAAGTTACTGGTGTATTAAACCTGTAAAAAGGGAGAAGATTGTAAACATTTTTATTATTATAATAATAGTTTGACTTTTACTTGTTAAGAGAAAAAAGATATTCAATAGATTGCGCAATTCATAATTCAGAACTGCCTTGATTAACTTAATTATTATATACCAATGCACAAATATCACTTAAGCTTTATTAGTCAGTTTTGCATGGTAAAGATAATCTTTATAAAAAATTCAATCGAAAAAAAAAATTAATTTGATTGATAATTTTTGGTTCTCATTCAGGCACAAGTAAAGACAGTGGTCTGAGTCTGAGCAGTATAAGCACCACAGACGATGTCATTGTATTCGGTGCCAACATGCCAGAGGAACCCATTATAGAAACAGGTATAGGTTACCATGATTTCTTTGTTTCACAGTATAACACACATGTATGTACTTTAAATTGTTTTTTAGTTTTGAACTCCAGTGAACTAAAGGAAGTGGGAGCACATGCCCTTTTGGGAGGGGAGAGAGTTTTATTGGTTCTTATCAAAGATAAATCATAGAATGAAAAAAAAACAAAATGTTTGAGAAAATTAAAAATTACTGTTGGAGTTGAAATTGCAGATTGATAGATAGGGGACCACAGTCATTGTCGTTGCAAGTTAAGATTTATATATTGAAATAATTGAGACATTAAATATAAGTAATTATAAGCAACACACACTAAATATTTTATTTTTAAAAGAAAAACTGCTTTGAAACATATAAATCACTCATCAAAAATAAAAAAAGAGAAAAAAAGAAAATCAAAACAATAAATCTTAGATTACTGACCTACTAAACAAAACAATACACAGGTCTTCCAGAAAGTTCCGAAGACTCTTCCACAGAGACGGAAGAAAGTGACACAAAATCTGTGACCTCGTTAGAAGATGTCTCCAAATTATCCCCCAGTAGTTTACTCTACAAGGCAGCCGTAGCCCACAACGTTGCTGTAATGCAGGAGGCGCTGGCGCACGGCGCAGACCCCAACTGGGCCAATGAGGATGAGGAAGGCAAGAATGCTCTTATGAAGGCTGTGGAGAGTGTGAGTACATTGCATTGGGTGTGACATGAGTAAAATGCGCTAGGTGTGGTTATAATGACAGATTGTTTACATTATGTTTTATGAACTGCTGTTTCTGAACATTTCATGACAAAAGACCTATATGACAATCATCACTGTTTTATACAGAAGTATCTGCTTTATCTATCTGTCTATTTAATATAAGTTTCAGTTTATTTATATGTAATACTTATTTTAATATGATTCACTTGAAATAGAAAATCCCTCCATGAAATGCCTTAACTCTATTTTCTGCCATTAGGGGTCACTACCGGCCTGTGAGTTTCTGATGCTGAATGGTGCAAAGGTGGACAGAAAAGATAACAATGCCAAGACAGCCCTCCACCATGCTACAAGACTGGGGCTGACAGCGTGAGTACAGCCATGTGTCTGGACAGGAGTCCGTTTCACAAAAAGTCTCAAGTCACTTTTGGGACTAAATTCTTAGCGTACTAAGACTGAGCAGACTAAGTTTATTTCATAAAGAAGCTCTCTGATTTGAACTTTCTAAGCTTAGCTTAAGGAAGTAATTTTCCTTAAATGGGGAACCTGTGCTCTGCCATAAAAAATTTGTTTAAAACAGAAGTTTTCTGTTTTATAAAATGGGCAGAATACTTCACTTAAGTAGACTTCTACTGATTTTTCTGAGGTTAAACTAGATTCAAACACTGGTCTAAGAGTTTTGGCTTTAGTTTTATGTGATCCCCACCAGCTTTGGGGTTAATTAAATTTCAATATTTAATGTCCATGAAGGTATTATTGAGTTGAGACCTGATATGCAGATATTGTGCCTTTTTTTTTTTTTTTTTTTTTTTTTTTGCTCAGGAGACTGGACAGTTTCACTTATTTGACATTCCCTTTTGCAGTTCAATTTAGTGAAAAGATATAAATCATACCTATATCTATTTCAGTCAAGTGTGTCAACTTCTTAAACGCGGCGCCAACCAACATGCAGTAGATGCTGATGGCATGGTAGGTCACGTGATAGGATAGACATAATTTTATTGGTCAGTTATAAAATCACGTGACATGAGATAGCATTTCATTGGTCAGGTATTAAGTCACATTATGATAGGGTATACATTTCATTGGTTGTTTATTAAGTCACAATTGACACGTTTTACTTTACATTGCTGTTTTATAAAATCACATGGTACACGAAATACATTTCATTAGTTTGTAATTTATTCACATGATGTGAAAAAGTTTGGCTTTACGCACTTTGTGCACCATAGTCTGCTTTTATTTTTAGAGTGCAAATATGATTAAGAAAATATACAGTAAATAGTATTTTGGATAAAAATTATAATGTTACTGTCAATAGTTTCAATCATTTTGCCCTTGTTTGTGGAATTTATTTATTTTGATTGAGAATGACCTTGATGTTTCTCCTTTTTTAAAAAGCAATATTGGGATATCATTTATAATAGTTTAAAATTGTATAAATATAAATTAATAGCTATTATTATATAAATATAGAACAATAAATTTTCATATTTCAGGATCCTCTGACCATTGCTGTGAATGATGCCAATGCCGACATTGTAACACTGTAAGTTACTTTTACATCAATACTGTTTTGTATTTTTTTGTACACACCACCTGGTCGCAACAATCACTGCATATTTTGATCCTCATTAAGAGATTCAGCAGCTAGGTTATAACTGCACTTGCAGTAACAGTGAAAAATTAAAGCTGTTGATTTGAAGAAATTGTTACTGCAACAAATTTGATACATTTTGAGAGGTCAAATATTTGTTTTCACATGCATCTTTCACTGCTGAACAGTAAATAAGTATTGTCAAAGTCTGTTTAACCCTAAATGTACATGATGTTTTGTAACATGGGATATACACAATGAAAAAAAGATCTTTGGAAAAAAATTTTAGACATTTAAATTGTTGTTCATTTCTTAATTTTTCAGGCTGCGCCTTGCAAAGTTAAATGAGGAGATGCGAGAGACAGAGGGCCTGTACGGGAACCCTGGCGATGACACATTTACTGATGTGTTCCGAGACTTCACCAATATGGCGTCTGATAATCCTGAAAAACTGAAAAGAAACCCCTCCTTTCAGGGTTCTGGTGAAAGCAGCTGAGGTCAAGGTGATATAGTTTAGGTCAAGGTCAAGGTGGCATTATTTGGGTCAAGGTCTCTCAAAGGCCGTTGCTCTCCACTGATGTTTGAATGGGATTATGCCAAGCTCTTTTTGAGAAATTGAGATCTATTTGTTGTACGATGTCATTGTAAAAATTACTAAGGAATAATATTTTTTCTAGAAGATGACTAAAATTGGAAATTGGAATTTGCTCCTTTCTTTGTTTGAATAATTATGCAATATGTTTTGGTGCTGCCTGCTTAGCAAAGCTTTTTCAAGACATTGTGCAAGTTTTACGTAATCAGATTCAAACTAATATGATGAGACAATCTACTTATTCAAAGGGGAGACTNACTACATGTACATGATGTTGCTTTTCAGGTAAACACCAATGGGAGTGGAGATGGGAACTCTTCCAAAAGCATAGGTGGAGCCACTGTCAGCCCAGAGGTGGCTCAACCAGAGCCACCAAAGAGAAATAGGTGTGCTATAATTTCAAAAGCAAATATATTATAGTAAGAGATGTCAAAGTATCATTTTTCTTTGAGCAGTAATGTTCATAAAAATGAAAAAGTGCATGCATGACCAAATGCAGTCCCAATAAAGTACATTGTAATAAGTGCAAACTTTTTGGCACTTTATTGTTGCATATTTGAATAGATTTACTCCTTTAAAGTCACTTACTGTGCACAAGTTCAGGTTTTTAGTTCGTTTTGATCTTTTCAGTCGTATTACCATTTTGTTTTCCATCCCCGGAAATGACGTCTGCTGTGACTGTGGTTCCAAAGAGCCGAGGTGGGCCAGCATCAACCTTGGGATCACTCTGTGTATAGAGTGTTCCGGAATTCACAGGTGAGATTTTTATCAATCAATCACATCGACTGCAGTGGACCATCGACATCATTAATTAATAAACAACAGCATAAATAAATTTCTAGACCCTAAAGTCCTCCATGACACTGGCAAGCTCATTTATGTGCTCGAAGTCAGTGTCCTCAAGGGGAAACTGGACGTAAGTTTTGTTTCGTGTACCCAATGAGCCATGTTTGGGTACCCAGAGCAGAAATCTACTTGCTGCTTCTTTTTTGTGAAGATACTTTATTAGACAAAATATGGAGACAAATAAATATTTCAGTTACCAGTTTGGTATTATGAAATGAAAGGTAAAACAGATCTCATACCATAAAATGGTGTTCGGAATCAATAATGATAAGTTTTTAAGTTTTTTATTATAAGGAGATCCTTAAAACTATGCTCTGTATTAGTCTTAGGGCTATGCACAATGTCAAAATTAATTCAAACTAAACATTTTAAAACATACCTACTAAAATTCCAAATTATGAGAATATACCCAGCGCAGGCAAAATGAAGCTATATTATTGTTTAAAATATCTATTTTATTTAAAATATGTCACCATGTTCCAATATATCCAATCCAATATATATGTATTTACTACTTTGCCATTACAGAAGTCTTGGTGTTCACATCTCCAAGGTCCGTTCAATCACTTTAGATGCCTGGGAGCCAGAGCTCTTGAAAGTGATGGCTGAACTGGGCAATGGCATAGTGAATAGAATCTATGAGGCAGACGTGGATGAGAGGATAGCTAAGAGGGCCACAGCAGACTGCAGCAGGTGGGAATAGATTGCAATTATGATGGTGGCTCCACGGTGGGAAATCATTGACTTTCTGTTCACATGTACTTTGTATTTCTTGGATGACAGATGGGTGAATTTGACTGTTTTATTGTTCCTATTGAAGCTGCTGTTGAAAGCATTTAACCTGATAGGCACGCAACATGTTTAAGTGATTTGACTACCACCACTTATTGCTGGGGGGACAAGTTGGACATTCATCAGGTTAATTTTAATGATAAATACTAACATGGTCTGAACAAAGCCCTAACCCCAGCCAGGTGATATTTCAGTTGATTTTTTGGGAAATGAAAAAAAAGACAGAGAAAGTAAAGAGTAACCCATTTTTTCAATGAAAAAGAGAAAGAAACAAAGATAAAACATGGTCACTGGTATTTAAATAACTTATATTCACAATCAGACTAGTTTATAAACCTGAGAACAGCCAGTAAATGTCACAGTGATCACAAACTTCCCTTTAAAGTATAATCTGAATGTTTCCCTTGGCATTTAATGTTTTCTTAGACACATTTGATAACTTTGTTATTCATTGTAGACATTCAAACGGGTTGTTACAGATGAATCCATGTCAAAATATGGTCTACATTTCGAAACTGGAAAACTTTCCACATTTTGACTTGGTATGAATCTGTGGTTGTCCAGTAAAGTTAAATAAGCTACACTGAAACATGTACATTTTGTTTATTGTAGAACCTTTCATGATTTTAATATTTCAGGAACATTAGGGAAAACTGGATCAAAGCGAAATATGTCCAGAAGGCGTTTGTACGGAAACTTCCGCAGCTTGATGAAACATCTCTCACTGTCAGCCCTGAGCGCCGCCGATGGAGTGTATCTCGGCGTTCAAAGAAATCGCCCAGCAGGAAGGTAGCAAAGACCAAGAGAGACACGCGTTCCATGGGGGACATAAAATCCACAGGTCCGGACGAACAAGGTGCAAAAATGTTGCAAGGTAGTGGGTTTGGAGAATTCTAAGTTCAAGGTGTATTAAACTTGTGAAAAGGGAGAACATTGTACATGTTTTTATTATTATAATGATAGTTTGCCTTTTACTTGCTGAAAGAAATGTTAAATAGATTGTGCCATTCATAATCCAGAACACACCAATTTCTTAACTGAAAGAAAAAAATTCTATTTGGCATTTTGGCCCTAATAGTTTTACTATAGATTTCTGGCTTTATTCAGAACATTGCCTTGATTAACTAAATTATTATATACCAATACATAAATATGAGTTAAGCTTTATCAGTCAGTTTTGCACAGTAAAGATTTTCCTTATGAAAAATTCAATCAAAAAAAATTACACGATTGATAATTTTTGGTTCTCATTCAGGCACAAGTAAAGACAGTGGTCTGAGTCTGAGCAGTATAAGCACCACAGACGATGTCATTGTATTCGGTGCCAACATGCCAGAGGAACCCATTATAGAAACAGGTATAGGTTACCATGATTTCTTTGTTTCACAGTATAACACACATGTATGTACTTTAAATTGTTTTTTAGTTTTGAACTCCAGTGAACTAAAGGAAGTGGGAGCACATGCCCTTTTGGGGAGGGGAGAGAGTTTTATTGGTTCTTATCAAAGATAAATCATAGAATAAAAAAAAAACAAAATGTTTGAGAAAATTAAAAATTACTGTTGGAGTTGAAATTGCAGATTGATAGATAGGGGACCACAGTCATTGTCGTTGCAAGTTAAGATTTATATATTGAAATAATTGAGACATTAAATATAAGTAATTATAAGCAACACACACTAAATATTTTATTTTTAAAAGAAAAACTGCTTTGAAACATATAAATCACTCATCAAAAATAAAAAAAGAGAAAAAAAGAAAATCAAAACAATAAATCTTAGATTACTGACCTACTAAACAAAACAATACACAGGTCTTCCAGAAAGTTCTGAAGACTCTTCCACAGAGACGGAAGAAAGTGACACAAAATCTGTGACCTCGTTAGAAGATGTCTCCAAATTATCCCCCAGTAGTTTACTCTACAAGGCAGCCGTAGCCCACAACGTTGCTGTAATGCAGGAGGCGCTGGCGCACGGCGCAGACCCCAACTGGGCCAATGAGGATGAGGAAGGCAAGAATGCTCTTATGAAGGCTGTGGAGAGTGTGAGTACATTGCATTAGGTGTGACATGAGTAAAATGCGCTACGTGTGGTTATAATGACAGATTGTTTACATTATGTTTTATGAACTGCTGTTTCTGAACATTTCATGACAAAAGACCTATATGACAATCATCACTGTTTTATACAGAAGTATCTGCTTTATCTATCTGTCTATTTGATATAAGTTTCAGTTTATTTATGTAATACTTATTTTACTATGATTCACTTGAAATAAAAAATCCCTCCATGAAATGCCTTAACTCTATTTTCTGCCATTAGGGGTCACTACCGGCCTGTGAGTTTCTGATGCTGAATGGTGCAAAGGTAGACAGAAAAGATAACAATGCCAAGACAGCCCTCCACCATGCTACAAGACTGGGGCTGACTGCGTGAGTATCTGGACAGGAGCCTGTTTCACAAAAAGTCTCAAGTCACTTTTGGGACTAAATTATTAGCGTACTAAGACTGAGCAGACTAAGTTTATTTTATAAAGATCTCTGATTTTAGCTTTCTAAGCTCAGCCTAAAGTTGTATTGTTTATGTGACCCCCACCAGCCATGGGGTCAATTAAACTAGAACATTTAAAGTCCATGAAGGTATTAATGAGTTGAGACCTGATATGCAGATATTGTCCCTTTTCTATTTTTTGCTCGGGAGACTGGTCAGTTTCACTTATTTTACATTTCCTTTTGCAGTTCAGTTTGGCAAAGGATATGAATGATACCTATATCTATTTCAGTCAAGTGTGTCAGCTTCTTAAACGGGGCGCCAACCAACATGCAGTAGATGCTGATGGCATGGTAGGTCACGTGATAGGATAGACATATCTATATTGGTCAGTTATGAAATCACATGACATGAGATAGCATTTCATTGGTCAGGTATTAAGTCACATTATGATAGGGTATACATTTCATTGGTTGTTTATTAAATCACAAATGACACATATTTTACTTTACATTGCTGTTTTATAAAATCACATGGTACACGTAATACATTTCATTAGTTTGTAATTTATTCACATGATGTGAAAAAGTTTGGCTTTACACACTCTGTGTGCCATAGTCTGCTTTTATTTTTAGAGTGCAAATATGATTAAGAAAATATACAGTAAATAGTATTTTGGATAAAAATTATAATGTTACTGTCAATAGTTTCAATCATTTTGCCCTTGTTTGTGGAATTTATTTATTTTGATTGAGAATGACCTTGATGTTTCTCCTTTTTTAAAAAGCAATATTGGGATATCATTTATAATCAGTTTAAAATTGTATAAATAGAAATAATGGTTATTATTATATAAATGTAAAACAATAAATTTTTATATTTCAGGATCCTCTGACCATTGCTGTGAATGATGCTAATGCCGACATTGTAACACTGTAAGTTACTTATACATCAATACTGTTTTGTATTTTTTTGTACACACCACCTAGTCGCAACAATCACTGCATATTTTGACTCTCATTAAGAGATTCAGCAGCTAGGTTATAATTGCACTTGCAGTAACAGTGAATAATTAAAGCTGTTGATTTGAAGAAATTGTTACTGCAACAAATTTGATACATTTTGAGAGGTCAAATATTTGTTTTCAGGTGCATCTTTCACTGCTGAACAGGAAATAAGTATTGTCAAAGTCTGTTTAAACCTAAATGTACATGATGTTTTGTAACATGGAATATACACAATGAAAAAAAGATCTTTGGAAAAAAATTTTAGACATTTTAATTGTTGTTCATTTCTTAATTTTTCAGGCTGCGCCTTGCAAAGTTAAATGAGGAGATGCGAGAGACAGAGGGCCTGTACGGGAACCCTGGCGATGACACATTTACTGATGTGTTCCGAGACTTCACCAATATGGCGTCTGATAATCCTGAAAAACTGAAAAGAAACCCCTCCTTTCAGGGTTCTGGTGAAAGCAGCTGAGGTCAAGGTGATATAATTTAGGTCAAGGTCAAGGTGGCATTATTTAGGTCAAGGTCTCTCAAAGGCCATTGCTCTCCACTGATGTTTGAATGGGATTATGCCAAGCTCTTTTTGAGAAATTGAGATCTATTTGTTGTACGATGTCATTGTAAAAATTACTAAGGAATAATATTTTTTCTAGAAGATGACTAAAATTAGAAATTGGAATTTGCTCCTTTCTTCGTTTGAATAATTATGCAATATGTTTTGGTGCTGCCTGCTTAGCGAAGCTTTTTCAAGACATTGTGCAAGTTTTACATAATCAGATTCAAACTAATATGATGAGACAATCTACTTATTCAAAGGGGAGACTGTTTCGTTTAGGATTTTTCTCTTTTTTTTTTTTTTTCTTTAGTACGTTCTGATATTTTAGCCATTTTACAGAAACCCAACAGTGATTTTTTATTGCGCTGGCTCTCTGTTACTTCATTGATTTGGTCATCATGGAATACCATATATTTTGTGTGCAATATGCTACTGTAGTATACAATAATCATATACAAATTATCCAAATGCTACTACACTTACTGTTATTTTTTATTTGTGCAGTCATGTCAGTAAATGTTTGTATGATATGACATGACCATGACATTATTTTTCATAAAATCAGTGAAGTTTTTTGAGTGTCATGATTGTAGTTATAGTTTAGACATATTATCATTTCATCAGTTTGGTGATAATTGTTATGTAATAGATATTGAATATGACATGTTGCAGACACATGCGGCACATGCACTATCTAAAGACTAGCGACATTGATAGTCAAAACTTCATAGAAGTTTTCTTATAGTTGCCAGGGCCGTATTGGGGGAGGGGGGTACAAAAGGACTGCTGTAATGACCTGGAAAATGGCCCACTCATAGATTAAATTTGGTGCAGGTTTATGAACATGCAGAGGTTTCATGGTTAAAAAAAGGTTCGCTTTTTTCAAAACAAAAAAATTTAATAATACCCCCCCCCCCTTTGTTGCTGTTGTTACTGTTGTTGAAATAAATGTAATCTGTATTTGATGTGCAATTGACGGTATTTGTGTGTGTGCCATGTGACGTTTCAATCTGATCAAAGACATCTGTGCCTTCATTTTAAATTAAGAACAAAATCGGTGCAAATCTTTGAAATACTCAGCCAAATCACTGAAGCCAAGAACAAGTTGCTAGTCTCTAATAACTAGTTTTGACCTTTTTAATGAGATCTGTACAGTAGTAAAAATTATCAGTTTTTGCCAATGTCAGTTTTATATGTTTTTCAACAGCAGTTTATTATGTGCATTAATGAATTATTTTAAACTTTGATTTCACATGTCTGAATTCTCCTGTTTTACCCCTCTAGTTGAAAATACATTGAGTATCACATATGCTGGGATAAAAGGTGTGTGTATATATATATATATATATATATATATATATATATATATATATATATATATATATATATATATATATATATATATATATACCAGTTAATTGAAGATTAGATTGTTAAATGGCAAGTATAGTTTGTTAATAGTATTTATTATAATCTGTGGACCAGATCTGAATTTTAAATGATAATTACAGTGTGAGTTGTTCTTAACCATGTAGAATATGTTATAGATAGAGCTGCGTACGTAGTCCAAGGTGAGACAGAAATAGACGAGTCTGAATGATGACAACAGAATGATCTTCAAGTAATTTATGTGAGATAAAGGCCAAAACTCGGTGGCAGTAGAATGTGGCTTGCTGTGACATTTAGTTTGTATGTCAACCAATCCACTCATATGGTACTAAAGGATTATAATGAGCGCAAATTGTTTGCTTGTCATTGAATAGAGAGAACACCTATCAGCAGGCTTTGATTCTGATTTTTTTAACAATACTCAGCATAAAATATCTTTCTAGTCTAATTATTTTCTCATCATTTTCAATTGTAAATAAGGGATTGAACCTTGTGTGCATGCTGGTAGATTCTCATTTTTTCTATACCATCTAAAATTGTCTTTTTTTCAAAATGGTCCCCATTCATAGCCGTGACTTTCTTGTCTGTAGCACAAACTCAGATCTTCATTTGTTGTATTGCCATACTGCGTTACTCTGAGTATGTTGGTAAGATGCCAATCACTGTCATTACTCAGCAACTCTTGTTTAATATATATATATATATATATATATTTGTGATTCGGCTATCTTTTTTGTTTTGAGAACAGTGATAAGTACATGTAGGGGAGGATGGGGGATTTTTCAAAGCCACTGTGAAATGACAAGTACATTTAGCTTGCTGAAATAATTATGGTGATATTAATATAAGACAGTGGGAGCCTAGTTCTGTATGTTTTTATCAACAGGTATTGATCCCTCAGTTAAGCTGTATGATAAGGAAAATGTCAGAACTATCGGATTTGCAGCTCAGTTTTATATTGCAATTACCTGGCTTGTTGTTTGAGGTATTTGTACCTGTTATTGTGCTGCCTTTTTTTTTTTTCATTTATTTTTTCTTTACAGTATATATGTATAAGTCATTTAGTCTGTTAGTGAGGGGCAGATCCGTGCTGCATGGTTCAAGAGAAGGGAGGTCAGTTTTTATTTAAACCCAAACACCACTTCTGGGAGTACCCTCTGTGCCTGCTTAAACTGGAGCAGTAGTAGTAATTTATTTTCGTGAAGTGTGGCAACATTAATAACAAAAAGTAATGCACAATAAAAAGCACACAAACGTACACAAAGCTTATTACACAGTGCTGCTGATAAATAAATTATACATGTAAATACTGAGAATGCACGTTGTACACAAAATCTACAACAACTTCCACGGTGGCTTCACATAGCTCATATACACTATTAAAATTGAGTTCATACTGCTCTCTTAGTTGTTTGGTCATAGGGCATTCAATCAGAATATGTTTTTTTTTTTTTTTTTTTTTTTTTTTTTTTTTTTTTTAGCGGTACATTGTGCATGTTTCAGATTTGCTTTTGTGGTGAATCATCTGAAGCCCCCCCAATCTCTGAAACTGACTCTTTCATCAAGTTGATCTCTAGTCATATATGTCATTCAGTGTCTTGGGCTTTCAGTGCTTCATTTGTTGTCATTATTTCAGTTGACCTTCATGCAGGGGCGGATTTAGGGAGTCTTCTGGGTGTTCCAGAAGACGGTCGGATTTTCATGTTTACATTGACGGGTATCTAATATTTTCTGTCGGATGACGGTCAAAAAATGGAGGATTGATTAACAAAGATAATTTGGAAGACTGTCAGAAAATATCTTTGGATCCGCCCCTGTCATGGCGGTTTGTCTTTGAGACATCATTCTGGTTAATCAGTGATTGCAGCAGATGTAGTAGT
The DNA here is from genome assembly GCF_001039355.2 of Lingula anatina. Next base: position 826,696 of record NW_019775524.1, read on the forward strand.
TATAGTACTTTGTGTGTTCTTGGTGGCCTTAATTTACCAAAATGTTTGAGTGAAATGTGCCATTTTTGGTGAAACAATATAATGTGACATGATCAAAACAGACTCGTCACTTAAAAGATCATCTTTCTGTTGTAATGATGCACAATACCATTCATAGTAGAAGTGAAAATAGATAATTTCCTGTCAAGCCACACTTGCTAGTACTTATTTAATCCTAGAATCTGTATTCCTTAAGCAGGTACTTGTAATTTTTAGCATCATAAATGTATAAAAACCTGTTGATCTCTTTCTGATACTTTATATCACAATTATCTAAAGGAATATCAAGTTTGCAGCAGTGTGCCTTTGTTATTAAATCAGTAATGTATGCTGTGCATGCAAGTTTTTATCCATTGTACAGGTCAAAATAATCGTCTGCTTTTTGTTATCTAATCTGAAGCGTTGCATAATTTGCAAGGAATCATAGACCTGATCTCATTTTTGTAATCTGCCATAAATTTCTTGCAGTGTTCGTTTCAGTAACATGAAATGTAGATATTTAACACGTAATAATTCTCGATGCAGTTATTTACGTAGGTATCATCATAGAAGAAAGCTCATTACCTTACTACGGTATCAGTAGATTGCTTGTACGAAGTACGACATTATAGCTCTAATGGTCGTCAAATTTCAGAAAATTACGTGTTCGAAACTCGTTTTTGGCCAAACTGTGGATTAATCATTTTGTTGTTCAGTAGGCCTATTGCGTCACATCTTTGTAAAAGATACTGTAAGCACATAATCACCCTATTGGTGGTGAAACGGACACAGTAAGCAGTGTGTTGATCGAAGCACCACATTCGTTCTCTTATGTTCATCATATTTCAGAAATTTACTCGTACGGAAACTCGATTTTGGTCAAACTGTGGATTAATCATTTTGTTGTACAGTAGGCGTATTGCATCACATCCTTGTAATCCCTTCTTAAGCTCATAAGCAAGCCTGATGGTGGTGAAACGGACGCAGTAAACCTCGCCTCTCACTCCAGCAGTTTTCGTACATGTAGCAACCAAATTAAACAATGTTTGTCAATCTTTACTTGGTGTTTTGCACAGTGACTTTTTCATGATTTGAATACGTGTGCAGAACCGAGATTGGAACAATATGTTTTTGCTGTTATTATTTATTTATCTGTTTATTATCATTTAGTGGAGTATATGTTGATATCAAAATAAACATTTCATGTTTCATTTGCGCATGTTTATCATGCAAACGAGTGTTATGGGGGCTCATAAAAAGGCTAGATATATAAGATGGAGGCTAATGTTTTACTGTATTTGGGTCATTTTTCAGTTATGGTTCTGAAGCCATGTAGGGCGTCTTAGATGTACATGTATTGTATGAAGTCATAGACGGTTGCATATTTCCGTCTATTGTTTACTTGAAGAGAGGTAAATCTTGACCTTCTGTTATATTAATATATAAAGGTACATAAAGATATAATTAGTGTCCCAATAATTTGTTTTTGAGATTCCTGTCAGATATATTTGCCCTGATTATTTCTCTGCTGACGACCTGTTGAAGTTTGCAAGTGTAATATTTTGTTGAGAATTTATATCAAATGTATGAATAAAAATGTAGAAAATCTACTGTGTGTGCAGTTATTTTTTACTTTTTACCGAAACTTATCCGTCAAGAACGTCACTTAACGTATACCCTCTACAAAGGCCACATATTTTCTTACTAAACATTCACAGATATTTCTTTAATCCACTGCCCATTTCTGTGCAGTGAGAATTTTTGAGCAGAAATGACAGCGTCAACTGGCACATAGACGAGGGTGCCTAATGGCATACGTAAGTACCCCTCTCTCTCTCTCTCTCTCTTCCGAAAAAAAAATCAATTTCTGTGTCGGTTATCTCAAGATTCCAAGTAAAATGTGAAGTGAAATGTGACCGGGTTGCGCAACATGACCACAGGCATAAGCAAAATAATATATTTAACAATGCAGGGCTGTTGATAGGCACTCTGTTTACACAGGATCCGTAAGTAATCCGTTCAAATTTAAAATTATTGTGTGGCATATTCTTCGATTTTGTAAGCTATTGAGATAATGGAGGGTAATTGAGGCAAATTCCCCTTCTTTCTGGCTTCTGTTGTGCGTATAATTTTCAAAGTTGAACGTCCGCGTGCGCTTATGCCAAATATTTTTGTTTGCAACAACGTCACATAAGTCACAGCGCGCGGGCGATAGGCTTATTATTGCAGGAAACACGGGCTTTGTAATTTCACTCTGCATGTCTATATTTGTCCGTTTATTCTGCTGTTTTCTCGGAATCGTGATGCCGCATGCCGTGACCGTAGAGAACACGCGTTTCTCGTTTCCTCCATCTAAACTCTCAATTATCTTGCTTTGTGTGACATGTTGTGTTGACGAAGTTCATATCAGTGCATCCCTTTCACCAAAATGACAGTTATGTAAAAAATATTTATTCAAGAACATGTGCACTTCAACAACAGGCTTTAAACAGCTGGAAGAGAAATAGTCCGAATAACAAGAGAGAAAAAAATTAATAAATAAGTAGAGAAAATAAAAAGTAGAGATTTTTCAAATTTTCTTGAAAAATATGTGTAATGCACATGCATGGTCTAAAAAAATCTAAAAGTTACATCAGGCCTACCCAACTACCAGACTCGGCACCTACGGATCCAGAATAAACCGGTATATCAGACCACACTACCCGTTTTCAAGGTGTGTCAGATTGCATTACGGAGTATCTTACCCCATCACAAATTTTGTAGGTCTACCTGTCATCCGGGTATTGCTTAGGATCNCAGATTGCATTACGGAGTATCTTACCCCATCACAAATTTTTGTAGGTCTACCTGTCATCCGGGTATTGCTTAGGATCATCGCTATCACATCGCGCGCCAGGCAAAATGGGTGAAGTGGCTGATACTCCGTAATGCGATCTGACACACACCTTGAAAACGGCTAGTGTGGTCTGATATACCGGTTTATTCTGGATCCGTAGGTGCCGCGTCTGATAGTTGGGTAGGCCTGTACATGCGAAGTAAAATTGTCAAATGTTTAACATTTTGGCATGCCTGATCCCGGTTGTCTGCTAAAGCTAGAATTCTGCTTCATGGTGTTGTTAGCAGACTCAACGTTTCATGAAAATTTATCTAGAAATTTCCTGAAAAATGTGAAGTGTGAGCTGTTGCCCATGGTGATAGTTTTATCCACCTTTCGGCTCCTTTTCATTATGGAGTTCGAACCACCCTGGTCTTCCGTGGAGAAAACGTAACAGCCAACGTTTACATGCATGCAAGCTGTGGTCGAAACTTTCTATTCAAGCATGACCATGTTCCATCTCATCGTACCAACAATTCTTCAAAGCCCAGGGATTCTAGGCAGAAAAAAGATACGAACAATGAGCTATGCAAGCAGAGCAAAATCATCTACAACTTATATCTGTTTGATACAAAGATGGCTTAATTTGCAACGGACAACTGAATAAACATATAAGAAACAAAAGCAGCATACATACTTTAAGGGCGCATTCCCATAGATTTTAGATCGATATATCCACGTGGGGAGTCTCAATAGATTACTGTCAGATAATCCGGCTTAAATGTCCGTACCGCCTAGTACAAGCTGTAAGGGGGTAATTAACTTTCGTGCCCTCTCGGCTGACAGCTATTTTAGCGTGAACCCCCAGGGAGTTAGGTCGATCTAGTTGGATCGATCTAATCTCTGGGAATGGGGTCTAAGACAAGACTGCAAATTATAAATAGTTGTAGCGAAGGGATGTTGTTTTCTGGAAAATTCAAAGTATCACGTGGGCCGTCTCGCATGCCTGGCGTTCTCCCAGAAAAACCGAGGAATCCGTCGTTGTGACAACTTAGCTTTATCTGTCAGAAAAATTTACTGGGCATTTCACGCGAAAACCGATGAAATCAGATAGTGAAGTCATTTAAGAGAAAGTTGTGGTACGTTACATTACATTTTTGTACTTTCACCAAGCTTTATAATACATGTATTTGATAACTGTTTGATAACTGCCTGGTACGAGAGAAAATCACAAAACCGACAACAGTATTTTTCTCCTCAAAATCCCGTCAGCTGTTGGACACTGTACTTTATCTCTACAGTTGACTAGACTTTTGGGGATTTTTTTTTTTTTTTTTTTTTTTTTGTAGAAAATTGGTACAGTTGAGTTGTTTCTATGATTTTATCATTCCCTCTCACCCTCTTTAAGTCGCGCTTTTCCAGTTGAGATTCACGTTTGTCTTATATTGTACCCTATCAAAGTATTCGAACTGATTATAAATACTTATAAAAACTCATAAAACCCTCGTCTAAGCCCTCTTTTATCCCGTCTTGGGGGACCCTTTTATCGATAGCTAATCTCTGTTAGCCAGTGTGCAGAGTTGGGTCGTGCTAAGGTACATCCACCAAACACCACTGGAAACGGGTCTCACTTTTGTACCGCTAAAATCAGAGCCTGTCCCTTTCGGAGCCCCGTTTCAAAATCAGGACTGATACGGTTTTACTGTAGATACTCTGCTATAGTGGAAGGGATATCATCGCCAAAGCTGACAAAGAATTGTTCTCTTATCAGCCCGAGCGGCGACTGTACACATTCTTCTATCTACAAGCAGGAGTGTATGGGATAAGATATGTGTATTTCGACAGTACACATGCATATACAGTGCTTGGATTATACATTACTGCATTGGTAGTGTAGCTTATTAATGGTATGTATAGAGAGTTAGGCCTATCCAATTAAGTCTTGCTGTGCTTTATACTGCCTCGAGCGTGGATACACTGAAATGTTTAGAGAGTATTTTAGCCTGGAACCAGTGGTTTAAACCCATGATGATGTATTGCCACGTGACAGCAAACACGTTATCTGAATTAACCTACGTGTAGCTTGGAGAAATTCTTGCTACGAGGTCTGTGTGAACAAGTATTATTTTTTCTACAAAGTCTGGAACCTTGTTGCACCCTTGTACCACTCCGGTCCGTATATACTAATATAACGTACTAGTATATACGTTATATTAGTATATACGGACCGGATATACTAATATAACGTACTAGTACAACAGAAGTGTTTAGAAACGCCAAATCTAAGCAATTTAATATATGTACAAACCAGGGGCGGATCCAGAGATATTTTCTGACAGTCTTCCAAATTATCTTTGTTGATCCATCTTCCATTTTTGACCGTCTTCCGACAGAAAACATTACATGGCTGACAATGTAAACTTGAAAATCTGACCGTCTTCCAGAAGACGGTCTAAATCCGCCCCTGCCAACGATGCAGGGATGGGGTGGGTGCATTTATAACAAAATAGCCTATTCAACTCAATGCTTCACTAAAAAGAAAATGGTCACACTCTGATTATCAGAATGACACGCGTATTTTCCCAATTATTCTGGGTACTGACAGCTCAATCTGAGCTAAGGCCTACATGTACTGCATTGTAGTAGTTACACACTGTAGGTCTAAGGGATCGTTCACACCTCATGGTATTGAGTAGAATATGGAAAAGCTGTGATTAATCGAGCACGTTAAAATCAAGAGAGGTATGTCAGTGCTGATTTGATTTCATTCAGCGAGCGTCCCCTTAAAGTTAGTGCACATTGGCTTGGTAGATAAAATTCGTTGTGAATGGCCCCTATAAAGGCTCTCCACTTGCTGCCCTACTTACTTATAATTCATAACTTTTGTTATCTCCAACCCCCACCTTAACAAGGATAGATTGACTGCGGTACGTACTTGAGTTGATGTGTTACGTGGCAAAGTCCTTCAATTTATGTACCATGTCAATTAATTGCCCCAATTAATTGCCACCGGAATTGCATTTAGCGAGAGTCCCCACGGAATTTGTATCAATCTACGTAGAACGATAGTTTCAGGGGGAATGGGCCCTTCCACCACTATAATATAATAACATCACAGTTGCGTATTGTCTGTAATGATAAGAATTGATAAAAAGGAGTGAAAGTCTACTTGATATCAGAACATTATCGGCCTTTGAACGATAAATGCTGCGTAACTGATTGGGATGTACATGTAAATATACATTGTATTGTCTGGTTTCTGTATTATAGGCACTGCATGCGCCCCCGAATTTCTCTCTGTGATATCCTAAGAAATGACTTAAAACTACGGAAAAGAGGCGATCTCTCTTCGAATGTGCTGGTATTGCTTTGTGTTTATTGCATATATTGGGAATAGAGGATTTCCAGCCGCCTAAATGTTCTCATTGGTCTCTCAAGTGGCACTCGACGCTCTCGTAATCAAGAAATGATCTAATCCGTGACTTTGCCCCGGGGAATTTAGATCGGTGGTAGGTTTTTAAAATATAAAATACACATTGAAGTTGTTGAAATTCGGATTTGACAAACTGCTCTTTCAATCCGATTTAATCAAACGATTGACATAGTAAAAACATCGTTAAGCCTTGTTGCAGAATTGCGCAACAAGAGAATTGCGTGAGAATAAAGACGCTTTTCAAGGACCACTAGAACAACGGCTTGAATAACCGTAGCTGTAACATTGGCAATATTTTTGTTTAACACGGAAACTACACATCAGATTTTAAAAATGGAGATGGACGCAGCGGATACGCAGAACACGATGGAGGAGCGGCTTTACCTAATCCAGCCATCACATCGCGAGAATTCTCGTGATCATGAACCCGGCGACATTGATATGCAAATCTGCTGTTTCAAAGTCTCCCCCCGGGCTCACAACATCATCACCACTATCGTCAGTGTCATTTCCACCCTCTGTCTCTTCGTTTCGTACCCCATGGTCGATCAATCCTTAACAGAATGCGGAGGGGATTCGTACTTCCTAGTGGCCCATACAGTCTTATGGTCCGCCGTGCTGATGGTGCTTTACGTTCTTGTTGCCAAGTTGTATGTTCAGCATGCAGTGTCGATCGTGCCAACGATCTTGTCCTTCAGAAGGGTGGTTCTGGTTGCTTTCCTGGCAGCTACCGGAGGTCTCCTACTGATGTATGCCTGCGAGGCCAACCACCTGCCCAGAACTCTAAAGGGGGTGGTCGCCTTGGCCTTGATTCCAATGGTTTGGATGTGCGGTTTGGCTGCAAAGTGGACTGGTCTTAAAGGTGGGTAGGGCTCGATTGTCTGCCTGAAGTTTTTAAATATAGATTTTCACTGTATTTGTACCGGTACAAGGATTGTACTCTCACTGGTTGTCTTAATTTTTCCATTTAATGCTTTTTTTTATAAAATGTAATCTCAAAAATAGATGATTGATTGTATAATGTAACGCCTGACAGTAGAACTTCTATTAACAAAGGGTTTTTCGTAGTTCAAACCAAAGCATGAACGCCAGCAACTAATCATGTTTTTTTTTCAAAATTAAACCTATGCAGTCGCAATATTTTAAATAGTTATATTTGGTAAATATCCAATTTGCAAGTCATGGTTCATTTAGCAAAGTTGCTTGCAAGAATCTGAAACACGGTGTAAAAACGATACCCTTGCCTACCAATTAAAAGAAATAAACCATACAAGATATCGACATTTTGTTTCCAGACCTCCAGTTGTCCCACCTGGCTGTCATAGCAACGGGTACCGCCAGTCTCTTCCTCTCCCTCATCCCGCAAATATTTGATTTCGACTATAAAGAAACCGGATGGTCACACGTTCGTAATACGGCAACACTAATCACCTGGGCCGTGGTGATGGGATTGGCTCTGTTAGAGCTGTGCGTTGCGTTCACATTCATGGAGAAGGAGATAAACAGGATAGGGGTATGTATATGGTTTAAAAACCAGGGCTGAGAAAAATGTTTGGGGTGTGAATGATGTGGGGGTGAGGGTGGGGGCGGGGTGGGGTGTGGGTTAGGGTGAGGATGGGGGTGGGGGGTGGTGAGGATGATGGTGCGGTGGGTAGAGGTGAAGGTTGGGGTGGGAGCAGGGGTGGAGGTGGAGGTGAGGATGATGGTGCGGTGGGTAGAGGTGAAGGTTGGGGTGGGAGCAGGGGTGGAGGTGGAGGTGAGGATGATGGTGCGGTAGGTAGAGGTGAGAGTTGGGTGGGAGCAGGGGTGGAGGTGGTAGGGAGGGTGAGGGTGGTGATGGGGGTGAGGGCAGCTGTTGCCCACAGTGCAACAAGCAGGTTAATTTTACTATTTCTGCCGCCTGTGGTATTCACAAGACGCTGACTGAAGGAAAAGTGAGAGATATTTGATAACAGAAAAGAGAAAAATTATCACTTTATGAACCTCCCTCCCAATTTTTTTGTAAAAATTATTTCCAGTACCTGTATTTCATTTGGTTGCAGACCACTATCATTAATAAAGGTGACTGAATAGGTTACGACAATGAATAAGGTCAAATTTTAAGTCCAGGGCGAAAAATCTATATAATAATTAGGTTTTCATTAGTGCTCTGGACACAAGTCACACGCCACATGTTTGTTTTATGTCTTGAATCAAAATTGTTCTTTCTTTTCAGGTTCATGTCAAGGTCCATTTTGCATGGATGATGTTCTTTCTTGCGATATTCGTAGTACTTTTCTTTTGGTCCAATTTCGTGCCTTCTGTTGGGAAGGTAGGTGCCGAGTACGCATCAATACGAATCAGTGCGCATTAATATTATAGCACTGTTGCTGTAACAATGTTTCGGAGAGGGTGTTTAAGATTGGGATGTCAGTGAGAATTGTTTATATACTTTCTGGGGATTGTTGACTCAATTAGAATTGTTGATATAATTAATGAAAAGTTTTCCCTCCATTGAAGTTTATAAAGGTGTATTGTATTTTTCTTGATATTAAACGAATCCCTGTCGATTAATATTGAATATCACTTTTATCCTAGGATTTGATCTTTAATAAATGTAAACAGCAAACATAAATGACTTGGTATCCTTTTAGACCTCCTCTTCAAGCGAATTCTACGATGACATGATCCGCAGTGCAAAATGTTCGTACAGCCTTGGTCATGAATCAACCCTCTTTGGGACGTGGATCGTCGTGGTCACCTTCCTCCTATCGGGATATTTATTCAGCTCCATGATGCAGTTCGGCCAAAGTGGTGCCACCTATGGAGTAATGGTGCAGTTAGTCGGTATACCTTTATATGGTATATGGTGGGAATTATTCAAGTATCCCCCGCTGACATGGGAGCCAGAATATTCGTGGTCAATTATATTTTATGCTTTAGGCTTGTTAGGACAATTAATCGCCATGGTTCTCTATAGAGTGTATGATAAAGTTGATGGCCCCAATACAGCACCCATGAGACTTCAGTAGCTACACCACTGTGTATGGTGAAGTGCTTTGGCAATACTTTTAGGTATTTAAAATGTATACATCGGCCATTTTTGCCAACATTGATTATCATACTGGCACGCGCGTTGTCTGCTTTGCTAAAAATTAAAGAAAACGTATTTAATGTGCCAGTTGCATTAAAAAATAAGAATTCTCTTTAATACAATAATTAGACCGGGTCAATTATTCCATAGAATGCATTATATACATGTACATACACCTACCGGTACTTATTGTAAATTCAATTTCTGGAAAGTTCATAATTTTTGACGGCCATGTTCGTTTATTATTCCCTGCGTTCCCCATACAGATGAGAATGCGTACTACTACATGTTTAAACCTAACAAACACGAACCTTGACGAAAATATTTTGAAAAGTGCGAGTGTTTAGCAAATAGTGTTATGAAAGAAAACGAAAAAAAAGTGCCTTGTGTTTTGTGTGTTTTCCCTTTTCTCTCGGAGGAAATTTAAATGACAAAATATGCTTGTTATTAAAAGGTACATGTATAGTGTTGCAGATTACACGCATCAGTGTTGCTTTCTCCGTGATGATAACAAAGACTGCCCTGTCGTTATGACGACAAAGCATCTACAACTGCAATACTGTACGCCAATATCTGTTTTCTTTGTCATCTTCTGTTGTGAGCAACTTTTCTCTTTTCTCAATTTCATCTTGTCTTAAGCAACCTCTCTCTCTCTCTCTCTCTCTCGTTACACTCTGTCAATGCATGTATTAAATTCATATTCTGAAGGCCAACGGTTATTTAACTGTTAAACTACCGCAAACCAAACGTAATTGACGAGATACCCTATACAAGTAGATTATCAGCACGCACTAGCAATGTGTTACCACGGCAACATGGTTCATAGCTCATAAGAAACCCATCATTTATGGCGTCCACTGACATATAGTTATTAACTTTGATTAGCTACTGCAAACCAATGACATATAGCATATTTACAATACGACACCATGTAAATCTCTCTCTCTCTCTCTCTCTCTCTCTCTCCATTCTTTAAGGAATGAATTACTGCCCTAGTAGATAAGTCTCAAGGAAGAGCTCTTAAGATAATTTATCCTGATCTTGAATATGATGCTGCTTGTGAACATAGTAAACTTGAACTACTGAGTGAAAGACGGCTCGATGCATGCAAAAAAAATTGTTTATTAGGATATCAAATGAACCGGATCATAGATTGCATTATTTTTTACAACCAAAAGAAAATGTCAAATATTCATTAAGGGAACAGGAGACATTAAAAAGACCTTAAATTAAGGCCAAACGATCAATGAGCGATTTTTTTAACAAGTGCGATATACAAGTTTCAAAAGTAACTGATAGACTTTTATTTCATTTTTTAACCTTGCATTTAGGTTATTTTGTTTAAAATTTGTTTACATGTCTTTTAATATTCCTTTATTCTTATTCACTAGTGGTTTTATTTAACTATGATGCAATAATTGTAATTATCCAACCGTCGGGTTGCAAGTTTGGTAATAAAAATAATAAATAATTTGTAATTATAAAAGAGTTGTGCTTTCTACCTCGCTTAACCTCAAAAGATAAAGCCAGCAACTTCGTCACATGGAGATCGTCTTTAAGATGCCGTTGAATATCTGTTTATATTCTATCAACTAATTAGCTAGGTGGCAAAAACGAACTGTCTTGTTTTAATGTCAATTTTTTCTATTCTTTTTACTTTTCACCGAGTAAGAAATTTGTTTTGCTAAATTAGCATTATTTTCTCGCTTGCTTGTTTATCACATAGACCCCCCCCCTATTTAATGATCTCTGCTATAACTGTCGAGTCGTCTTTTGTGCGTTGGAAGTATTATCGTATATAGCGTTTCATGCAACCAATAACGACGCTCAGTCATTTACTGTTCTTTCATGACCTGGAGTCGGATTATTTAATTTCCCATGTGACAGTTTGTCTGAAAACGTGCTATTATATAAAATGGGCAACTGTGAGTTATCTCAGAAACTTTTAAATCAAATCACAAATACCAGACAGTACAAAACACACTCACTCACTCTTAGAGGAAATGTGTCATAAAACTTACTGTTGATATAATGCTATAGTCAAAAATTGTGAGATTAGACAGGCACGCAGAAGGCGCATACTTCCTGCAATTACTATAAAGCAGATCAAACCAAACCTGAAAATTTTCTAGACTAGTCTGGTGTCATGTCCATGCAATCATTAATTTTAAACCGATATTGCCGCATTCTCTTGAAATTTGCAAACAGACAGATGAATATAACAAGAAGTTTTAATTTAATTGAATTTTGCTTACCCACTTGAATTTACTTATCCAAAAAAGTGTTTGGTAGTAGTCTAGAGCACGGATGTTGACGCAGATAACACACACACACTCACTCACACACACACACACACACATGGCACACACACCCACACACACATGGCACACACACACACCAACACGCACACACATGGGCACATGCTACACAAACACACACACACACACACACATATAAACACACGGGCACACACATACACGCACACACACACATAAACACATGGGCACACATGAACACACACGGTCACACACACACATACACACACACACACACACATAAACACATGGGCACACACAAAGACGCACGCGCACTCACAATACTCGGTGGACTTCATAACACGTTGTCAATGACATGATACTTGAGAGCACTCGATCGATACTGTGGCAATATATATAGAACGAAACGTGGGTTTGTCTCAATAAGAGAACGGCGATGTTCCACGTCGCACACTAAGTATCAAAACGTTGAGACAACGGCGCTCGCGATGGTGGGTCCTCTGGGCCCATTCCTGGTCGCTTTTCTCCTCTTTCATACCAGTTATGGGGAAGAAACAATGGACTTTTTTTCGAATAGAGAGCATAAAGGAGAATGGCCAGTAGAACTGCAAGGATCTCGCTCACCGCCAAAGAAAATAGAAAAGGGGGATTGGCGTTCGATAGAACACAAAGGCACTGGATTGGAACAAATCGAACCTTCTACTGGACAAGAAAAACCAGGCACACGACAGGGACCAGATGTGATAGCAAAAGTATCAGATTTGTGGTTTGACAAAGAGGAAGAAAACAGAGTTCGACCTAATGAAAGCAAGATCCCACAAATAGGGGAGACAGAGACTGACAATGCGCCTGAAATGAATATGTTGGTAAAACAACTCGAGACTTTCGAAGACATTTGGAAACGCAAGGACCACCAACTGCCTTTCTTCTTGCTTAGTTTTGGTCCGCAACAGCCTGCCCGTCCCACGCCATTACAAACTGAACCAAAGCTTTTCGAGAACGGCTCTGGCGGAAGACTTTCAGAGACGAAAGGACAGGCAGATTCCCCACCTAATATAGCTGAGGTGTCTGAAAACGATGTGACTCCCGTGAAAAACCGCTTCCCAAGGCCGTCTGTAATCCCTCGACGTAGACTAACCCGAGAGGCTCAGGTAAGGCTCATTAGGGGTCATCCATTTCTATCATCATTTTAAACATACGCTGGGATGGGGAGGGGGGGAGGTAATGTCTTTTGTACGCTTTTGGAAAAATTATAAAAATGATTATCCAAATTGCTGTCGAATTTACCATTAAAGGTCCTCGTTTTCAGCTTTTCACCTTTTACTTTCTGTAGGAGTGGGTTCTGAAAAAAGTCCATTCTTTGTAGATTTGAAAAAAAAAATGATATTGAAAATGGATGCTCCTAAGTAAGAAGTTAGATTGATGATTCCACCAATAAAGGAAGGGAGAAAGAAAGAATAGGCTGAGCGAATATTGATATTTTTTAAATTTAAAATATTTAGGTGGTGCAGTTAAAATTGAAATATGTCTTTTTGATATTGGAACAAAAATCAATTCAAGTATTGAAATTCAACTCACATTGAATGGAAATCATTTAGGTACATTATACATTGATTCATGATCAAGATAATATAACATACATATACAAAGCACCTCGTCCGTCGTTGAATGCCTAAATAATAATCCTACCAGGCTACACGGATTAAATGCTTGGCTCAAAGCATCAAGCTTATCTAGTATTTGGAACAATAACATCCGGCGATTAAAGATTGATACTTTGAAAAGTAATTTTGAAGAGAGTAACGAGTGCGCACTGTCATGTACATTGTTGATAGTGAGGACAATTATCGCAAAGATTATCAGATTAAGTTTCGTTCAAAGAGACAAACGTACTTAAAATCTAAAAGGAAGAGGTTTGCTTGTAAGTTTATTTCAATAACATTAAATGGTTTTAACTCATCTTGTTTTTATCATGGACCCAACAAAAATATTTAAATATTGGAAATATATATATATATATATATATATATATATATATATATATATATATATATATATATATATAAAGAAATATCTGCCATGTGCAAGAAGCATGTACAAAAAAGCAGCCTTGGCCATACATGCATTTTGAATAACACTTCTAGTAGAATGTTAAGTATACGTCGCCGGCCAGACTGAAATCCAGTCAGATGCTTATTTGGCCTTTGCCTAATTAAAAAATTCAATTATTCCCAAACCAAACTAAAATCTGAACAGGTAAGGTTGACATGTCAATAAGGCAAAGGAAATATTTCGGGAATATCATGTTATAAATAGTAAAATACATTATATGCTGTGTTTTTGTCTTTTGATGATCACGAGCAAAGACAGGATTATTATAGGAACCGTAGCGTTTAATTAATCATAATCCTAGTTTTCATGCCTTTTTGAAACATCTTGAAAATAATCTAAATGATTTAGTAAAATCAGTCAGAATTGATCCATGTCTTGTTGTTCATTTGATTAGACACTCGACTTTGTAAACACCGTTGCAGCAGCGTCGTCAGCCTTTCAGAGCCTTTAAGTCCCTCGCCCCTTAAGATGGCGCGCGCCTCTCGTAACACTTGTCTCGAGAGACTAGATAATATCTTAACTTTATGGATAATATTTCAATAAGGCATTTTTATACAGCGAAAAAAGCACACGAAATTGTGTGGAAAAAAGCAAAGCAAACAACAAAGAGATGGTTTGAAAAGTTTTATATTTGATATCCTTTTTATGTGTTTTGTTGATAAGTAATAATTATTGATAAACTTTTATGAATTTTTAATGCAGTAGTACAGTTTCAGTCTCTCATAACCCTTAGTAGGGTGGGTTTTATTTTTTGAAACGTGAGACGTAAATAAAATTATTATTATTATGTAAGGTAGAGCTGGATATAAGTAGGACAGGTGGTGGGTAAGGACTGAGAACCACGACTCGTGTTGCTTACTTCTTATCGATCTGTGAATATAAAATCGAACCTTACAAGCTCTTCTCCATACTTTCAAGCGCTTGTGTTTTGATTTTTTGACGTTCATGGTTTTGGAGATTCCAAATTGACGGAGTGGAGAGGATTAAGCGGTTTGAGTGGTATTTACTGTTTAATACTAAAATGAAAATGAGTACAAAGCAAGTCATTTTTTTAAAAGGAAAGTGTCCGTAAAAAGCCGAAAATTATTTGCGAAAATATGCTCCTACTTTTCCCTTCATCTGATATATACTGCCGCAGTTGAGCAAGACTGCAATTGTTTGTCTTCTTTGTCTGAGACTTGCGGTCAATTGGAAATATGATTTCTATCGAGAGCATGTACATTTAGATACTTGAGAAGCATTTATGTGTACGCGTGACATTTACGGAAGCTGTCAAACACAGCAGGCTCATTAAAGCAACATGATTGCTGCCTGTTTGACACGCAATTCTCGCACACGCAATGCAAAAATCCAACTTAATTGACTGATATAATTATATAGAAAAACTTATTGAATCAATATCCACTGTAATTGATGTAACGCCTGTAAACCAAACAGTTAGGTTAATCGTGAAAGATATTGAAAAGTTTTCAATCCCTCTGTTGTATAGAATACATACATGTAATGTGACATTCGTTTGGGGAAGAGGCTTTATGCCTTATGTTCTGATCACTTCTTCAACCAAACATGCAGTGCTTGTTATCGTACGGCGACTATTCAAATGAACGCGAAACACCCTTTTCATTGCGCATGTCCCGTAGCCAGTTAGGGCGCGTTGCCATTGAAACTGTCGGTCTATACGGAGATCGCTCCAACTCCGCATTGACTCTCGCCGAATGCAAACAGCTTAATTGAATGACATGCCTCCTCGGGCAGCAAGAGTTGATTAACCATCATGTGCACTTGGCTTCTGTAAGATGTTTCAATTCGTTTTGAGTGTGATCGAACGCACAAGGAAGTTAATCACCTCCTAGCTGCTCGGAAGGCGTGCCTTTCAAATAATATGGTTGCATTCAGCGCGGAGTCGGATAGATTGACGTGGAACGATGGTTTTAATGGGAACGCCCCCTTAGNCATCGAAAACCGGCGCGACCGGATAGTAACCCAGCGTTCATTTGGAGACCACTTTGCGATTTGTTGCAACTTGTCGCCCACCTTTCTGCAACCGGTGACAGTTGCAAGTCGCAAGGAGGTTTTTTGTTCAGTGTGACCGTAACTGCACAGGCCTTGCGACCTCGAAGAGCCCAAGTATTGAAAAAAGAAACTATGCATGCCTATTATTACATTAATAAGGCTGAAAAACATCCAAATATGTGTTTTATTACACCACTGGTTTGATATAAATGCCAATATATAGTACAAATATATTTCTTATTTATTATTGTAAGTTTGACAATATTGGTAGTACAGAAATCGACTGTGACGTTATAACAGAATCTCATAGCAGAATCATACTTTAATATTCAAAATATTTAATCATTTGAAGCTGCTACGGAACGGATCCAATGATTGTATAATAATATTTAAGATATTCCCTCTGTTGTCATCCGAGAGGGAAATTTGCGAGAAGGTAGCTATCGTCACAACTTATAAAATATATATAGTCTGTGCAACCTTGCTGCTACCAGTTGGCAAGCGATCGCTACAGTCCTGCAACCGGTTTTCAGTCTCCAAGTGGTTGCTGACAGGTTGTTTATCGCTCGCCTAACGGTGTGCGACTGATAACCTCTGACTTGAAGATTGTCTGTAAGAGGTTGCAGATACCATACTGTAATCTTGTTGCAACCGGTTAGCAACTGCTTGCCGATCAAAATATGCAAATTAGGTCGCAAAGTGATCGCAAGCGACCACCAGATTTTGTGGTTGCAAAGAGGTTGCCAAAAGGTTGCAAGCGCAGTGTGACCCAGCCTTTAGCAAGTCCCACGCCCCCTAAGATGTCGCGCACCTTTCGTGACACTTGAGGGACTTGATAATATCTTAAATTTATGGGTAATATTTCAATAAGCCATGTAAGGTAGAGCTGGATATAAATAGGATAGATGCATATGGTTGGTAGATTAGGGACTTATGGCTTAAGACTTAGAACCACGACTCGTGTTCCTTACTTCTTCTCGATCTGTGAATATAAAATCGAACCTCTTCTCAATACTTTCAAGCGCTTGTGTTTTGACTTTTTGACGTTCTTGGTTTTGGATATTCTAAATTGACGGAGTGGAAAGGATTTACCGGTTTGAGTGGTATTTACTGTTTAATACTTAAATGAACTAAATTAGTGCAAAGCATGTCAATTTTAGGTAAAGTGTTCTGTAAAAAAGCCGAAGATTATTTGCGAAAATATGCTCCTACTCTTCCCTTCATCTTATATATACTGCCTCAGTTGAACAAGACTGCAATTGTTTGTCTTCTTTGTCTGAGACTTGCGGTCAATCGGAAATATGATTTCTATCGCGAGCATGTACATTTAGATACTTGAGAAGCATTTATGTGTACGCGTGACATTTACGGAAGCTGTCAAACACAGCAGGCTCATTAAAGCAACATGATTGCTGCCTGTTTGACACGCAATTCTCGCACACGCAATGCAAAAATCCAACTAAATTGACTGATATAATTATATAGAAAAACTTATTGAATCAATATCCACTGTAATTGATGTAACGCCTGTAAACCAAACAGTTAGGTTAATCGTGAAAGATATTGAAAAGTTTTCAATCCCTCTGTTGTATAGAATACATACATGTAATGTGACATTCGTGTGGGGAAGAGGCTTTATGCCATATGTTCTGATCACTTCTTCAACCAAACATGCAGTGTTTGTTTTCTTACCGCGACTATTCAAATGAACGCGAAACACCCTTTTCATTGCGCATGTCCCGTAGCCAGTTAGGGCGAGTTGCCATTGAAACTCTCGGTCTATACGGAGATCGCTCCAACTCCGCATTGACTCTCGCCGAATGCAAACAGCTTAATTGAATGACATGCCTCCTCGGGCAGCAAGAGTTGATTAACCATCATGTGCACTTGGCTTCTGTAAGATGTTTCAATTCGTTTTGAGTGTGATCGAACGCACAAGGAAGTTAATCACCTCCTAGCTGCTCGGAAGGCGTGCCTTTCAAATAATATGGTTGCATTCAGCGCGGAGTCGGATAGATTGACGTGGAACGATGGTTTTAATGGGAACGCCCCTTAAGACTGAGATCGCCAATTGACCACATTTTTCTTTAAAAATGAAATGAATAAATAAGAAAACTAGATATTAGAACACGTTTACGGAAATTAGTGTAGAAATTTACTTTTATCTGGCATCTGTCAGTAGGTCAAGTGAGAAAAAAATAGCTAAAGCCTAGCTAATATTTGCTACGTGTCGCGTGCAATAAATTTGTATTCGATTTTCTGTGCGATTTTTCCTTTACATCCTAAATGGATACGGGATGCGGCGATGGTGTTTACATTATTCACGGTTGCTGTGCCGTTTCGCCAGCATGACCTTGAGGTTAGGTAAGAAATAAAAATAGGGATTTCGGTTGCAAAGAGATTATACAAAGCCCCCTAAAGTCGCAGTTGCGTCACACCCTCCTTGCGGCTTCCTCTTTGAGCGAAACGTCGTCGGTGCAGCCCCTTATGTTTTTCAGTATTAATTCGGTCAGAATAAGAAAACACACAACTTCAAATTCATAGATTTAATTAAAACATCTTCACTAAAATAAATAACTTACTTTAATCTTCCAGCACAGCCATCAGGAAAAAAATCGTTGTCACATCTTCTGACAACGAAATCAGACGTGTTTTGTGAAGTCAAACATGCACAAACATAAAGGTGTAACACGCACTTGTGGGTGATATAATGTGTATGTAAGCAGAGGGTCAAAGTGACCCGTAGCTCTCTGGCCTATAAAAAAGAGCTCGAGTGTAGATGCGGTAATATTCACGGCGGCATCACGGCCTGAACCATAAGTTAATCAATGCAGCTCGGGGCAATCTCGACATTTGACATTTCATGGGTCACCTTGACAATCTATCTAGAATGATACGTCAACATTTTACAATGCCTCTGTCGGCAAAAAGGAAAAAAAAAACAATGATTTCTTGTTTTCAACAAAATTTTAAATAAATAAATTGTAAAACAACAAGTTTTTGACGAAGATGGTGTGAAATAAATACAAACTATTTACAGTGCATGTTCCATGTTACATACATATTCATGCGTTGATTTGAAAATCACAGGCCTGTGAGAGAAAGGCTGTTACAAATAGACTTCAATCAAATCCAACTTTTAAAGCAATGCCCATATGCAGGTCCCTGTATTATGTAATTACAGAAAAGTCTTAAAAATACGGCTTGCGTTGCATAATGCATACTGGAGCTCACACTGCTCTTTCTGGTCTTTATAAGACCACACAGAGAGTCTATCACTTGATATACACAGACATTTTTCTCTGGTTCATTTCTGCTCTGTAGGCGTTATTCCCTGTCACGTGTTCACTGCCAACTGTTTGGGCCAATCAAAAGTAATCTGGTTAAGTGGGCGTGGCGAGCGTGGGTCCTCCGTTTAGATGACTGTCTGAACGCGCTGTCACACCGTGTGTATAGCACCACCGCATAAAAAAAATTACCTAAACGCAGACAAATGCAAAGGGTTCGTAGGAATTATGCCTAGTACGCAGGCAAACGTTGGTGTACGTTTGCAAACCCGGAGAAAGAGATACAGTAGTATATTTTGGGCATGTTCAAAAACAATTTCATACTCTGCTTGTGTCTTCGTTTTAATACGTTAGGAACAGGGTAATTTCATACGCTCAAAGTTGTGCGTATAATCGATGGCACATACCATATTCACACGTAGCTCTTTACGGTAAGTGTAACAGAGCATTTAAACTCCCACGCCTAGTGTAAAGAGGCTTGTATGAGTCTGGTATGTGCCATCGATTATACGCAAATCTTAGCAAAGTATACTTGGACCTTGAGTTCCCCTTCTATATCTTATTTTTCATCCCTCGGACTTGCTAGCAAAAATGTTAAATTTTAAAAAAATTAAGAGTCACACAAAGGGCTTTACGAAGCTTTATTGTTATTCCAGATTATTATCATCTTAGTGATATCGAGCACAGATATTTATTGAAGTAAATTGTATCATTTTATGCTCTTAAAGTTTTATTAGCATAAATAGCATCCAGTGCATTCTTGATAGCATGGAGTATAGTAAGAGGAAAAATGAAGCACGAAATTAAATCATTCACCCGGAGTTGTTTAATATATATATAAAAGAACTTTGTGCAGTTTTTGCTTCCGTGATGAAATCTCCGGAGCGTTCATTTTGCACATTAGCATAAGTTGATTACAAAGTGAGTAAACTAGTGAGAAGGCGACCCAAAATCCACTAAGCCCCAACATGCATATCCTTTTTGATTATTTATTCTGATCCGAAAATTGGAAATCATATTATGCATGTTCTGAGCTGAAATGCTCTGTTTGTTGCAGGACTCCAACGGGGAACCTAGTCTTCACGGCCCTTCGCCTCACAATCAGACCCAAAGCTCAGTTTCCACAGAATTAGAACACCGCAATCGCACAATCGGTCATAATCAAACCATCGAAGCCGGGGATGTAAACACCATTCCAGACTCTCCCCAGCCTCTCGTCACAAGAAGCAGCGCCGAAAACACTGAAAGTGTTCCAACCAAACCTCCGTGCACCTCAGGCGGCTCCGTCAGCAATGGTACCATAGCTACAAACACCTCTGCCGCCACCGGGGACCTCGCCAGCATCACAACTGGCGAGCCTCAATGTGCCGTGACCGTTGACGCGAGCGCACATGATCTTACGTCTGCATCGACCCACTACAGCATAGGACAACACATCGAGCAACTTATTCGTGCCCCGGGCGACAAGTGCATCGAAGTAGTGAATGGCCAGACAGGTGCTTCAAAATTCAAAGTTGAGACATCGTGTAGCTGTGACGTCAACTGTGGCATATTTGGTGACTGTTGTTTAGACTTCAGTCGAACCTGTAACGGAACCAAGACTCTCAGAAATTTCGTCGTCACGGGCCCGGAGGTGCCGCACACCACCTGCTTTAACCCATCCTTTGACGCCAAGTCTGACAGAACCGATTTTTACCTCATGGTCACTTCCTGTCCTTTCATGAATCACAACGTGCTTTGTGATCCCACAATCACCGATTCTGACGAGGTTATCCGTGACCCCACGGTCTTTCTTCCTGTCCATGATGTCAGATCCGGCATCACTTTCAGAAACCAGTACTGCGCACGCTGTCACAACGTTACATCGTTTGAGCCCTGGCATTTCGAAGTCAAATGCACCTTCGACGATGAAAACTACATCATTCAAGGCATCATGGAGGTGTTCGGCCTATCAAGTCAGCACTTCGGCGCAGACTCACAAATTCCTCCCATCCCCTTCTCAGACACGATAGCCAAGGTAGTGAAGTCACCGAATTGTTTTATGTTCCCTCATAACGCCAACGATACCAGGCGGCGGCGTTGCGATCCAGAAGGAGCTGGCGGAAGTCCACTGACGGTCCCCTCCTTCACGTGTCCCGAGGTGTTGGAATCTGGTGACGCTGCAGCAGAGCAAAGACGTGGCGGTTCGAACCAGGGGTGTGAGTCGTACCATAATCCCACTAAGATCTCTTTGGAAGATGGCGCCGAGACGGAGAGTTTCTACGTTAGAAATACCCACTGTCTGTTTTGTCCAAGTCCGAACATAGGGGTGAAAGCTTGTTCTAAGCGAGGTGAGTAGCACCCATGTCCTTCTAAGATATTGGATAGGTGCCTTAATCATATCAAACCAAATCAAATAGCCACTGCCAGAAAAAAAGGGGCTAGACATTAAATATACACATTTCGTAGGGAATTCTATCTAAACCCCTGTCCCAAGCAGTAGTTCATAAGAAAGTATACATGTAGTAAAGAAATCATAGTTTATAACCATTCATCCATATGCCAGTTTGTGCCATTGACTTGTCTGTATATTTAGCACAAGTTACGTCCAGGCGTGGCTTGTCGCGTGTATTGATATACAGTTATCACCTGGGATGACCATAGAAATAGCACACCGCTTTAAAGCACGGGTAAAAGACGATGTAAACTTCATATACCGGTAGATGAGTTGAATCGAAGATGATTTTTAAAATACTGTTGATTAAAAAAAAACGCTTTTTTGTAATGTCCCGCGGTCATTTTGTTCAAACTCAGTATAATGTCGTTCAAATAGTATATATTGAATTTTTATCACTGATTGGTATAATTAACATTTCAGATGATCAGGCAGAGAGAGGGGTTCGAGAATATTCATTCAAACTGAGAAATCCTGCCGAAAATCACCAAGCTTGTGTCAGGAATCGGGAAGCATTTCATGACTCTGGGAAAGTGAGCATTGTTTTTTCATTTAGTTACACGACAGTTCATCCTTGGGTATGATTATTCAATTATAAGCAGGACTATCTTGGAAATGATATTTGTAACGCCTTTGCTTTTAGGATGAGAAAAGTATATTGTTTGTTAAATGTGCTCAGTATTGAAAGAATGGAAGGCATTTTACAGAATAACCCATTTTCTTTTTTGATTCTAGGACAATTCCCCCCCCGGACAATTCCCCCCCCCCGGACTTTTCCCCCCAGGACAATTCCACCCCGCACGACCCCCCCCAAGAAATATATATTTATATACAAATATAAAGTAGAAAGTGTAAAGTTCAAAACATTTCATCCATTTTATTAATATTTTTAGTGTGATAATACAACTTCATCATGAAACAAATTATTTTATAACAAATTACCTTTTCATTGAGTACAAGTACAGGAAGATTTATTAAATATCTAATCGAAGTATAACCACCTATCCTTCAGGTAAAGGTAGGGTAAACAGATGAACAGGTAAACATATTTTATAAATATTTTTAGTGTGGTGGATGGTGGGTAGTGGCCAAGCAATTAAAAGTGACAAATAGTCACAGGGATACCTGGATAAGCGAGAAAATCTGTTTACCCCACCTCTCCCTAGAGATGCACCTTGATTCAAGACTTACTCAATCAAGGGGGGGGGGGAGAAATAAAGCAATTAAAAGTAACAGTTAATTCATTGAAGGGCTACCTGGATGATTGAGATCATCTGTTTACCCCTCCTTTACCTGGAGATATATACTTTGATCAGATTTTTAATAAAATGTTCTGTACTTCTATCTCGAAAATTTTATGTACTTGTACTCCATGAAAATAATTTGTTTAATAAAATTAATATTATCTATCCTTGATTTGCATCATCACACTAAGAAATATTCAGAAAATGGAAAAGATTTGAACTTTGTACTCTTTACTTTATATTTGTATATAAATATATATATTCTTAGGGGGGAATCGTCCGGGGGGGAATTGTCCTGATACCTTCTTTTTTCTATACTATATTTAGACTTTACGATATATATATATATATATATATTTTTTTAGAATTGCTCTATTGTACAAAATTTCATATCTCGGCTGTTTGTTGCCAACAGATATTGAGTCTGAAAAATTGAAAATTTTCTCTTCTTCATTGGCAGTTATGGCTAAAATAAGTAAATTAGTGTTATTTCCTTAATAGTTATTGTTTTTCCTTTCATTATTTTCAGATAATGTGCTCTGGAAATAACTGCCCTTTAGTCGTCCAATCAGATGAAGAAATTTGCGAAAGCGCGGTATACGAATTAGAAAATTTCGTTTTTGATTTGACCGTCGTCGCTAAGCCTTTTTCCGCAGTTCCACCGTTTGCTCCCTTTGATAACGAGACAATTTGCCGAGAACTACACAAGATAATCACGGACCTGTCTATTTCCGGTGTGACCTTTGACCCGGACTACAAAGCGGAGTGCGATTTACAAATGGTACCAGAAGAGATCACTGTCGCTCGCAATGCTTTAGTTACCCTTGACATGAAGTACACCATAGAGGCCGCGGCCACGCCATTCCACCTGATCTCTCTCATGAACTACCTGCAGGACCATCTGGCGACCTTCCAACCCTCGGTTATTTACGACGACATGGTCATATGGGTAGTTTCTGTTAGCGCAAACGGTTTTCACTACACAGAAATTCTTCAGGAAACTGACGGGTGGTACTGGAACGGGACACTCTTTCACCTCTACTGTCCCATGCTCGTGTTTCGCACCGATGTTTTGGCGTTTGTCAATAGTTCCCTATTGGAGTTTAAACGCCACAAGGCTGTCGTTTTCTCCTCCGATTTTGAGGTTCACGGGGACAAAGTATATATCTGTAAAGATGCCTATTTCAAGGCGTCCGAGATAGCTTTGGCGAAGATTAAGCTCGACAAACGTGTAAACGCCGGGTTCGAAGGCATCCTGTCCTTTACTCTCAGCACAATATCAGTAGTGGCCCTCTTTGTTCACTTTGTTGTTTATCTAATGACCCCTGCTCTGCGTAACCTGCCTGATAAGACGACCATGAATTTAGTCGGATCCCTTTTCTGTGCCCAGGTCCTTTTCCTGCTCGGCGCCGAGTCTGATTTTCGGTCAATGGTTCCTCTTTGTGTCACCATTGCTGTCATGTCTCATTTCTTCTGGCTTTCCACTTTCGCTTGGATGTTCGTCTGTTCATACAGCATGTTCCGTATCTTTACCCGCCCATTTCCCGCCATGAATTACTACAAGAACAGCTCCAAGAGGAAGCTGTGGCGGTACATGCTGTTCGCGTATGGCATCCCGTTGCTCCTGGTCACCGTTTGCATCACCCTGCAGTACTGCGATTGCGCCGATATCAACATCGGTTATGGCCGCGATATTTGCATTCTGGCCGGTGCGCAGGGCATCGCTTACTTTTTTGGGGCCCCAATTGCCTTGGTTTTGCTTTGCAATATTGTTTTCTTCATCACTATTCTGATCACCATGCGGTCTGTGTCCACGGTTCAGATCCAGAAAAACAAAAGCAAAGGAGAAGGCAACAGCCAGCTGTTGTTGGTCACCGTGAAGCTGACCATACTGATGGGTTTCAGTTGGTCGTTTGGCTTCATTGCCATTTTGACCGATCTGGACTTCTTCTGGATTCTCTTCATTGTCCTTAACTGTCTTCAAGGCGTCTCGGTGACCCTTGTCAATCTGTCCAGTAGGCGTTTCCGTACTCTTTTCCTGCCCCGCCTGAAGAGGTTCCTCAACAGAGACATGAAGCGAGACGCGACCAGTAGTAAACTGAACGGAACACTGGAGATAGAGCTGCCCTCTAGGGTACGCCGAGAAAACGAGCCGTGCAAGCAGACCGGCAAGTCCCTCGAGAGCCCGTCGTCAGGGTGACCATGCGCAGGCGCTGGAGGTCAGTTTGGGACGCACCTTCCTACTTCATCTAAGTAGTGGGAAGCGAAACAAAGTGTTGTCGATTTTTAGTTTGTCTGTAACCGTCACTCTGTATTTTGTTTCAATTTAATGGATGGAATATGTATTCGAATAGGTGACAAACAGAGATGCGCGCGCATGCACGCGTGTGATTGTGAGGTGAGGAAAGTATGCACTGTACTGTATTATATTTTTTTCAAAGTATTAGCAGCCAAGTGTCTTATATTAAACATTGTGATTCTTTACACTTTTCGTGTGCGCACACACACACATGCACACACACACGCACGTATATACTTACACACACACACACACACACACACACACATTTTTACACATTTTATACCAACTTCATGACTAGATTTGTGAAACGCTTGTTACTTCAAGCTAAGACATCTCGCCAACACAGAGATTGGCGTTTTCCCGAGTTTCATGACAGCCATGTATGCTTTGTTGCCGCCAACTTATTGTAATAGTAGATCTTGCCATTCTAATATTGATTTTACTCCTAGTTTAGAACAACACTTGCTAATGCAAAATGAAGGAGATTTTCCCCGTAAACACTTGATGTCAATTCTCTTGCATAAGGTACACTTATGTTTCTCAAAATAGAAAACGACGAGGCGTAATTTACAATAATATCTGGTCCACGTTACAGTGCTACAACCGTGACACATACTTCTACATAATACGATATTGTTTTGGTAATTTATGCTATCACTGAAACTGCAGTTGTCATAAGTATTTGTTTAACACATTTGCAATGGGCAGTAGCAAATATTTTTTTCACATATTTGTTTAACGTAATGTGATAACGTGATAACGTAATGGTCGTTAGATATTTCATGCCAATATTATTTGAACCGTTATTATTCTAGCTATTTTAGAAAATAGACTATTATTATAATTATATTAAAATATTTTTCAAAATGGACATGTGAAATACTTTAAGTATGGCACTGTTTTAAATTAAAAACAAGATAAAATATTACACGTACTTCACTAATTAAGGTCATCCAGCTACCTTTGAGTCTTTTGGAATCTCAAACTGCACATGATATATTATATGTTTATTTATATTTCTTTATATTTTGTAGATGTATTTAAAGTTGACGTACATAATTTTGTTCAGTAATGACTCGATCTTCTCAATGGCCAAAAAAGTTATCAATCTTTCAGATACATAATTTTAGAATCATTAGAATATATATTTCTATATGGCATTTGTGATGCTTTCTCTGCATGGAATTGAACTTAGGGCAATTGAGTGCCAATGCTCAACAGAAATATTCTTATTTCAAGCAATTGTGACTTTAAAAACACAAGGTCTGTAAAATTCACAATTTCCCCCATGAAAAAGATCAAGTCATTACCGTATGCGCATATTTTACAGAAGTCACACGTGCCTTTCTGGCAGGTTAACCTCTACAAAACAGCACACTGTGAATTTTAAAGGTTTTTTATTCCCTAAGATTTTTTAAAGGAAATGTCAATATATTTTAATTTCTTGTTATTTCCAAATTAGCATATTCTATTTTGAAAAAAAAAAAAAACAGAATTTCATCAGCACTTTTTTGAGTTGAATATGCCGCTGATCATGATCTGAGTGAATGGTTTCATCAAGCGTTTTCTTCTGTTAAAAAATATACATAAATATATATTTTTATATTTGGATAAAAGAGATAAGTATTTGTTTAAATGGAAATAAAATATTCAGGACGCACTCTGTGTCTTTCTCATTGTCGCGTTTTCTCTAAACAAACTAAAGTAAGCTCCCTTTTATAGTCGTAAACCACTGCCAAATTGACCAACAGGNTTTTTAATTCTCTCATCCAATCTGCCACGAACAGGTTAAGTATGCCAGAAAACATATTGGCACATACAGGCAGAAAAGCTCTTCATCTGTGAATTCTGAAATAATGAGAAATAAAGAAGCTGACAATAATTGTAATGAAAAAATAACAATAAATAAAGAGCTAACAGAGCAATTTTAGAATACGCTAAGGTACGTAGAGTGGTACGTATTACATATCATACCGGTACATGGTAAACCCATGGCATTCAATGAAAGTTAAACTAAACAACATGAATTGTGTTTTACTTTAGAAGGCCTGCTTTACAAACGTAATCACTAACCAGAATTACCTTTGTTAAATGTTTGTCATCCTTTTCAGTTCTAGAGTTCAGCTACAACCCGCAACAGATCCACATTTATCCGCCTCTCTCACTTCTTTACACGTGTTCACTCCAATTTGTTTACGCAAACTCTTAATACATATGTAGCTAGGTCAACATTTAATCTCCTGCATAAATGATATTAGATTACGTAAATTCAAACCCTTTTCCTAAGGTAAGGCCCTTCAAAAATGATAAATTCTCATTAATAAAATCATACAAAAGTGGCCCAATATTCCAAATGCATATCCACAAGCACATGTTTGCCTTTTGCGTATCACGCATCAAGAATAGGTGAAGGTCGTTCATAAAAATACTCACTGAAACTTGTTCAAACTGGATGTGTGCGATTCAGCATCGATTTAAGGTTAGTTTCAATTAAATGCGAATAAAATATGTAACCTTTAACGGTTTTTAGATAGAAAAATTTTATAGTTTGGCAGCGGTATCGAGAAGCGCCATTTTTTTCAAGATTTTTAGTTGAATGTTGGATTAGGACACCGTGTGACCATACTAGAAAGTGTGCAAACTATTCCCTTCAAAATCTTATACTTTGGATGATATTTTAACTCATATCTAAAAATGAAAAAAATTTAGGCTGGCAACTTTTTTTCTCGCAATATAGTCCCACCCCCTACGAGAGTCATTTTGAAACCGATTTTTTTTCATAAATTCAAAATCGTGAACATATTTCATTTTAATTTGTGGATGTTTCAGTAATCCTTTGAAATCTTGAGTAAGAGCATGAACTTTTCATATTATCTTTACAAAATCACAACTCAAAACGCCCTGGTTTGTTATTAAAAGGATTTTATTTGCAAGGTACGGTTTTTCACGTCAGCCATCGCAGATGTCCAGAAACGGCGCTACTTCGTGACGCGGACTCACTGAAAAGTTTCAAATAACCGCCATGACGTTACGTTTTTCAGCCAGTTGCCACATGACTGGATTAGCGTGTCTGTCTATACATTTCTGGGAAATGCTCGAATTACTTGGAAAACTGATACCAATTTTGTAATTTAAAAACCAAGTCCCTGCGTCATACCTTATTGTCACAACTAATTAGAAACGAAGGAAGTCGCATCTGCCGCCGTATTGTCTTCTAAATCGAGAACATCTCGCACAAGTTATCAAGTATCTTCAGTTCTTCGATAAACGCCTGATTAGCGTCATTATCCCTTTGGTTGGTTTGCAGGGGAAGTTAGGGTTGCATGCCAGTCGCCTATTTGGTTATAAATCATGCAAACTGTCGGCTTTGTTATGTCACTGTTATTCCAGAAAGCTTCGCTTATCGTTTTTTCTCTTTTCGAGACGAAACAAAATATCATGAATGCTACATGGTTTGGCTTCGACATCAGGAGAAACATATACGACGTCTGGAGGGGAGCATCGCCGGGTTTTAACCGGTGCCTCTAACGTAATTAAGGTTCTTTTAAAAAAAATTAAAAAGACCAAGGTGCGAAACCTTTCCTACAATATTTCATATTAATCCATATTCTTAAAAAAAAAAAATGAACTAGTGCACTGACTGAAATACTCTTCCGTTTTGGCATTCAGAGGACATTGCACAATCACATCAAATTCGCCTTTAAAAGAGAGTCATTTGTATTTATTTGTATGAATCATTATACCAAGTCCACTTGTGCAGCATCACTCCGCAATCAAATGAGTCCACACTCTACTAGCCAACCATGCATTTTCCTTATATATAAGATTTTACTTAGTTGCAGAGTTCTCGTTAAACAGATGATAATCTCACCTCAATTTACAAAGCAGCAAAATTGATGATAAACGCATCCTCAGAAATGCACTGCATGACGTCACGCTTAGCCCACTGCGCATGCGTGCACTTTTAATGAGTTGCTAGATTGCCATAGGAAAATGAATGGGTTCGCGATTCGTGGGTAATTCGTGATAATTGACTAACTTACGGCCTGATGCCGATAGACAGCAACGCTGGGATATGCTTCAAGCAACTCCTGACCAAATATCGTTAGGGTTTTTAAAAAATTTCTGTTGTACACACGTACTAAGAAGTTTGCCGTGTATTGCCTAGCCTACCCTCAGCAAAACGCACATATTTTCAGAAATAGTGATTTTAGACGGTAGATTCACTCAGAAACAAAGGCAAACTAATTCGTTGCCGATAGCACCACCAGATACCAGCACCATACAGAGTCTGATTAAAAACTTTCATGGCAATTGAAGAGCTTTTACCACTGTACAATGGAGTCCAAAAAAACACTTGGCACAAATGTGAAACTGCCCAGTGCAAGGCCAAGAATTCAATCAGTATTTTCAATCATATTATCAGATTCTACATAAATTGACTGACAATATCACTACTCAGTATTTAACTAATCTCTTAATCCAAAATTCCTATCATCATTTAATAATAATACAAAATTCTTCTTTCAGATTGCTATTTATTTTAAATTTTAATGCTGCAACTGTTCCAAAATAATCTTGTAGTAAAGGAAAAATGCTAATAAGAAGTGGAAGACCAATTTTACCCACATTATTCAATTATTTGAATATAAAAAGAATAAGATCACGATTTAACAAATTAAAATAATCTTTCATGAACTCTTTCATGAATAACATATTAAACAATATTAAAATTATAAATTAGTGGTAATGGATTATTCTGGAATATATGACCTCTGCACATCATCAGTACCTGACTTGGTACAGTATAGTTACTACTTGGATACAGAGTTAGATTTAATAATGTAACAATAAGAACAATATACCCCGGTATATTACAATAAACTTCTCTGCACATGTCAGACGCTTGTTACCATGAACTAACACTACTTGACAACGGGCTGAGCACTTATCACAGAGTCTGTGTGCGGTGCCATTGTTGTGCTGTGATTGGCTAGTTGCGTCACGCGAAGCCCTACTGTAGCGCCCTCGCGTATCGCGTGAATGCTGCACATTTCTGGCCATGGCTTGCTTACTCAATACGCAAAGGGTGCACGGGTGATGAGTAAAACAACAAAAAGTAGCTCTAAAAGTGTTTATTGTTTATTGCAAATAGTGCTAACATTAGTTATTATATAAAAGGAACGTAAACAAATGCTACTTTGCTAAATATGGACCTTTATAACGCACCGACCCTCTAGACTATCTTAAAACCGAATTCAACAAAATCGGTATAAAGCTCTCTTTCCAATCTTTAGTAGGATACATTATATATTGCCAAAATTGAGATATAAAAGGTACCAGGGCTTTTGCTTTCCACTAACATGATATACTAAGTACGTGCATGTACAAGTGTGGGCATTAGTAAACACAGAAAATTAAAATGTTAGGATCTTGGAAGCAACTACATGTACAGGGAGTACAGTGATCTTTGAGCAGACGCTTTATACAGTTTATATACAAGGTGCAATAATAGCGACATTTCTGGTCAATTTACACACAGTAATTACAGTAAATTAACATTATGGAGATACTGCCGATGCAAGCAACACCTGTACAGGTGAATAGGCCTACCACCAAAAAACATGTTGAAGTAACAGGCTTGTCATGTTCAGCTACATGTACAGTAGCTTGTCTAAAAGTCAACAAAATAAATTCAAGTCAAATTTATAAATCCATATCATTAAAGCTGAAAATGATTTTGAATAAAGTCAACTTGTCAGATGTGAGACAACCGGATACGGATGAAAACTTTCAGTATTATAAACCAAACGCATACGGATAGAGGAATATTTTCAAATACTCTTAAAGGGCGTTTCATGCAGCATTACATATCAAGAATGATCAAGTTGGCAAATAATTTGCAACAATACCGTGTTAACAGAGACAGAGTTCATTGCCCTGCACATAGTCAACGTGTCATAACTCGTGCATTTACAGATTTGTCCGTCTTCCTGGCCGAGAAAACACTGGGGTTCATTCCAATAATGACATCTACCCGCAGAGTAACAACGTCTTTCCGACTTTGTACAGCAAATCATAGATCAAAACCTAAGACGAATTTTAATTACCAAGTCAGCAAACGATTTGCAACAATATCGTCTGTCCGTCTGCCTGTCTGAGAAGACACAGTGGTTCGTATCAATGAATAGATCTACATGCACAGTGGCAAAGTGTTTCTCTTTTTGATCATCAAATCACAGATGGATACCTAAGACGAATCTTAATTAAAGATACAGGTGCTAGCATGGATTTTTATAAGACCCACCTCCTGAAATGAGAAAATACACACCATCGTGGTTTTCCAACATTAAAAGGGCGGAGATGGTTAAGTCTTTATTGCTGTCTTTATTACAGGTACCGTACATCATTACCTGTGTACATATGTACCTCTCCATTAACAAGGCCCATTAATGCATACTTTGAACTGCTAAAATCTACTTAATGTCAATTAAATGTCACCTTCTTTCAAAAAAAAGTGAGGTTAAAGAGAAGTGTGACTAATGCATGTAGTAGACGCCTGTGTTTGTTCTGATCAGTGCAGTAATTTCGTAGTCAGCGTCCGGATGACAACGCTGAAAGAGGCCACCGCATGAAAGAGTCATTGTTTTTGCGCCCTAGTCCTATATATAGTAATAGTTAATACAATAGAGAACTAGTAGCTACTTATAAGCAGCTGATTGTGTACATCGATGGCCCTGAAGATGTCTGGAGTCGTCTCAATCTTGAGTTTAATCTACCTGTGTTTGGCCATTCGCTCTACACAGTCGTACGGCGGAGAATTCTATGATGGAAAACCGTCTGGGTACGACGACCCGCCGCCGTGCGAGGACCTAGGAATAGGGCGGTTTTGTATCGCGAACTGTTCACTGCCGGGGATATACGTGTGCCCGCGCCGGCACTATTTCATCCCAGACAAGCCTCCCATTTTGTCCGCATGTCCCAGTGGGTTGCTATGTCAACAACGAGGTGGAGGGCGCGTGAAATGCGCGTATGGCTGGGATTGTCATCCAGGTTAGTAAAACGCATTGGGATCATTTTAAAGTTCAGTTATAAGGAGACAGAATGAGGTACAAGGGTATTCGTTTGCATGAATTTTTATTGCATGTTTTTCTTTCTATCTGTCTCTTTATCTAGCTTTGGACCTTCGTAACGGTGTATCTGTCCACATGTCTTTCTGTTCGTCTTTCCGTCTGTATGTCTGTCTATCTGACTCGTCTCTATCTCTTAACATGTGCTACTTGTAGTTCTACAATACATATAGCACCTACTACGTTGCTTTGCCCGTCTCTCCAATTTGAGGATGTAATGATTGGTAAATGACGGTCGAGGAAAGTGTCATTAAAAGAAGTTCATCACCAGTCAATGTCTCATAGTTAATCTGGGACATTTATCAAGCTGGCTATTAGTCTGATGGATGGAGGTCATTATTGGTGACCTTGGGTCTTGTTGCTGAAGTATTAACGGCATTCTCACACGGCAGTGACAGTGCAAGGTTGGTCAATTAAAGTGGGCTGTCTGGGTCTGTGCATGAAGAGGTCTTCATTTTGATTATTTACTAATTTCTATTCCAAAGGTCATGAGACTACTTTCCAAACGGAGTACCATTTTGTATAAAATCGATTGTTTTGCCCAATTTACGTACGGATTTTGTTTTAGTTTGGCTTGATATTTAGATTGAATCCTCACTTGAAAAAGACGAATGTCTTTAAGACGCGTGACGTAAAAAGATACTTATCGTCTTTTGCGTTCGGCGCGTATTGAACCAGAGGTTTAATTGATAGATGTGCTATCACTGAGAACTTGTAAACGCTCACTTTCAACTAAGGGCAATTTTTTAAAGTACGTTTAAAAGTGCATTATATATGTATGGGCATACAACTAATTTCTAATTCAACTTTCAATACAGTCGACTAAATGTAAATACCTTTTGGGTAGAGGTTAACTTTCCCATAGTAACTGACTCTCCTCTTCTGTGATTAACACTAATGGCTCATTTCCAATGAAACTGTCTTTCTACTTAGATCGATCCAACTCCGCTGGTACTTTTGCTGAATGTAATTAGTTTAACAGATTAACACTCCTACTCTTGTTTGCATCGTACTCGTATTATAACGGGCTTTCTGTATTCTTCTCAATACCACGAGGAGGTGTGTTAATCTGTTAAACCGATTGCATTCAGCGAGAGTCCCAGTTGAGTTGGATCGATATACTTAGAACTATAGTTACCGGTATATTGGGAATGAGCCCAAAGAGGACCCGTTTCATATGGAGTTATTGGGGTGATTAAAAATCTTATCCCAATGTGATCTCTATTGGCAACATAGGATAAAGTGATCTGAATGCTCCTATTAATCATTGTAAGTTTTTTAATCGGAGTCACATGCATTGCGTTTACTTCTAAAAAAAAACGACTGCATTTAATCACAATCATTTGATGTGTTGAAGTCTGAAGGGTCGCACCATGTTGCATGTAGACATATTCAAGACGTGACTGTAAAAAACTAATGGTACAATGGCATGCATCTCATTGTTAGAGTAGATACACAGTAAGAGACCAAGCTATACGTACCTGTAAATAGAAGTTGCATACATATATGACCACGCACAATCTCAACCTAGCGTTTTGGTTGGTCATTATTTAGCACGTTTATCATTTAAATTTCATAAATCTTACAGTGTTAACTAAGACATTTTTAGTGCGTTTAACATTTTCTATTTCATATTTCAGTGACTGATGACCCCAACGTGACCATAAGCACTGGACCCTCTACCACGCCCGGACCAAGTAAGTGACGTCATAACACGTGGTCCTAACAAGACGTTTTGTCAGTGCACTAAGGCAAATAATCTAATCAATTAGCTGTTGATCGTGCCCGAATTCATAATTTTCTTTCTTGAATTAATCTAGAAAGTGGGATTACAAGTAATTTCTGAATTGAAAGATGGTATAAATGAATTAGGTGGAAGGATATATTGTTGGTTACTTGCAGACGATTCCGTATATTTGGCATCTTGTTTGTATAGTAGGTGTTAGTATCCGAGAGACAAGCGTTCATTCTATAGATCAATATACATTTAAATCAATTTTTTCATATTTATAAATCTCTATATCGTTGTAATACGTCCCGTTCTAGGTGTGGTAACAAATGTAATACCAGGAAACCTGTCTAGAGACGAGATACCTCAGTTTGTCTACTTTTCTTTCGATGATGCCGTCAACCGAATGAATTACAATTTGTACTCCAACCTGTTTGCAGGGCGTTTCGTAAACCCTAACGGTTGTCCCACCACTGTCAGCTTCAATCTATGCAATGAGAGTACAAAGTAAGTGCCAAAGTCGCCCCCACCATGCCATAAGCTTCGATTTTTGTATAGGGGTCTACATGAAGAGACTACTAAAGGGTTCTTTTAACATTCCTTAACATCTCAAGGATGGTAAAAAGCTTCACTTTAAATGAAATGGATATCCAACACATTCCATTAGGGCCGTACAGTAGCAATATAGTCCGACGGACCATTGGTCCGAAGGGTCCATATTCCAAATTAATGCACGAATAAAGTGTAAAAGGGTACTGGTAATAACGCAAAGTTCAGCAGAGGCTCGTGCATACGATTTTCGGACCTCCGGATTATCGAGACGCTCCCCCCTCACATTCCATTCCATAAGGGTAGTTCTACTAGGAAATGCAGTTGTAAATATTCGAAAGCATTGGTGTTGTCTCAAGAAAAAATTAAAGTAAGCTTTAAACGATTATATATACGCCTTGTATTCTAAAATAGGCCTATATGTCTCTTTTTCTTAACTGTAGCTATGAACTGGTTCGTCGCCTCCATCGGCAAGGACATGAGATAGCCAGCCATAGCATTCTACACACCAACCCCAAATTCTGGGACGGAGAGATGTGGGAATACGAGATCCAAGGAATGAGAGAACTCATCTCTGACAAAATCGGCATCAAAGAGGATGAAATCGTCGGAATGAGGTCACCTTTTTTGGTGCTGGGCGGCAACAAGCAATTTTCATTACTTGAGAGGTTTAATTATACGTATGACGCGTCAATGGTACCGGCTTTTTCGTCGAATCAAGAAGAGCCGCTTTGGCCGTTCAAACTGACCGGTAAACCTCCCCGAAGGTATTTTTTTGAGCCTGGAACACCAACAGAAGCGTATCCCTCTGTGTGGGAGGTACCCATGAATCCATATTTTTACTGCCCTCATGCGCCAGATGGTGCAGTATCAATGTTGGATGGGTGCCATCCTGGCAGTTACAACGCCACCTATCTTTATTTAAAGTATAATTTCCTCCGTCATTATAACTCTCCAAGCAAGGCACCATTTGGTATCAATATGCACGCTGCCTGGTTTCACCCGGCCTGGCCGTACCACTTTCAAGCAATGGAGGATTTTATAGGAGAAATATGTCGCTTAAGAAATGTGTATATTGTAAGTGTGAGCAGGATTTTGAAATGGATGGAGGACCCCGTCCCTTTGTCAAGAATGTCAGAGTCTGAGGCAGTTAAGTGTGACTAAATATATTTCACTCTTTAACGCAAACCACGACCTTGGGATGAAAATTCGTATTGAACACAGCTGGTTTTGTTTAAAATAGTTTCCCACTCATTTTTTTTAAATACAAAACAAAATAAAAAAAAATCTCTTTAAAGCATCCAGTACGTTTTTATGACCTCACCCATTAAACCGTTTTACGCAGAAAATGGCATGACAAATGAATAAATAGATATTTAAGAAGAAAGTTAAAAGCAATCGGTTTTGTATCGGTGCACTTCAAAAAGAAAATAGATAAAGGATCCTACGGGTAATCTTATCAAGAACAGCCTAATGCTACTGTTGCTTGTCTTTACTAACAATAAGATCAGCACACACAAATACATCAGTGGCAGAATTAGCGGGGCGGGAGGGAGGGGTCAGGAGGGTCCATGAGAAGGTACATGTAGAAAGTTTCCATTTGATCTGAATCTTACAAACGAAGCTTTTGCGGTTCCAGTGGTAACTCCGCTGTCTTGGGCACGTCTAGACATGTGTACTCGGGTTCAAATTCTTGAATGTTCAATGAAATTTTCGTTAAAAATAATTTCTAAAATTTGTATTTGTTTACTTTAAGCCATTAAAATACCAGATAATCTGGTACTCATTGCATCACCATACGAAATGACACTTGAAATGGACTAAAATAATCTTTGACCCTATAGGTGTTTTAACATGGAGTGATGCAACTGCTGAGTTGGAGACAATGTGATCTTGACAGTTAAGCTGACAAACAACCAGACACCAAACAGAAAAAAATTGCAACACATTTTTCCAAAATAATAAAAATGATAACAACTTTCGTAGAAATAACCCCAAAAGTGCTGATTTTCGAAAAAAAGTTTTACCAAACCTAACCGCTCAGCAAAATTAAAGGAAATAAAACTACGATCTTGCAGCTGTAAGGTGAATACAAGGTGTCAGACGGACGCATCGACATATTGTCTGTATTATAGAGTAAAATAAAAACACGGTCTTAAGTATTATGTTTTAATGTTGTACAAATATTGGAGGCGATGCCTTACAATTCCTCACACAAGTAGATCTTGATAAGGGGAATATTTTACTACAATATTCACGTTTTACAGTAACTACATGCATACAGAGCTAATGATAATGATCTGACATGTACTTTCAAAAGGGGTTTTACAATAACCACGTGTACTGTTCAGCAACTTGACTATCTAGATCTTAACCGTTGATGCAAAATCCAATCAAATGACCCGTTTTATCAAGTCATTGCTGCAATTCAGATCAGTTTAATGTCCGGATAAGAGCGGTTCAGGCACCTCAGCTTCGCTGTGCACACAACCGGCCCATTCCAACAGCCGCTCGCACCCCTCCCTATTCCAGCGAAACTGGCATCCTTCTAACCCCCATGGAACAGGTCGAGATCTTATAGACAAACACAAGGCGTCCGTTCCACGTTTCCAGTCAGTGCGTTTCCCGCCAACGTGGATGTACCAGAAATTATTCCCGCCATTTTGGCACGTGGGGACATAGTCCGGAGGTGGTTTGGACTCGTCTATTGGGCAAGTGACTGGGTTGATAGTGAACTGCGTTTGAAGACAGTTGTACCCGGTGAAATACTCGTCGTTCTTGCAATCAGCGGCTGCCAGACGCATCGGGTAGGAAAAGGGAAAGGAGAAGGTTGACTCATAATAAACAATATTGTAATAAATGTAAAGTAAATCTTGATATAATGTGGCCTAATTAAGTCAATCGCATTACTTCAGTTTGCTCACAATATTCTTGCCTGCAACATTATTCCCAATAGAAGCAACGTTTGAAACCAACTGAAACTGTTTCAAGAAATGCCATTCGCTAACATAAGTAGCAACATGTTGTACACAATTTATGCAGAGGGCTGTTTTTTAAAAACGCCCGAATACTCCTATTTAGCTTACTGAATTATCAAAAAAGGTCTCACTCTCATTAAGGATCATTAAAATTCTATAGATATGTTTACCTCCAGCGCTTGCTCTCCCAATACACGCGGCTGTCAGAAACAACAGTAATGGCTTCAATTCCATCATAACCTCAAATATCAAACTCAATAATCGATACCGTATTGGTTATTGATCAACGGTGCTGTTGTCGAAACAAAGCGTCCCTAAGAGAAGCGACCCAACTTGTTGGTTCTGCTCGGTCTGGCCCTTGTTTTAGGGAGCATGCTATTACAAGCAGCAAGTGGCAAACACAGTGTATGCCAAATATAAACATTTCTACGCAATGTAAGGCGGAAATAAAGATTCGGTTTCACCTAAATCAACATTAAAGCAGGATGCAATATATGAAATTTATTCAAAGCACATTTAAAACACACTGACAGCCAATTGGTTTTACCGGTATATACCAGTTACGCGTATGATGGCCAGGAATTTTCGATGTTATTTTCATGGTTTATTTACCACTACCCTTCATCTATGCACGGCTGAATGAAGACTGTAATTTCAAATCCGAGATGTTAATCCAAAGGAAAATTTGCTATAGATGCTAAGTCCAGTTTAAAACCCTGTAATCCTTCCTGACGTACCCCGCCTCTACAGATCTAAAAATGATTAATAAAATTATACACTTTGACAGGAAAGAAAAAGCAAAATATTAGGAAAAGGTTTATTTCGATGACATAGATTTACTTAATTCTGCGCAAATTTAATAGAAGGAATGAGCAGAAAAATAAAACATTTAATGAAAGTCGCCGTTTATCTGAAATAGATTTGGCAACGCATCTTAAATTTCCCTTTAAATGAACAAAGTGGACTTGACACCATAGCTTAAGTACATTTTTGACTCCCAATGAGCTCTATAGCTCATTGGTCGCCAGACACGCCAAGCAGAGAAAATGACGCATAACAAATACTGTTGCTTTGAGAGAAAGAAAATGCGTTGTGTGCCCATTGCATGTACTGGTATACAGAAGGCAAGCTTCACGAATAGTAAAAGCCGATTTTAAATAAAACTGCTAGGTAATATTTTCATGCAATCAAATAGCATGCTGAATGTGTAGTTGAAGTACCCTGTACAATTTACTTATGAAGTTCGACTACATTACAGAAACCAATAGGGGAAGTTCCGGACAATTTCCTTCATGTCATGTTTCTACAATATACAGCATAGGGTTTTTTTTTTTGGGGGGGGGGGGAAGGAGATGAGCGCTTTGGTCAAACAAAAAGATAGTAAACATTGATTTTGCACATAATTAAGATAATAATAATAATTGTAATGTCTACGGTTAACACTTCTATCGTATGAGTAGGTAAAAGAGTTATAATCTGCCATGCGCATAAGTAGCCGAGTATAGAGTGACACGTAGATTTATACTGTAAATTGATCAATTTCTTTATTCTCACAGTAGAAGTACATCTGCACATACGTTATACATCTGATGAGTGACAAATGACTGAAGAATGACCCAGAAATGAAATAGCGCGGGAAATTTATTTTCCCGCTAACGTGGTCCACGTGACAGAATAAGCGGTGATGTGATAATGTGACATCTTGTCAACCGGTTGCATACCAATCCACCAAGGTTGGTCTATTGTGCTAAGTACATGTAGACTACTGGCATTAAAGTCCTCGCCTCGTAACTAGGCTGACAATGAAGATTTGTCATGACGGCCATGTTAATATTTTAAGTTTAAAATTAGTCTAACTAACATCCACATACACCCCCCCCCCATAAGCTCAACTAATACAAATAAATGCAAACGTTCAAATTTTCGGCTTAGGCGCCTTCTTCGAGCATAATCTTTGTTAATTTTTACACTGTTCACTTGTCAACATTTGTGCAAAACGCTCTAGATAAGGTTATCCGTGTTTGAATTCACAAGCTTCTTGGCTTTTCTCGAATTTTATAAAACAGTCTCCGTAGACAAGTTTTATATAATGTCATTTTGTACACGAATAAACAATGTGATTTTGTACACGAAATAATCGATAATTCTCGTGATGACGTAAATTAAACAATATAATTGCTTGGCGGTAATTGACAATAATGAGTCGATCGTCGTGATAAAATAACGTAATTTGTTCTTATTTTTATCTGAAGTGAAAGACATAACGTCAGTGAAAGACAACCCACAGTCTTTGTCGCTTTTCTGTTAGACTCTTTGTTAGGCCTCTGACACGAAACGTTTTACGACTATTAATAAGAAAGTTCGTGACACGATACAGACGCTAATGACCCTTGCATGTGTGTTGGGGTCCTCGTTCGTCTGTCATACGATACAAGCAGTCATTATCAGAGATTACGATTTATGTTTGAAACAAATGTTGATTTATTAAAGAAAGAGGAGGCAGCCATTTGGCTTGAAAAAAAAAACGGTGTTTAAAGGTTATGTGCATATGAGTAGACTACTACATTATAATTTCATGGTGAAAAAATGGAAACTGGAAAAAAAGCCCTTTTATCCTCTTGTTCGCCTGTACCTACTGTACCAAGCATCATCACTCCATGCACGTATTGGATACGTCGAGCAGGCATTGAAATCCAGCAAGTTGATAATAATATTAAAACAACATTTGGTATGTCTTACGTAAATATAAAATATTATTTTGATGAACGTTGGAGTTTAAACACCAAGAATAAGTATACTTACTTTAAACAAGCCCAATATTGGCATTCATTTGAGCAACAACACTTCGGCTTAGACCTTAATAAATAGCTCTCTCCATTTTGTGGGATTGCGACAGATGTGCGTGGAAAATCACAGTGAATAGAAATGTCTGAAGAAACACAATGATTGAGAAAAGTATCTTTGTATGACGGTAACATTGTTGGGCGTGCATTTCCGTTTTCAGTACCGATAGAACCACAAGTGCTAATATGCTATATCAAAGTGAAAGTAATATCAATTTATTCTGAACGTTGAAGTGTGTTTAATTCATACACAAACATGGCGGGGAATGGGGCCTTTATGCCTGCATTTAACCTCTAACATACAGAGGCGGGTGACACTGGCAGTTTGCGAAAAACAGTTTTCCAGATGACATTCGCCCCATATACTGCTCCCGACATTTCTGGCTACCCATAAACTGTACCAATGGAGATCAAAACCTCTATAGATCTCTATCATCTACGAAACTGATGAAACAGACTTACTTTTTTAAAAACTGTACTGATCATACGAGACACCAGTTATCCATTCCAAGAAGTACTGGCCCTATTCCCGTCACATCCTTTTTTTGCCATCTCCATTGACCGAAAATCAAACTTAAACATATGATTCAAAGATCTAGCTTTAGTTATACATTTTACATTTCAAATTCATCAAATTTGCTCATTTATTTTTGATTTTCTTCTAAAGTCTGCAATGTCTATGTGACTTTTTGACTAACCCGAATACATTCTCTTCAGTGACATAGAGAAGCATATCAAACATTCTCAACCTTTGCCTTCAGTTTGTTTGATCCAACTTCCAATGTGAACACGAGACTTACTACCTACAGCAATTTTACAGTCTTAAAGTATCTTTATTAAATGTTCGTAATTATTGCTTCATACTCGATAATTTGAATCCTCTGAGTGAATCACGTTTGTTTATAAATTGTTTTTTAAGTTAAAACTACAATCAGATGCCATTCTGTTTAGTTTTAACACTCACCGCTTCATTTCCATTTATTTCATCTGTCATTGGATATATATGAAACGTTTTCCCACCGAGGCACAAAGCCACTAAACTTTTTCATCTGATTGTACAGAGTTCAACAAGTGTAATTTCTTCTCCCGTAGAGACTCTAGACTCTTTGAAAAGGATTTTAGGTTTCGGTCTACTCCAACGTTCGATGAGAACGACTGAAATTCCTGAAAATTGCGGTTCTTGGAATTATTCAGGTTTGTGAAGTTGCCACCATTCTGAACCACGTGATCGTGTGAGTAAGCATGGTTACAGATCAAAGGCGTGCTGCTACTGCGCCTGCGCAGCTGATCTAGCAGTTTAACGTCAAGCATATTTAAAGCTCCATTAAAAGGGGTGATTCCATAAGAAGGAACCATTAAATGGGAGTTGACGCTTTGATTCTCGTTAAATATACCACCCTTTTCGCCTTTCGTTAGCTCTCCGGGAAAAACAATGTTACCGGTACCATGAGTTGCTCGTATCATATTTCTGCAAT
This sequence comes from Lingula anatina, assembly GCF_001039355.2. The sequence goes on from NW_019775524.1 coordinate 868,407, forward strand.
TCTTCTCGTGCTTACTCGGTGAGGATGGCGCAGAAACAGACGATCCCGGTCGACCAGCCTCTGGAGAAACTAACATTATTTTAGTCTTGCTCCTAACGTTTTCTTGTGGCATCTGTTGAACAGGGTTTTTGGCTGGGGAATCGTCTTCTACCACGTCATTAGAGTCAACATCTGGAACCACCAGCATTTGCGTGTCTTGCTCGGTGACCCCGTTTCGTGAGCTTCTAAAACTCCAGTTTTTCATGTGAAATGCAGAGCGTTTGATGGGTGACTTTAGGCTGCCACCTTTGACGCTACCTCTACCCAGATGACTCCGTGCAAGGCCGGGACTTCCGGGAAGATCGACGGAATATGCCGAAAGAGACACCGCCGATGACGCCACAGATACTGTGGAGTGCTCACTGCGGGTTTTTAAACTTGAGGTAGTACGTCGTTTCTTCGGTGCCCATTTACACACCATACTGTTATTAGCTTCTGCCATATCCTTGCGCCCGTTCAACCAGAAAGTAACCATTTTACCTTTTCCCTAAAGCAAAAACATACACAGATATTGTTGGATGCTTTTACTAGCCATCAAGTACCGTACTAAAATGTACCATTATTTATTTAATAATAATAATAATAATAATAATAATAATAATAATAATAATAATAATAATAATTAAGATTAACCGGGCTTGACTTGTGCGTTAACATATTATTGTAAAAACAATACCAATTAAGGCATAGTTTGCTTTTCTGATTTCTCTCTCCAGTGCATAATCTTAACGTCCACTTTACTAGGCAGACTTCAAGGGGAACTCGTTTACACAAGTCTACCTTAATCTCTATCTCCCCGCGTCTTTCGATGTCATAGCGTCCGGTGAGTTCCAGTGTCTCCACTGTCTTTGCGCTGGCATGAATCTTCATAGCTACATGGAGGAAGGGAAAGGGTAAAGAATACTGAAGTTTCAACTTTAGCAAACGAATTGATACAGATCATTTAAACTTATTCGTGAATCTTAACAAGAAAGGAGGGGGGGGGGGCGCCAAACTTGTATATAGATACAGCAGAGAGGAGACAAATGGCGATGTGACGTCACAAAGAGTCACCCCTGCCCCCATGATAGTCCGGTTCCCATTTCCCAGTATTTGCATATGTAAGCCTCGCCCAAGATTTGACCCACCTAGGTCAGGCTAACCCTAACCTGTATAATTAAATGGAGGTGGACTTTCTGTTACACGGACCCTCAGTTTCGTCACACTGGCTGAAAGGTGCCTGTAGACACAGGGACAGATAATAGTTCTTCTCTGATTAAAAAACATGTTGTATTATATTTTCGCCTTGCACCCTCTCACAGGAAATGTAATGATTCGCTTAGAAAATAATATCTTTATATAAATAGTATATATAACATCTTTATAGAATTAAATGTGCGGAGAGGAGGAAGAGAAGGAAGGAGTAGAAAATGACCCTGGCTATGCTAAAGATAAATGTACTGTACTTACGGAGCCCATGTGATTCCATTCTGGATGCCGTATTCACTGTGTCACCGAAAAGGCAGTAGCGAGGCATTTTACTCCCGACTACACCAGCTACACAAGGGCCTGTAACAAGAAAAATTAAAAAATGAAAATGCTAATATAGTGCTGATACTTACAATTTGTACAAAGCCACACGCACTGCCAGTATTGTTTGTTCCGCTATGACCAGAAGGAGATTTCGGTGCGACTGAAAGAGCGTCACCCACAGTTTCAGAAGCTGAAGGTCCACGATGAAAAAAGGCGTAGTTTCAATAGAATGTGTCCGAGAACGTACAGTCCGTATATTATATAAATCCTCCAAAACGGTATTAACCATTACTTTTTATTTTTTAAATGAAAATCCATCCCCAGGGTCCTGCAAGGGCCGGACACTAAAATGATTAATTCTTAAAATAATACTAAGATGATTAATATTATTCCCATATAATGCCATATATGCTGCCATCTATACGTAAATAGAAAAAGTATTTTGAGAAATGAGAAGGTAGTGACACTATCAATGTGACATTTAATCATTACTTTAAATTAGACTTTCATGATTCATGACAGCTTTTAGTTCTAAACACACACACACACACACACAGAGAGAGAGAGAGAGAGAGAAAGACAGAGAGAGTATTTCAATTAACGTAACGAATTGATTGATTTTAACAAAGTTTAATTGAGAAGATACGTTTAGTAAAATCAGATGAAATACGGGTTATAATCCGAGGCAACATTTTCGTGGAATATCGGAAACTTGTTTGATTTAATTGTCGATACAACTTCCGTAGTTCAAGGAAAACTTAAAATGAGTCATCCAGACGCCCAGACCCAAGTCCTAATTGTATTTGATGGTCTGAATACAAAGCCGGGTAGAACATGTACATGGTAAACTTCATGATAGCAGTGCTTATCTGGAATCGTTTTTAACAGTAACCTCAAATTTATTTCAAAGAAGAGAAGTGTCCTTAGAAAGTATGATTCAAAGGAATTCTTTGTTTCCTGTCACATATAGAACTACGCACACTGTCGAAAGCAGCTTATGTTGTTCAAAGCTTAAATATGAGATTTCTGACAAGCAAAGATAACATATCTCTCTCTCTCTCTCATCTCTCTCATTAACAGAATCAAAAAATATATATGCAATAGCGAACACGGGTTTCGTTTCACAAAAAAGTTTTAGCTAAGTAGACCTATTTGTTTCTTAACGTTAGTCCAATTTTGGGCCTATATCCGCTTTGCTTAACATTCACCTATCAGTCAGAACTTAAAATTATGGCAAAACGTTAATGTTTTTGTGTTGGTTTACAAAACGGCGTTTTACAGAACATGATGTTTCAAGCTCGTGAATCAGTCTTTGAGTTAATGAAATACTGTACTTTTAACAGCATCTGGCTCATGCTTCAGAAGCTAATAACCAAGTGGACTGAGGAGAAACATTAACTGCCTGGACTTAATTTACGTTTATCAAAGCGTTTGCAATAACGTTAATTCGTAACGCGTGTATCTACGAGAACCGTGCTATTTCTATGATCCATCGAAATTGATTTCATAGACAACATCCTTAACAGAAATACAGTAGGTATCATTATACTCAAGGAAATTAATCAAATGATTACTTTGTAACCAAGCTGCGATTCTCAGTCTGTGACAGAGCGAGATTTTTTAGATCTGACCCTTTAAAACGAAAAGTCGTTCTTTCTCCAGAAAACGACTAGAAACAACGTGAATTGACCTGAATAAACACTACAACATGTACAGTGTAAAAACCGCCCCAGGTGGGTTACACAAATAAAGTCAGAGTTTGATTTCGTCGATTTTCCTTTCCCCCAAAAAATAATCAGTACGTGTGAGGAACGTTTTGAAATATTTTGCCCACAAGCAGACAGACGATGAAAACATACATGTGTTCCCTACTGTATTTAGTCCTTACGTCAGGAGTCGTACCAAATGGCTATTTGATCAGTAACGGAAGGGGGTCGTAGAAAAATAATCTCATAACAAAAGATGGAATCAGCAGCTGAGATACCCAGAGCTCCCCACTCAGGGTAACTACAGCGTTTCTTGAAAAAACAAGCCAATATATCTAGTAACGTCCGGATGCCAATATGTTTTATTGATCCTCACCAACTGGAAAGTACATTCATGTACTTTCGGCTAAAAAAAAAACTTAGGGTAGATAAGAATCTATTCTTCTGAACAACAGTGGGGTTTGAGGATTTCGTTGAAATAAACATAAACATTCTTAAAAGTGTCCTGGGGACCGTTGAGAATGGGTAAGGTCGCACTAACTACTACATGTACGCACTAAGTCCGCGTGGACTCTCGCTGAATGTAATCAGACTCACATGCCTTTTCGAATAAAATTAAGAGAAACGGGTTATTAAGCGTATGTTGAAAAGAAGAGTAGGTGTGTTAAACTGATTGCATTCAGCGAGAGTCCTCGGGGATTTACCTAGCTGGCGCGACCTAACTTATTCTGAACAGCATCTTAATTTTGTCATTTACTAGTAATATATCTTATAACAGCATATTCTAAATATTATTTCTGGGGGTTAGTATATAAGCCTATATAATGTAAAACGTGACAAAAAGTGTAGAATTCAAAACACATTGGCTAAAATTGTCCGTAACCCTTACCACCCAATCATCGAATGGGATAAATCGGAAGCAATTCTGTATGGTGTAGTGTTTAAAAATATTAAAGATAATATTGTGAGGACAGTTTGCCTATATTATTTAGTAAGAACTCACATGGTGTAATTAGAATTGGGAAAGGAGCTGATGTATGATTGAGAAATACTAACCGGTGTGTATGCCTATACGAAGTTTCAGCTGTTCGCTCGGAGCGTGCGGTATGCTCACTTGCTTTACGGCGGCTACCAAATCTATGGCCATTGTGGCTATCTCCTCCGCATGCTAAAACCCAAGAATAATAGGATATTTAGACGTATAAATATTAACTTGACTCATTAACTTGAGTATATAATCTAAGTATATTATTTGACTATGTACAATATTAATTGGCTCACGCATACTTAAAATATATACAAGTACACTACAGTATATACATGTACGGGAACATATATTGTAACATACAGTAGTGAACTTTTTTGTAGTCGACGTCGCGACCAAAAGTCAACGTTGAAACAACGTGTGATGCCTGTTGTGTCTGCAGTTACTTTTCAATACAGTTTGTCCTTGAAGCAATATTCCGGTAAACATGACACATATTTTTGACTATCGTAAACGGCCACTTACTCGCTTGGAAGTAATAAAAATCCACCTATAAGTAGAAGCAGTACAATGTATTGATCTGTACTTAATAAACGGATACATATATGAAATAATATACTTTACCATGGTTTAGATATAGAGTATAAGATGCACATGATGATAAGGCATTCAGGATGATGTATAGCTACCCCAGAGGGCTTGTCTTGATCTTGTTGTTTGTATTAATTTTGGTAATTGATCTATTCATCTTATGATCGATTCGATCACTCATTCAACTAAAAACTTGGGTATAATTGGTAAATATTGACGGAGCTTGCATGGATTTGACTATTTCTAAATTCCTGAGTTGGCTTTATCGTGTTTGTTCCAGGTTCTTAAGAAATTAAACCACCCGTGTTCCCATTGTTTAAAACAACGTGCATTTTCCTCATATACACGTAATGTTGTGTCTGTTTGATGAGCCTAATGTGCTTAGTGACGGATGAGAGCTGCCTTGGGATACAAAACGCTTCCTGTCTTAATCGAAAACAAGACAAGAATTATCGGATCAGAAATTCAAAGTAATTAGGTCCTTTTGCTAAACAAAGGCGAGTCGAATGTTTGTGTATTAGTAAGTGCATGTGTCCACGAACAACTTGAAACATTACCATCTTCGCGCTCGCCAAAAAAATAGCTGTAAATGGGTTAATAAAAGCGCGTACCACATCATTAAATATACACGAATACCACACACTCGATCACTATTTAATAGCTCCAATGAACATTTATACAATGTAGCATAACACACTTGACAGACTTCCTAGAAGCAGTCAATTCGACATGCTTGGTTAAGGAGTGTACTTTTTGAAAAATGTTCGACTCAGATGGGACGCTGATTAGCAAATAGAGTCACATTAATATGTGAATTGAATTTCACGGAAGTAATACTAAACAGGATGAAGGGCCACTGAGGGCGTAAATTGGTGTCTTGAGCGTTTGGAACTCTTCTTGGTAAATTACCAGGGTCTTCTTGGTATTTAACGTTTCGTTCCACGCAACGGCAAGACAATCCATCATCCCGTGTTCTACCACTTTGCTGCAGTGTGTTTTTAGCGTATACATGCAAGTTTCAAACAAAGTCTAAACCTAGAGGCTTAGCTTCCTATCTTATCCTATCCCGTAGGCTGGTAGACCGTGGCCTAGCTTAGACGGCTAAAATTGCCGACTTTGAGGTATTAGTTTAAAGTTGCATTTGAAGCGAGTTCACATAAAATTCTTGCCACTAAACCCGATCAAATGCCACCATTTAGTTTCAAATAACATAACCTTAAGAAATGCCAAGGGGTATGGCCTTATTATTCTCTAAAAAGGGTTTATAACAGATATTTCTGCTTTAGTTCTGTGCTACTATAACCCCGGGTTGTTTTCGCAAATACATCACATGGCAGACTTTAACCACTGGAGAGACGGATAATTAGATCAGATTTTCGACCAGATATTTGAAAAAGGTGCTGTTTTAAAACGTTTTTGGCTTAACTAGTGATTAATTCGTTTTATTCTCTGGCATGTGACTCAAATAAACTGGTAGCAGTAATTTACATGCGTTACAGGAAATCTGTGTTCGCTTCATGTGTAACTTCAATAAAAGCGTTGTTTCTTGTTCAATTAACACGTAATTGTATTTAGGTGACATACCTAAAAGACCCATTATCACCATTAAGAGTGACACTTATCGCCAATACCGTCATTGTTATTATGTCCCATTGTGTCTTTATATATTGTTCAATTGAAAGGTGTCATGTGGATTATTTTACCTTTAGATTTCGTTCGGTCTGAGTGAAAATCATTGCGATAACTTTCCACGCCAAGTCTCCGTCCGTTTCTAGAATTTCAGATCACTCTACGATACAACTAAAATAATCCGAATGCATTACAAAACTCCTTACTCATAGACAATAGAGTCACTTACAAGATGGAAAAAAGGAAAACGATTTTTTAACTGAAAAGGCGTTGGAGACCACAATTTTACCACAAGGCGCAATTTCCCTGCCACTAATTGGGTGTTCAATAAGTCTTTAGGGTTCTTTTATATCGCCATAGGCTGATATGTGTCCGCCTACAAGTTCATTTGGAATTGTGATATGCTCACTCCAGTAGTAACTTTGGAAAATTACTTTCTGTCCATGTGTTGCAACAATATAAAATTAAATGAAGTGCCATAGCTGTTATAGTACGGAACAGATAGACAGATCTTTGGCACATCTGTATTTTGGAATCCCACGTACATGCACAGTTCCGTCTCAAATTTCAACACCCCAATGTTCTTCAGTTTCTCTTAATTGTTTTTTTTTCCTCATCCGCTTTTGCCACCTCTATACTAAAAATACTGGAATCCTTAGGCAGGTATCTGTAAATCAAAATTACAGTATTGACGCACATCAGGCATGGTCAAATTAAATGTAATGTTGTTCTCTTGTCGCAGCGGACCGTAGTTAATAACTCGCAAGGGGCGATTGAGGTGTCATTTAGATCTTCATTACGGCAGCATTAATATCGTGTATTTCCCTGATACTATAGTCGAGAGAGAGAGAGAGAGAGAGAGAGAGAGTTATAGAATGGCTGTTTGTCTTCTTGATACTCGTCTTTCTTTTCGGAAAATAATAGCTAAAAATGGATTCTAATGCAATTTGATATTTAGACGTACATGTATATAGCAGACTCCTCTAATGGTGCTGCCTTTCAGATCTCCGCTATAATATATGTACAAATTATGAAAAAAAAATTCAAAAGAAAATCTTGACCAATTTGGACAGTATAACGCCAAGACCGACAGCTATATTGATCTTTTCGTGACATGCCGGGCACATTCATAAGAGTTTATGTCATTTTCATTGAAACATCTTTGATTTACTAAGGCGAACAGATCCTTCAATTTTCTTTTCTCCTCCATTGTAATGGGGCATGTCCGATAAATCGTCAATGGGTATTACAGATTGATTGAAACAAATACCGCGCGAAATTGGCACTCTCGTGCAAAGGTCACCTTCTAGTGACCCCATCAACATCTTCAGAAAGAAAGCAAGGAGAATGTGATCGACGAAAAGAAAAAAGGAAAGAGCAGAAAATGATCTTAAGCCCGTGGTAAATTCTATCTGACACAACTCTCAATTACACATCTGTTGTTAAGCATACAAATGATGTCAGTCTTTGTATTTATCAGACACTTCGTATTACGCGTTATGTCATTTCCCCAGACTACATCAATAAGGCGAGAGGAAATGACTCGGTAACGTATTTATTCCTTGTATTAAGATCAGTCTTCATTTCTTATCTAAGCGCACTATATTGGGATTACAGCCAAGTCAATTGTCGCAGATATTGCTTCCAGGGACAAATGAGACTTAGCAGTATGAACTGATTAGATAAGAAATAGTGATCTTCTTCAGTGGCTCGTCTAGACTTTAGTCATAAATTAGATTTTTCGGTTTGGTTCACTTGCACTACAGAGATAAAATTCAAAGAAGAAAGGTTTGCTGTCAAGCAGAGAAATGGATTTCAATACTTTTCAATGCCGATTGCTACAAAACATCACTATTTTTTATTTTATCTTGAAAACAATTTCCGTCTTTTCCATACGTGTAGCATATGAGGTACATGTACCACTCATTTATCCAGCCAAACCAAACATTTGTTACACCCGTCCATCAATCCTGTTTTTTCCTTCCTTCCTTCCTTCCTTCCTTCCTTCCTTCCTTCATTCTTTCGGCCCTTTATTCATTCGTTCTTTAATCCATCTATTCACCCATCCATCCACTCATTCTTTTTATGTCCTTTTGCAGTGACGTCAAATTCATCCAATTATTCATACCTTACAGCGCACTTTGTTACTTAACTAATCGATCACTTGTTTCTGATTACAATTCTATTAATTCGATAAATTTTCTGGCACAAGTTGACAATATCCAGTTGAAGTTACCGGTGTTTGCAAGTATAAATATGCATCAATCAATTATGTACAGATGTGAAGCACTGATGATGAACTTATAACGATGCACAAAAGCGGCTGCTATCGTTTTAAATACTTCATCGATGTTATTTAAAGCAATAATCCTAATTAGGCCATATGCATGTGTGTTCAGAAAAGGCAAACACATGTCATTTTTGCCCGTCTATCTACTCTGAACCAGTGAGAGCGTATTCAGAACAGCGGACTAACAGATCCGCGGATCAAATATGGCGACCCGCTTCAAAGCTTGCCGCTTAATTCCCGCTTAGAGACTGAACAGATTCATCGCGGGTGTTACGCAACAAGTATTCAAGTTGGTCGGCCATATTTGACCCGCAGATACGTTAGTCCACTGTTCTGAACGCGCGCTCTTACATGTGTCATTGCCGAAACTATTAGTATAGTAGGAGTTGGCTGCTGTGGATGAATATTTTCTGGATTGTTTTTTTCTAGGAACATTTACCAGACTCTTTTAATGCTCTGCCTGCAAATAACTTATCTAGTAGCAATTTCCCACACTGAAAATCACTTCTTCTGTTGGGAGACGATTTTCCCTTTTTTGTAAACTCTTGAGTTTTCGGCATTACACTATCTGTCATCTGTTATGTCAGACAGAACGATACATGTTTAAAAATTCGACTCGTATTAAGTGGCAGAAAACAGCAAAGTGGGGGGGGGGGCACTTCCTTGCTGTGCACGTGCTTACTTTGTAACGAGGTTTTTCTAGTTCTTATAGCTAAAGCCTGTATCGATCATCTAGTTTACGTAACAAATCAACTCTCTCTGAATAGCCCACTCGGGTTGCGAATCAACATACTTTCTTCTTGATAAAACCAAAATTAAAACGTGGCTGCAATAACTAGTTGTGACCGGTTGGGTAAATTTCCAATCTAGTGGAAACCAGATCTGTCTCTCATGTTCCTAAAAACGTAAGCGGTCTGGATACGAGCCTCTGTAATTTGATTATTAAGCAATAACTTAAAATTGATCGCTGTTAACATGCAGTTTGATTTCATTATAATTGAAAATTTGTTGTTCAATTGTATTCACTACACACTTGGTGGACCATTAATCTATGTATTTATTAAATCTTAAAGCCAGGTAACACACAATGTACAAAACATCGTTACAAAAAAGCACCCTCTCTCCCCCCCCAAAAAAAGCCATAACAGGATCCAGACATTCAAGAATGGATTTTTTTGATACAATGGTAAATTGGCAAATGTTGTCTTTTGCTGGAAATCGTATTCGTTCTAACAGTAGAAAAAGGCAAAAATGTGTTCTTTTTTGTATAGAAATAAAGAGTTCCCCATCTGTTTTTTTTTTTTCAATAACATGAGTTACGCGATGGGAAATGTCAATTTATTAGCAGGCGGATTAATAAGTTTCGCTTTTGCTGGCACAATGGTCTTTCCTGTACAAATTTGTTATTAGCAGCGTATATGTTATTTGAAACGTAATGTCATATGTACGGAATTTATTTGGCATTGTAATAAGCCGTGGTACCTCAAGGCCAGCGATTCTTTTATTAATTTTCCATCATACCTTTTATCTGAAAGTCCGTTCACTATGGGTTTGTGTCTGTGTTGATGTCGAATATTCTGTCGTGTACTTATATACGTATTCTAAACTTTGGTGGGCAGTTTAAATTCATTGAATTTTGCTCTCTTCATTATTGATTTGTATGTGATGAATTCGAATATTCTGTGCCGTGTATTTATCCATTCTAATATAGTCGCTTATGATATTTATAGTCGGAGGATTTTTTAGAATTTGAAGAAATTCACCAGGATTGTTTTCCTTAAACATGCTAAATTCGAATTAAAAAAACAACGGAAATCGTTTAATGAGATGACATAACGACGCTATTCACTGCAAATATAACACAGAGTAAAAATATCTAAAAAAAAAAAAAAAACTCAGGAAATGTAGATTCTTTGGAGCGTTTCCCCGAATATGGTTCGCCTGCATTGCCATAAAAAGGTCACTGTTAATCACTCTTTATGAGATAAGTATATAAAACAGGATATTAAGCGATATACATTGTACAAACACCTAAACGCCTTCTAGATTCAATTATTCGCTACGCTGCGATATCAAAGCAAAATTACTTCGAAATGAGAAATAATTGATTTAGCAGCATTATGTCTTGTGAAGGGTAATTTTGGCACAGGGAAGTCGTTATAATGAAGGTTTTTACGAAACCTGTTGGCAATGCATGGTGTCGACTTAAGCCTACGTAAGTAGAAGGACATCCTTCCTTATATATGATATTAATGCTGGTACATGTAGCATAGAAAATACATACAGGCGATCTTTTCCTGGCTATAATCGACAAAATACAAAACATATGTTACCTTGTTTTATTATTTCATTCTCTTATTTGTTGGTGAAAATGGACGGGAAGACGGCAGACTGAGTGGAGAACCAAGGGTCTATATTTTTTTTGTCTGACTTTTTGAGAGAATCAAAACAACTACATATTCACACTGTGAACCGCACATGAGTTCGTGTCTTCGACTTCCTGTGTTCCTTAAGGCAGGAATCGTCCGGAAGTTTTAAAAATATAAGTTGGTTTTCTTGTCTTTGTCAACAACGTGAACGCTTAGATGATGATGAAACGGTTTTCGGTATCGCAATAGTAGAAATTAATTTCCTTTGAACAAATGAAAAAGGGCAAAAACCCGGATACAGGGATTGATCGCTCGCTGATCTTTTCACTTATATGACAGATGCAGGTGGTGTAAGTTTTCCTACTCGTGCTTTGGAGAATTACTTAACCCAATTTTTTTTCTTTCGAATATCGAGTTCAGTAGGCAGTAAAATTCCCTGTATAATACAAAAGTCGATTTGTGTACCAAAGTAATTTACTGAATGTCGTCTGTGTTGTTTACTATTTTCACCATTATTAGTCTCCAAGAATGATCACGAGATTTCAGTTTACGCGGTGTTAGTGTCATAATGCATAGTCAAGTCAAATGATGCAAAACCACGTGATCTGATTTATTTTTATAGCTGGCCAACACAGAACGTCATTAACGATATTATATAACGTTACCATAACGTTTATATAACTAAAAAAACGTTATGGTAACGTTATAAAAAGTTTTGTGTTTGGTGGGTAGTTAAATTTGAAGCGACTGTAGTAGATTTCCTGTAGCACATTCATGTATAAACGATCTCTACTGTAGTTTCTTAAGCGATTCAAATAAAGTCGAAGTGCCAAATTATAATCAAGTCAAACATTGAAAATCCAGTTGACCTTTCTCTTATGTTTTTGTTAATGAACTATCCCATCGATATACACAATATCAATAAGATTCGCAAAAAGGTGTACACAGATATTGTAAACCGTGGCCTGGATGTGTTTTAAATAACACACACACACAAACACACACACACACGTATGATAACACACACACACACAAACATATATAAGATATGAAAATGGAATAATATTATGGCAAATTTACAGGAGGGAGTACCTACCTTATTTCCGTTTCTGTCAGGGACCCCACTTGCCACCATGTAGGCATCACCAATGGTCTCAACCTTGTACACGTCGTAGGTGTCAATACGGGCGTCGAACGTGGAGTACAAACTGTTCAACATGTCCACCACCTGCATTGGTGTCGAAATGGCCGACATTTCCGTGAAACCCACAATGTCAGAAAAATAAATGGTCACAGAATCGAACAGTTCCGCCTCGACTTGCTTCGTTTGTTTCAGTTGGTTTGCCACGGTTTTGGGGAGCATTTGATACAAGAGGTTGTCTGTCATTTTCTTTTCTTTGTTTAGTTCGATCGTTTTTTCGTGCAGCATGCGAGAGTAGTTGAAGATCCACTGGCTCATGCGGTTGACGAGGTAGACAACTATTGGAAACAGGCTCATCGTTACGAACGCCACGATGATTTTGATGGCGATGGACCGATGTAGAGCATCCGTCTCTGCCTCAATGGTGTCCATTAATACTTGATGGACATCCCGACTCGTGGTGACCACCTCCGTCATCAGGTCGGTCATATTCGTTAACCACTGAAGAGCGCGGGCATTCTTCTCGTGGTCAGAAGTATTGGAATAATCATCGGTCATCGAAACACCGAAACAATTTCCGGTCTGTTTTTCAATGGCTGTCAAACACGGGTTGCTCTTGAGCATGTTTATTGAATATGGTTTTGTACTTGGCAAAAGAGCAAAGAACTCTCTCAAGTTTTCCCTGATCAGATACCCCATGGATACAAACTCTGGGTACATCTCTTGAATTTTAGTCGTGCCAACGTCACCGTGCAATATCAACATTCCCAATACAAGCTGCCTTTGTAGGTATTGCTCTGTTAGTAAGATGTGTCTGTAAGCTGAGCACGTTGGGTGAATGACAGCGCTACAAATCCCGTCCCCGGAGGAGTCCCTAAAGGTACCGTATCCCAGACACGGAGACAGGCGATTGAGGTAACTGGTCAGATTCTTGTATATACTGTAAATGTCCTGTAAAGAGGTACCTTGGCTGTTGGTGTTATTGTTACCAATATCAGGGCTGTTCTTCTTGCTATTGTCCATGGGACTGGTAGTGATTAGCTGTATGAGGTAATTTAAGTATTCCACCACATTTTGAGAGAATCGTTCCGACAAAATCTTAGAAATCAAACCATCGCTGACTTCATCTATCTTGACATTGGACGGGTCCGAGATATTTGTGCAGTACTCCGACGAAGTATTCTTTCTGTCACCTATCAAAACGTCACAAGCGTGAATGTTTAAGGCTCTGTGGACGTTGCGCTCAAACGTCAAAAAAATATCACAAGCGTTCAGCGCCCTAGCGACGTGGTGCGACTTGTCAGCCATTGTTTGGTTTCTGTTAAAGTCCAAGAACACGATGGTGATTAACCCGATGGTTGACAACAGACAAAGGGAGAGAACCTTGACGCATACCCATCTCTTACCGGAGTTTGTCGTCAGGTTAAAGTTACAGTGCCCATCGGTCTCTAGAGCGTCTATGGGGAACACTGTACTCCTGCTGGCTCGACTGGCCCTTCTGGACTGGGGGCTGGGCATCAGTAGTTCAATACCCTCGTCAACGTCAATAGTAAAACGACCCATGTATGAGCAACAAAACTATGAACTCTGACTGGTGATGGTGCAAATTGTTCTGTGACTGGGACACGCACAGCGCCGTAAAGGGGCACATATTAGTTGATATCGACTTGCTGAAGATTTAAGAAGAACTTATTGACGTATTGGCTTAGATGAAAATGCATGAGTGTTTATGGTATAATGCCAAACTGCCTTTCTCTAGCACTGACGACAATTGATGCCTACCTCATTCGGGACAATTCCTGTTTCTATCGAGTAGAGAGGTAGTCCTAATCCATTTGTCAATAAACTGATTGATGAAAAGTAAAATTTGGAAATAATTACCTCTACAAATTGGTGTTTGCCGTCAACACAGTCTTGCCTATTCCCATCTACTAGTGATATTGATATCGATTGATAGTAACGGTTGACTTCGACGAGCTGCGTTAGTATTCGTACACACACGTCTTTTATCAATTCATCACCCAGCTATGCTTGGCAGCCGAGTATCTGAGTGAAGGTTTAACTTTTTATGTAAAAGTTGCTGTACACGTGGTTTTGCCTTTCAAATCCTACGGACACGTCTAGAAGCTGTTCCAGCGTGACAGGGGCTGGTTTGCTATTCAAATTCACTTGGTTTACAGTACGGTAATTGGACAAAGCTCCCCGTAGAGAGAAAACACAGTTGCGACTGCCCAGAAGATAAACCCTTTATTAATTCTGTCACCTAGGGTGAAGCCGGCGTGTTAAAACCCAATCAGCTTGTCGGCATGCGGCTTCTGGAGAGCACTGGTGGCCCCTGACAGTTGCAGAGGACTGGCAAGCAGGTTATCATAGCAGTTTACTGAAATAGAACATATCACAATTTAATCGTATTTGGAATATCAATAAATAAAATCGCATTTTCACCCTAATGAAATGTAATAACCCCGGGAGTTTCTTTTCTCTGTCAAGATTGATATATTACAATCGTGTCGTTTTCGCCACCCGATACCATGTAAACAACAGAAAGGAAATAATTTAAACATTTCATCTATATGACATTAGTACACATACATGTACATCTTCTGAGAAACCAGTTGTAATTTTATTAAACGTCCATGCATGCCTTGCATTTAGAGGTGCATTTGCATAGCCTGCGCTGTTTCCAATCATTTCCAAAGCAGGCACATCCTTCCGTCGTGATCTGATATTAGTTGGACAATGTCACATAAGAAAACAGACACAGGGTAACTGCCGGTCCGACAGGTCATGGCCGCTTTAAATGCCAAAGGTTTTGATAGGTGCAGGTGCTGTGAACTGACAAGGTTTTAGTCAATATACAATACATTATGAGAAATCACATTTGTACGTAGAATAACGGGATTAAAATACTTTGTTCAGACAGGCAGAGAATTGGGAGACCTTCAGATTTCTTGGAGTTTGAGTGCAACTCCTCCAGACTTTCAGTACTTCCCCGTGTCTGTGATAAGCAGCGAAAAATGTTTAAAACGTTTTATACGATTGTTTCCTCTATAAAGTAACCTCTTGTACCACTTTTTTATTTTTATTCTACCTTTGTAAACGTCTGTCTTATATTGAGTTGTTAATTCATAGAAATAAACATTTGACCGGAAAATGACTAAAACCGACGAGTCAACATTTGTTACGCTCTCTGTTTCTCCATTTTTTTCATTGGACTATCTTACTTAGGTTCCGATATTCTTGGCTTATTTCCAAACAAAGGCAAAGTCATACCACATTGACAGCTCTGGTTTGGAAACCAGGGCTCCGTATCTCGAAAGGTTCGCTATGTTGCGCACGTGCGCAAGCGTCTCGATTCCATAACTCGCCCATACTCGTCCCATATAATACATTGTAGCCTCTATTTGATAGAGCGATTCGCAATACGCGATGCTTTCGAGATACGGGGCCCTGGCTTACTGTATTGTGAAGACATTATTGACTGGCATTTTTGCGTCTTTCCAGATAATAGCCGAGCTAAGTGGACTTGTATCAGCTTGAGGTGATAATAACTGACGGCCTGCAGTAGAAAAGTAGAACTCGTTCGCTTTCAGTTTGTCTACAAATCAGCCGAACTGGTGTTATGGGCAATATAATGGCTTTTTGTCCTTGCTTGCTTACGCACGTTCTGTAGGATATGTCATTACAGTCATGGTCTAGTAGCGCCATTATTGTCAAAAGCTCTAATTCATTGCGAATATATTCTTAAGGTTTTCTGTAGTTTTATTGGTCTCTTGTCACGCGGTCCATTTGTTCCAACAGATATCTTTACTTGAAGTCACTTTCACAAAAGATGTTGATTAGAGTTAGTGAAACGAATTTCTGTTGTAGGTCTTGAAGTGATAAACAACCAGTCCAAGCCGTTCATAGGGTATTTTATTCGCGAGTTGATACATAATTCTTTTAAAGTAGATTATACATAAAAATGCATGCAATATGCCGATATTTGCTATTCTTTAGCAGTGCACATGGGCGGAACAAATGCTAAAAATAAATATTAAAACCATGTAGTCCTTTTACTGTATCATTTTATGTTATTGACATATGCGATTATTTTCAAATATATATGCAATAGCTCTACCTCAGCTCTTCTGCTTTCTGTGAGGTTCAGGTGCCTTAGCATTGAGGGTTGATCGGTTCAGCTCTTTTCTTTGGGCTTTTAACTATCTTAGCTGCTGCCCGTGGGGGCAAGGTATCATTAGACAACCCACGGAAAAGTGTCGCACCTAGGAAGGTCGGTTAGTGTTTAATGTAAACGAGCCTTTGGTTTATAGCTTCTGATAATGTTTCTCCAGTTGGCTGGCTTCCATATAATTTTTACTAGCACTAATTCGCTCGCGTAGTATCTAGCTATCTGCGTTGGAGATCTCATTTCCAAGAAATCATAAAGGGAAGGATCTTTAGAGAATGTTTGTCGTTAAAATGCCGTTACAATATTATTAAGACGTGTATCTAAAATTAAGTGTTTTTATTGAAAAAACATTCTTAACGGAGAGTTGTTATCTAGCAAAGATTTTGAAAAACAGGCAACTAATTCCCTGAAGACGGAAATGTTAGATTTTTTAACAATACTTAGCACACAATGTGTTCCCTTAATCTGATTGCATTCAGCGAGAGTCCCCGCATCGATCAAAGTGGGCCAATAGCTTTCGTAGGATGCGCCCTTTGTGCAAACTGTTGGTAGGTCTATTTCAATTGGAACTCAGGCAGGACGTCACACCTTTGATCTCAACTACTGTTCTGCTGAACTGAGCACAGGGCCATAGCCAAAGGGGTTGTGAGGTTTCGAAATAACCACCCTGTTTTGCCTGGAAAAGGTCCACTCTGTGTAAAATTTGATCTAGGTATACGGAGGTTTCACTGGAAAAGGTCCACTTTTTCAGAAAAAGAACCCCCTCCCCTCTTTAGAGATTGCTGGCTACAGACCTGGAGCATCCCAAGAATCGGGATCAGTTCATTCTAATATGTATATATGATACGTAGCACAAACCTTTCAAGGTCCATAACAATGATGGCGTCTTCTCGTAAAGCTGTGGTTTGCTTCTGCACTTACATCGGTTCATCGGTCATTGGTTCTTTCGAAATTTCAGTAAGTTTACGAAACTTTGGCAGCCATGTCTCCAAGACTTGACAACTCTTACTGGTTGTTCTTCCTAATGTAAAACAAAAATGATTCTGCTGATTCTTTCCTCTGGTCTCCGTTCTTATATGATCGCTTTCCAAGGAAAGCCACGCGCAAAACTAATTAATGCTCCCTCATGTGGTTTTACACGTACAATATTTCTGGTACACACTTCTGTTTTCTTTTGTATGTAAAGCACGTTTAACCCGATTTCCCAATTATCTGTCAAACTAGCAATTCGGAAAACAACTTTATGCCGAGTAGCTCGAGAGGCACTAAGTGAAATTTGCACTAAGCACTTATCACTTTCAGTAGTCTGCACACGTCGGAGACCTTTTTCCCGTGTCCTTGCCCTTGCACTAGTCTTTGAAGTGGATGATACCTGCTGATCAGTCAGTTTGGATTTCAAAAAAATGCTGTCACGGCTAGCGTACCCTGTGCAACATTATGCACACTGTCCTCCTTTCCCAGCTTTAAGAAATCTATACACACTTTGATTAAAGGTCAGTGCTACATGTACGTCCCTAGGTTCACAACGAGCGTCCAGCAAACAGTGGTAAGTTAAGTGATAACGTAATTAATCAATCCTACACCGTCTTCCTATTTCAATTAAATAACCCACGCAGTACTCTGTCTAACAGCCAGCATTTCATCAAGTTTTCTGTTGACTGTTTTTAAATTAACCATTTTTAAATTAAAATTCATTTTTGTTATTGTCAGTTTGTTGAACACACATGTTTCAATATGGCGATTGTCGATATGTGCTGACAAGTTCCCTGTGGATTTATTGCTTTAAATATTACCTGAATAGATGGGTATTATAATTAGACTACAGCTTCCACATGTTAAGTCCATGTTTTGATTAAAATGTTTAATACGGATATGCTAGGTATTTAATCATTACTCAGCACGCGGTCATCAACGAAAAAACCACGTCAGAGACAGTACATTTAATAAAATTCATATGGGGCCAAGATTACTGTCATTAACAACAAGAATAACAACAACAACAACAACAATAATAATAATAAAGTCACATATCATTGTTACTTGGTGCATCTTTGCAATGATTTGAACTTTTAAAAGTCTAATGAATGCAATTGTACGCTGCATTCAACACATTCTTTTAAAACCATGGACAAAACGCAGCGAACTTTGAATCTTAATATTTCCTACATATTTCCTATAATTCAATGCACTGCACATTTCTTCTTAGTATATAAAAAGTCGGCAACTTAACAAGTTTTGGGTCAAAATAATAAATAAAATAATTTGAAACTTCCATATGTGCAAAATTTGTTGTCCAAAAGTACAATTCTGAAATGAAATGTGCGTTACTTTAATCCGATATAAGAGGACATTTGCACCATTTTTTGTTATAAACAAATTCCCGTCTCGTCTGAACCAAGTCTTTCACTGTCATTCTTTATAATATCATATCTACATGTGCATCACGGACTTACAGCAGTACTTAATGTCTGCTCAATCTTACCTTAGCGTATCACTTTCCGCTCTATTGTGTTTATCTGGAAACCTCTAGCCACAACGCTGAACAAAGCAGAGCACAGTCTGTTCCGCTGTACCAACGATTTGCTGCTTGCGCAACGTATTCTGGAACATGCGCTCTCTTTTATCTAATTTCCATCTTATCACTGACGTTGTCAATCTACATTTTAGCTTATTTCCGCTGGAACATGACCATGGTAATCCACAAATTAACCCATTTCGTTAATAGATAATATGCCTTGAAGGTTAGAGTGTTTGAAAAGACCGCCAGAGATCTGAGAAGGGTTGGTTTGTTGAACACACATATCTGATATAAATGATTATTACTTAAAAGGCCACTTGTCTCCAAAGAGATTTTTATTTAGAAATCTTGTGATCTGCGTCAATGAGTGGTTAATTAATTGGACTTTTTCAAAGAGAATACTAAATTAAAGATGCCACCCCTCCGGCTCAGAGCCTATATGTATATGCTCTGCAGTTCCTAGAAATAACTTTTCCCAATACAATGAGTGCAAGAAAATTATGTGACCTTGACATTTTATGCCTCAATCTGTAAGTGAGAGTAATTAACTAATGCCTTTTAATTTACTCACTCTCTCTCTTTCTCTCTCTCTCTCTCTCTCTCTCTCTCTCTCGCGCGCGCGCGCGCGCACGCGCGCACACACACACATAATGTCATTTGAGGCCCGTGTATTTTCCATGCATCTGTATACGAAAACGTATTTTTGCGTAATAAAGCTATTCAATAATTCAGACGTAAGACATTTAATGGACTATGTCAAATTAAACCCAGACAGCATTCTGGATATACCTGTGGCCTTGAACCTCTACCCCTCCCCCGCCCCCTCCCCCCCCCCCTCCGTACCAGTCCTTCAACGCAAAACAAGTTTGCCACAAGGTACTAGGCCTACCTACAAGACCCTGTATATAATACACACTATAATCTCTAATACAGTGAGTATCCAGCGCTAATTAGAAACAGACAATACTACTGGGATATTACCGTTTGAAGAGTCACCTTGGGACATCTACCTACAGGCCCTCTTGTTTATTTCACAATGGATACGGGTGCTCACTTCTTCATAACATGCAAGTCCAATTTGTGATGTACTTAAACTGGTCATCTAATTACCACCCTGAGCTTCAGAGCTAACTTGACACTAACCTTTTCACTGTAGCCTATCTCCATCGTGTCAAGTAACCTCTGACGAAAATAGTTTGACCTATTTTATATAAGCCAATCGAATCCATGTTTCAAATTTTTTCACCAAAGTTTGGTGAAAACGCTGATTGGTTGATCGTCAATCGGCAATCCTCGGCTGATTCCGCAAGCTCCCTACTAACAACATAGTTATTGNGGGACTGGTTTGCTATTCAAATTCACTTGGATTTCAGTACGGTAATTGGACAAAGCTCCCCGTAGAGAGAAAACACAGTTGCGACTGCCCAGAAGATAAACCCTTTATTAATTCTGTCACCTAGGGTGAAGCCGGCGTGTTAAAACCCAATCAGCTTGTCGGCATGCGGCTTCTGGAGAGCACTGGTGGCCCCTGACAGTTGCAGAGGACTGGCAAGCAGCTTATCATAGCAGTTAACTGAAATAGAACATATCACAATTTAATCGTATTTGGAATATCAATAAATAAAAATCGCATTTTCACCCTAATGAAATGCAATAACCCCGGGAGTTTCTTTTCTCTGTCAAGATTGATATATTACAATCGTGTCGTTTTCGCCACCCGATACCATGTAAACAACAGAAAGGAAATAATTTAAACATTTCATCTATATGACATTAGTACACATACATGTACATCTTCTGAGAAACCAGTTGTAATTTTATTAAACATCCATGCATGCCTTGCATTAAGAGGTGCATTTGCATAGCCTGCGCTGTTTCCAATCATTTCCAAAGCAGGCACATCCTTCCGTCGTGATCTGATATTAGTTGGACAGTGTCACATAAGAAAACAGACACAGGGTAACTGCCGGTCCGACAGGTCATGGCCGCTTTAAATGCCAAAGTACCAGGCAAAAGTTTTGATAGGTGCAGGTGCTGTGAACTGTCAAGGTTTTAGTCAATATACAATACATTATGAGAAATCACATTTGTACGTAGAATAACGGGATTAAAATACTTTGTTCAGACAGGCAGAGAATTGGGAGACCTTCAGATTTCTTGGAGTTTGAGTGCAACTCCTCCAGACTTTCAGTACTTCCCCGTGTCTGTGATAAGCAGCGAAAAATGTTTAAAACGTTTTATACGATTGTTTCCTCTATAAAGTAACCTCTTGTACCACTTTTTTATTTTTATTCTACCTTTGTAAACGTCTGTCTTATATTGAGTTGTTAATTCATAGAAATAAACATTTGACCGGAGAATGACTAAAACCGACGAGTCAACATTTGTTACGCTCTCTGTTTCTCCATTTTTTTCATTGGAGTATCTTACTTAGGTTCCGATATTCTTGGCTTATTTCCAAACAAAGGCAAAGTCATACCACATTGACAGCTCTGGTTTGGAAACCAGGGCTCCGTATCTCGAAAGGTTCGCTATGTTGCGCACGTGCGCAAGCGTCTCGATTCCATAACTCGCCCATACTCGTCCCATATAATACATTGTAGCCTCTATTTGATAGAGCGATTCGCAATACGCGATGCTTTCGAGATACGGGGCCCTGGCTTACTGTATTGTGAAGACATTATTGACTGGCATTTTTACGTCTTTCCAGATAATAGCCGAGCTAAGTGGACTTGTATCAGCTTGAGGTGATAATAACTGACGGCCTGCAGTAGAAAAGTAGAACTCGTTCGCTTTCAGTTTGTCTACAAATCAGCCGAACTGCTGTTATGGGCAATATAATGGCTTTTTGTCCTTGCTTGCTTACGCACGTTCTGTAGGATATTTCATTACAGTCATGGTCTAGTAGCGCCATTATTGTCAAAAGCTCTAATTTATTGCGAATATATTCTTAAGGTTTTCTGTAGTTTTATTGGTCTCTTGTCACGCGGTCCATTTGTTCCAACAGATATCTTTACTTGAAGTCACTTTCACAAAAGATGTTGATTAGAGTAAGTGAAACGAATTTCTGTTGTAGGTCTTGCAGTGATAAACAACAAGGCCAAGCCGTTCATAAGGTATTTTATGCGCGAGTTGATATATAATGCTTTTAAAGTAGATTATACATAAAAATGCATGCAATATGCCGATATTTGCTATTCTTTAGCAGTGCACATGGGCGGAACAAATGCTAAAAATAAATATTAAAACCACGTAGTCCTTTTACTGTATCATTTTATGTTATTGACTTATGCGATTATTTTCAAATATATATGCAATAGCTCTACCTCAGCTCTTCTGCTTTCTGTGAGGTTCAGGTGCCTTAACATTGAGGGTTGATCGGTTCAGCTCTTTTCTTTGGGCTTTTAACTATCTTAGCTGCTGCCCGTGGGGGCAAGGTATCATTAGACAACCCACGGAAAAGTGTCGCGCCTAGGAAGGTCGGTTAGTGTTTAAATGTAAACGAGCCTTTGGTTTATAGCTTCTGATAATGTTTCTCCAGTTGGCTGGCTTCCATATAATTTTTACTAGCACTAATTCGCTCGCGTAGTATCTAGCTATCTGCATTGGAAATCTCATTTCCAAGAAATCATAAAGGGAAGGATCTTTAGAGAATGTTTGTCGTTAAAATGCCTTTACAATATTATTAAGACGTGTATCTAAAATTAAGTGTTTTTATTGAAAAAACATTCTTAACGGAAAGTTGTTATCTAGCAAAGATTTTGAAAAACAGGCAACTAATTCCCTGAAGACGGAAATGTTTTTTTAACAATACTTAGCACACAATGTGTTCCCTTAATCTGATTGCATTCAGCGAGAGTCCCCGCATCGATCAAAGTGGGCCAATAGCTTTCGTAGGATGCGCCCAAAGAAGAACGCCTTTGTAAAAACTGTTGGTAGGTCTATTTCTATGATCTCAACTACTGTTCTGCTGAACTGAGCACAGGGCCATAGCCAAGGGGGTTGTGAGGTTTCGAAATAACCACCCTGTTTTGCCTGGAAAAGGTCCACTCTGTGTAAAATTTGATCTAGGTATACGGAGGTTTCACTGGGAAAGGTCCACTTTTTCAGAAAAGATCCCCCTCTTTAGAGATTGCAGGCTACAGACCTGGATCATCCCAAGAATCGGG
Organism: Lingula anatina; assembly: GCF_001039355.2. The sequence goes on from NW_019775524.1 coordinate 891,527, forward strand.
ATCAATTCATTCTAATATGTATATATGATACGTAGCACAAACCTTTCAAGGTCCATAACAATGATGGCGTCTTCTCGTTAAGCTATGGTTTGCTTCTGCACTTGCATCGGTTCTTCGGTCATTGGTTCTTTCGCAATTTCAGTAAGTTTACGAAACTTTGGCAGCCATGTCTCCAAGACTTGACAACTCTTACTGGTTGTTCTTCCTAATGTAAAACAAAAATGATTCTGCTGATTCTTTCCTCTGGTCTCCGTTCTTATATGATCGCTTTCCAAGGAAAGCCACGCGCAAAACTAATTAATGCTCCCTCATGTGGTTTTACACGTACAATATTTCTGGTACACACTTCTGTGTTCTTTTGTATGTAAAGCACGTTTAACCCGATTTTCCAATTATCTGTCAAACTAGCAATTCGGAAAACAACTTTATGCCGAGTAGCTCGAGAGGTACTAAGTGAAATTTGCACTAAGCACTTATCACTTTCAGTAGTCTGCACACGTCGGAGACCTTTTTCCCGTGTCCTTGCCCTTGCACTAGTCTTTGAAGTGGATGATACCTGCTGATCAGTCAGTTTGGATTTCAAAAAAATGCTGTCACGGCTAGCGTACCCTGTGCAACATTATGCACACTGTCCTCCTTTCCCAGCTTTAAGAAATCTATACACACTTTGATTAAAGGTCAGTGCTACATGTACGTCCCTTGGTTCACAACGAGCGTCCAGCAAACAGTGGTAAGTTCAGTGATAACGTAATTAATCAATCCTACACCGTCTTCCTATTTCAATTAAATAACCCACGCAGTACTCGGTCTAACAGCCACCTTTTTATCAAGTTTTCTGTCGACTGTTTTTAAATTAACCATTTTTAAATTAAAATTCATTTTTGTTATTGTCAGTTTGTTGAACACACATGTTTCAATATGGCGATTGAACTCGGTGTCGATATGTGCTGACAAGTTCCCTGTGGATTTATTGCTTTAAATATTACCTGAATAGATGGGTATTATAATTAGACTACAGCTTCCACATGTTAAGTCCATGTTTTGATTAAAATGTTTAATACGGATATGCTAGGTATTTAATCATTACTCAGCACGCGGTCATCAACGAAAAACCACGCCAGAGACAGTACATTTAATAAAATTCATATGGGGCCAAGATTACTGTCATTAACAACAAGAATAACAACAACAACAACAACAACAATAATAATAATAAAGTCACATATCATTGTTACATGGTGCATCTTTGCAATGAGTTGAACTTTTAAAAGTCTAATGAATGCAATTGTACGCTGCATTCAACACATTCTTTTAAAACCATGGACAAAACGCAGCGAACTTTGAATCTTAATATTTCCTACATATTTCCTATAATTCAATGCACTGCACATTGCTTCTTAGTATATAAAAAGTCGGCAACTTAACAAGTTTTGGGTCAAAATAATAAATAAAATAATTTGAAACTTCCATATGTGCAAAATTTGTTGTCCAAAAGTACAATTCTGAAATGAAATGTGCGTTACTTTAATCCGATATAAGAGGACATTTGCACCATTTTTTGTTATAAACAAATTCCCGTCTCGTCTGAACCAAGTCTTTCACTGTCATTCTTTATAATATCATATCTACATGTGCATCACGGACTTACAGCAGTACTTAATGTCTGCTCAATCTTACCTTAGCGTATCACTTTCCGTTCTATTGTGTTTATCTTGAAACCTCTAGCCACAACGCTGAACAAAGCAGAGCACAGTCTGTTCGGCTGTACCAACGATTTGCTGCTTGCGCAACGTATTCTGGAACATGCGCTCTCTTTTATCTAATTTCCATCTTATCACTGACGTTGTCAATCTACATTTTAGCTTATTTCCGCTGGAACATGACCATGGTAATCCACAAATTAACCCATTTCGTTAATAGATAATATGCCTTGAAGGTTAGAGTGTTTGAAAAGACCGCCAGAGATCTGAGAAGGGTTGGTTTGTTGAACACACATATCTGATATAAATGATTATTACTTAAAAGGCCACTTGTCTCCAAAGAGATTTTTATTTAGAAATCTTGTGATCTGCGTCAATGAGTGGTTAATTAATTGGACTTTTTCAAAGATAATACTAAATTAAAGATGCCACCCCTCCGGCTCAGAGCCTATATGTATATGCTCTGCAGTTCCTAGAAAGAACTTTTCCCAATACAATGAGTGCAAGAAAATTATGTGACCTTGACATTTTATGCCTCAATCTGTAAGTGAGAGTAATTAACTAATGCCTTTTAATTTACTCACTGTCTCTCTTTCTCTCTCTCTCTCTCTCTCTCTCGCGCGCGCGCACACACACACATAATGTCATTTGAGGCCCGTGTATTTTCCATGCATCTGTATACGAAAACGTATTTTTGCGTAATAAAGCTATTCAATAATTCAGACGTAAGACATTTAATGGACTATGTCAAATTAAACCCAGACAGCATTCTGGATATACCTGTGGCCTTGAACCTCTACCCCTCCCCAGCCCCCTCCCCCCCCCCCTCCGTACCAGTCCTTGAACGCAAAACAGGTTTGCCACAAGGTACTAGGCCTACCTACAAGACCCAGTATATAATACACACTATAATCTCTAATACAGTGAGTATCCAGCGCTAATTAGAAACAGACAATACTACTGGGATATTACCGTTTGAAGAGTCACCTTGGGACATCTACCTACAGGCCTTCTTGTTTATTTCACAATGGATACAGGTGCTCACTATTTCATAACATACAAGTCCAATTTGTGATGTACTTAAACTGGTCTATCTAATTACATGTACATACCTTTATGTCTTGGTGTAATTTCACTTTATTTCCCTGTTGGTGTAATATGTGAAGTACTTATACAGGTGCCTATATCAAAACACCTGTATGATCTTTCCATAATGAGTATTGAAAAGCGACAACTTGCCTGTGGTTTCCCCTCTTTTAATTTCCCCTCTTATCAGTACTCGTTCATGTAAGTCCACACTGAGCAGGGAAAAATATAAATACAATGCAGTGAAATTGTCCCTTTGAAAATGTTGCAATCATTCCAGTCGTCGTTATATACACAAAAATTTTTCTTAGCCAGTTTTATGCTAAAAAATATTTTAACTTTTAATGATCGATTTAAATAACGAACAGATAACTTGGCAGGTATACAAGTAAATATACATAATGCTTATAATACCAGTGCAGTTTTTGTGTCTAGGAAATAAATATTATCCAAAAGTACAACTGACACGAGCGTAGGCACACCGGATATTACGAATTCTGGATCCCGGATTCTGAATCTGGCGGCAATATTCCTCAATCAAAAGCCATGATTGCACTTCGACTTGGGCTGTTATCATCTCTGGTGATTTAATTTGCTGATCACCGGTAACGCATAATGTACATGTCATTTAACAGATATCGCGTACCCGGAAATAACTTGCCCCTTGTCACTTAAAAACAAACATCGATAATCCTTTATCGGAGAATTTTAACTTTTAATGATGTTTCGTGAATAAATACTAACACACATGTCGCGTGTTATTAGTGCGTATGTGAGCAGTCTGTTACTGCTTAATACAATACATGTTAATGTTTACCTATCATATATCTTTTTATTTCACTCTCTCGCATGGCAACTAAAACACTTAAATTTGTACACCAAGGTAATGACTGTCGCTATGGCTACATGTATAGCCAAAAAACAATTGATTAAAAGCCCAAGTTCACTTTTTTGATTGACAAAAACTGAACAACATCATTAAAGAAAAAAAACTTGACACAATGATGACAATACTGCTTTGGTAAGTGATCTATTAACTGATAAAAACTTCAAAATTACTTTTTACACAGTACAGTATACATTATTTGGGAGGCCCTGAAACCGGTGTTAAAGATAAATAAATTCTGCCAATAATATCCCAATATATTTTTGTTTTGGTGACAGCGATTTAGTAATTACTTGTCATGATATACCGACTCAGACTTATTTACAAGAATTTTATAACAGCTACAACTGTGTTACCAAAAATAGAAGAATAATCTTCCCATTATCATCAGAAGCCACACCAGAAGCAATTGGGATCTCACCTGGGTCAGCTTACATGTGGTCAGGTTATATAACTTAGGCAAGATTTCCTTAGCCTTCAGACACGATGACAGTGGGGTTCTTAAAGCTTCCAGCAACGACTGGTTGCGCATTATTAAATAATACTTCGAATCTCATTTCCCACCCTAGAGCTGCTTAACTTAATACTTAATACTGTTTATTGTTGAAATATACCGTTACCTTGGTAGATGAGTGTGTCTGCTTCCCATCTTGATTGCTGGATCCCCGCACCAGTCGTTCAATTTCCCTCTTCCTTGATCTCTTGATCAAGTCTCGAATATATGAAGGACGTCTACTGCGACACTATGTACTGCAGATCCTAACGAGCTAGGCGAGGCTAGAGGCAGAGCCCGAGGCATGATTCTAGTTGAACATAGATGTAAGGGCGCATTTGATCACTTCGCCTCATTTTTTTTCCATCTGGATAATTCAGAACCAAGGAAACACTAGACGAGCCAATTGAATTGATTTCTTATGACGTTAGTCCTAAGCCGCTGTGATGACGAACTTGTCCAGTTTTGCACCTCAAACTTGTTTACATGAAAATGAATTTTACAATGATTTTGGCATTTTATCCTAAAAAATACTTGCTTCATTATACTTTGACCCCCCAAAAATCCTATGTACCGTTGTTGTTTAAATAAGGGAGGGATATATGTCTTTCAAAGCAGAATATCATATAAAAATCAATGTGAAATCCATATTGTCAGGCACAGAACATAAACAGGAACTTAGGAATAATCCTATTGATAATTGTAATAATATTGAAATAGCATAAAATAAATGATTAATTCAAACTTGAACAGTAGGGGAGACCGGGGCTAGTTGGACCCCGGGGTAAGTTCCCCCCCCCCCCAATCCCCACATCAAGTCTCTTTAATAAAGTTACTTTAAGATGCTAAATTATTTCATTAGGACTCACTGCCGACGCTTTCTTAGCACTATTGGATACGGTCACTTTACAAAATGATGTGATCTATGCTTTTACCCCATAGTTACTTTGTCATAAATTGATGGAGGTTCAAGTTACCCCGTGGTCCAAATAGCCCAGGTCTCCCCTACATGTATCTATACCCGTGCTACTGAATATGTGAAATAAACATTCACCTCTTAATGAGCATGGTGTGTTTACTTCCATACTTATATGACAGGAGTGGATGGAGGTCGTCTTCTGGGTCTTCCGGAAAACGGACAGAATTTTTAAAGCTTCGTTATGTATGATATCTATGGAAGATGCCAATAAAACACATTTAAAACGAGACTATGAAAAGCAATCCACGTTTTAAATATCGGCATTAAATTATTTTTCATCCTTAGCCGAGCGATTAAGAATGCTTACAGTATAATAACATTACCAGGATAGTCTCCACTTTGTGCTTTAATTACTCAGAATTTTAAGTGATTGCCAGCCAAAAGTACACATAGGCAAGTCAGCGCATATGTTTATTTTTCGTACCTTTCACAAAGAAGTGCGGCCCTCTGGCAGTGTTACGATCCACCGTTTTTCGAGGACGGCCGTCTTGAAATGATCCCATATCGCCTGTAGTATCACAATGAGAATTCAAACTAAATTTGAGTTGAAGGGGAGATAAAATCATTGACTTTATTAACCTCTTTTCAGGCATAACGTCCAGACTACAGAGAAAACTATGGTTTTTAAAGGAATCCAACGATGACCAAAGAAACCAATGGGAATATTGATCCAAAAGTCAGCCCTGTATATCATTCAGAAACAGACTTGATGCATTGAAATGTTTCTGACTGGTGCCATAATTATAAAGCCGGCTAAAGCCATCATTAGCATACAAATAACTGACAGAATTAATAACAGCGGGAGGTAGACTGACATATTGGCCGCTTTCCGCCAAAGAAAACTTCCTCGTCATCTAAAGCGGTTGTTTCTGTAAATTATATTGATATACTGTACCTGGATACGTTACATGCACAAACAAACAGATGAAATAAAGAAAGAAAGAGAGAAATAAAGAAAAAGCAAGATAGAAAAAAGGAAAGGATGAGAAGGAGAAAAAAGAGTGAAAGAAAGAATGAAACAAACAAACAAAAAAACAAGGAGAAAACGCCTGCTGCTCTGTCCTCATTTCTCTGTCAATTACATGCGCCACACACTAGGCGTGTGCTTAGCGCTTTTCAAGCCGTTCTGCACGTTTCAGCTTGCTTATTATGCAGACAGGGCTGGATGGACTGTGAAAAACTGGTCTGGCCAGTAGATATTACACAAACACGCGTGCGAGAAAGAAAAAAAGAGTGAGAGAGATGGGAGAGAGGGGGAGAGATAGAGGAGGGGAGATGAAAAGAGTGAGTGGTGTAGGCAGGGAAGAGAGAGAGAGAGAGAGAGAGAGAGAGAGAGAGATCCCTACCAATAATTATATCTGGTTGGGCAAAACATATACGCAAATTTTATAAATGTAAATAGCTCATATTCAACTTTTCTTTTGTCCAGATGACGTTATTACATTGTCGATATCAACGTACATGTATGTTAATGACGCGATAACAGATGTTCTGCACGTTGTGAATAATATCTTGTTGATCAAGTCCAGGAAACTGTATAATGTTGTAAAAAGATGAATTGGATATGATGCAAAAATAATCACTTCAAGTCTTTTCCAGTTGCTTTGAATTATTAAATTTTTTTTGAGTTGCTTTGATAACTTTATTATCCATTTTCAACATATTTACCTGCAAAATATAAAGTAACGCACAAAAGTGTATGTTAAAAACAACTTTTTTGTCAATCACTATAAATAGCCAGCCAAGAAGAATACCAAATAACAATAATATATTGACTGTATGGCAACATTTTGAAGATCATATTTTGAATGCAGTGCAGCAATGCTTAGAACTGCAAAATAGATTCTAGACGCATGATTTTAGCCACTGTTAGTCAATTCGAGGATAAGGGACACTATATCTGAGATTTGAATAAATTGTTAAAATGCTGCCTTTCAAATGTAAATCTTAAATATCAACTAGTAAGTAAAAACAACTTTTAGGGTGACGTGCCTTTTTTAAATTTCTTCACGCACTTATGAAAACCAATAAATGTCTAACATGTTAATGTCGAGCTCATATCTTCTGAGAAACATTTCTCAACACTCACTAATATCAACAAATAATTGTCTTATTTATCGAGCTCATCTTTTCTGAGAAATTGTAGGGCAACGCTTTTCGACCAACAAGCGTCGCTTTAATCACTAAACAGTGTCAGATGACGGAGTGATTCAAAACTCCTTTACTATTGGCAGCACTAAGGCATAACCGTGCTGTTCAATAATCATCTCAACAAGATGAAGCACACTTATAATTTGACAACCTTTTCCCACATACGTCCCTCCGAGACACGTTATCAGTAACCAATATTGAATTACGTGTGTCCCAACATATGAAACAAGGAGAGATTTCAGAACGACTTTATCGTGCATGGACATGCGCAGTTCCAGTTGTTTTTTTTTTTTCTTCAAATAACATTATCTAATGACGATAACGATGAAACCACACAACAGCCTTGATTGACAAGACCAAAGAATTACCAGCTGACTTCAGAAGCAGAATCCAAGACATCTGAAAATCTGAAATGTTCTTGCGTGTGTCTTTTCAAGTGATACCGGTATAAAAGACACCTGAAGATCTGAAATGGTCTTGCATGTGTTTTCTTCAAACCACACAGGCATTATTCTGTATTTCTTCCCTGACAGTGTGTGTTTTTCATAGTTACGAAAAGAAGGAAAACTGTGGGCAGGTGTTGCAATATCAATTACTGAAAGCTATACAGCACGGATGTTTCGACACGGTATGTGTATATAAATATAACACAAGCAAGCAAATAAAGCTCGATCTCAATTACAAGGGGAAATGTTTAGATATAAACGAGTGAACGTATATCACAAATTGAAATGATATCTACAATAAGTGAGCACACGCATACAGTGTGAAATGAACAAGGAGCCCTTTAGGTAGACGTCCTAAGGTGTCATTTCATGCGACACTAGTATTATCCTTTACCGATTAGTGCTGGGCGCCCGGGGAGGGGGGGGGGGGGGTAGTACCCGCTCATATAGTTTACATAATTAAAGCAAAGCCAGATACAATAATTTGACCGAGTTGTCAGAGAGGAGAGATTCAGGGGCTATAGTGTGAAATATTAAAGTTTCATGGGGCTCTGTGTACACCAAGGTAAACACCACCATGGGGTCTTGTAAAACAATAACTGTACCATTCTTTACATCACTGATATGTGCTGAGTACCATCAGATTCAGAGAATGCTGGAAACTACCTCCGTCCTGAAAACTGGCCTTTACCATCAGCATTCTCTACCCAATAAGCGGAAACGACAGAAACATGCGTTTGCTGCCTGGTATGACATGGTGTAGTGCTCAGTAAGCTAATTAAAGAAACTCTGTTTTGGTACCTAAAAATTATACATAAATCACAATCAAAATCTTTTAAGTGTTATCAAAATGGCTAGTCCGCAGTTTGATATAGCCGCATGTGTTCCCATGCAATCTGACACGTTCTTACATGCGGGCAAACGATTTAAGCCAATTTGATAAAGTACAGATCTTGTTCTCTTTGTTAAGATTTACATAGTTCCCCTACANCTGCGTACTGCAATTATCTCCTGTAGACGGCGCGACAAGCCTTCAACACGGGTAACAATTCTGTTATGTGGGATATTGTCCCATTCATCCTAAAGAGCGTGGCGGAATTGGTCAAGATTATTTAGGAATTGGTTCTCCTCAACAATGCACATTCCAATTTATGCCACAGGTGCTCAGTAGGATTAATATCAGGGCTCAAAGACGGTTGTCCCATCCTCAGAGCCCTGTGTTTCTGCAACAAATTCTTTGCCAGACGAGAGCGGTGAGCAAGCGCGTTGTCACAATGAAGCCAGTAGCATCCCTGAAGTCACCTCTTGCAAATGGAGTGAGATTTCTGTTGAGAATGTTACATTAAAATGCCCCTGTTACGTTTTGTTCCATGGGCTTGGAATGTTCTCCAAATGCGGATTGATCTAACACCTCAGGCGATATTACCCTACACACACCCTTCCAAGAAGCATTTTTTAACATGTTTATGGACCCTCTTTGACCATCAATGGGATACAAGAAATAATTTGATTCTGCATCAAAACCGACTTCCTTCCAGTGATGGATGGCCAGGTTCAGGTGCCTGTGGGATCACTGAACGTAGCATTCTCAGCTGATATCTCATTCCATCTTCAAGAACTGACTTTGGGGTTAACTCAAGGCTTTATCATGACTGCACACTTGCTCACACCTCTCGCCTGGCAAATGTTTGTTGAAGAAACACAATGGTCTAAGGATGGAACCACCATCTTTGAGCCCTGATATTAAACTTACTAATCAACTGTGACATGAATTGGAGTGTGCAATGCAAAGGAGAACCAACCCCATAGAAACGTGGACCAACTCCCCCAACTTGTTTAAGAAGAATGGGACAATATCCCACAAAACAGAATTGTAACTCGTGTCTTGTCTTGTCGCGCCGTCTACAGGAGATAATTGCAGTACGCGGTAGACGCACACGCTGTTAGGCACGTGATCTTTAACGAGCACACTCTAATGCTAATTGTGTGTGAATTTGGTGACATTTGATGGCGTCTTTTCAATTTTATAGACATTTCTTTACATCTGTAGAAGTCACAGTAAAACAGTCGATTTGAGGGGGTACCTCTTATAAATTTTACTAAATGGTATAAAATGTGTATATTTTCACCACTATTTTGTATTTTTTAAACCATTAATCATGTTAGACACGGTATCCGTAATAAAAAGCACTTTTTTTAACAGTTCACAGCTGTGAGGTGATCATTTGTAAATAAAAGTACATGGAAATGGGGGTGGGACAACCTTTTTGACCAATGCTGTATGTCTTTCAAAGCAGAATATCATATAAAAATCAATGTGAAATCCATATTGTCAGGCACAGAACATAAACAGGAACTTGGGAATAATCCAATTGATAATTGTAATAATTGAAATAGCATAAAATAAATGATTAATTCAAACTTGAACAGTAGGGGAGACCGGGGCTAGTTGGACCCCGGGGTAATTGTCCCCCCCCCCCCATCCCCACATCAAGTCTCTTTAATAAAGTTACTTTAAGATGCTAAATTATTTCATTTGGACTCACTGCCGACGCTTTCTTAGCACTATTGGATACGGTCACTTTACAAAATGATGTGATCTATTCTTTTACCCCATAGTTACTTTGTCATAAATTGATGGAGGTTCAACTTACCCCGTGGTCCAACTAGCCCAGGTCTCCCCTACATGTATCTACACCCGTGCTACTGAATATGTGAAATAAACATTCACCTCTTAATGAGCATGGTGAGTTTACTTTCATACTTATATGACAGGAGTGGATGGAGGCCGTCTTCTGGGTCTTCCGGAAAACGGACAGAATTTTTAAAGCTTCGTTATGTATGATATCTATGGAAGATGCCGATAAAACACATTTAAAACGAGACTATGAAAAGCAATCCGCGTTTTAAATATCGGCAATGAATTATTTTTCATCCTTAGCCGAGCGATTAAGAATGCTTACAGTATAATAACATTACCAGGATAGTCTCCACTTTGTGCTTTAATTACTCAGAATTTTAAGTGATTGCCAGCCAAAAGTACACATAGGCAAGTCAGCGCATATGTTTATTTTTCGTTCCTTTCACTGAGAAGTGCGGCCCTCTGGCAGTGTTACGATCCACCGTTTTTCGAGGACGGCCGTCTTGAAATAATCCCATATCACCTGTAGTATCACAATGAGAATTCAAACTAAATTTGAGTTGAAGGGGAGATAAAATCATTGACTTTATTAACCTCTTTTCAGGCATAACGTCCAGACTACAGAGAAAACTATGGTTTTTAAAGGAATCCAACGATGACCAAAGAAACCAATGGGAATATTGATCCAAAAGTCAGCCCTGTATATCATTCAGAAACAGACTTGATGCATTGAAATGTTTCTGACTGGTGCCATAATTATAAAGCCGGCTAAAGCCATCATTAGCATACAAATAACTGACAGAATTAATAACAGCGGGAGGTAGACTGACATATTGGCCGCTTTCCGCCAAAGAAAACTTCCTCGTCATCTAAAGCGGTTGTTTCTGTAAATTATATTGATATACTGTACCTGGATACGTTACATGCACAAACAAACAGATGAAATAAAGAAAGAAAGAGAGAAATAAAGAAAAAGAAAGGAAAGAAACGGAGAAAGCAAGATAGAAAAAAGGAAAGGATGAGAAGGAGAAAAAAGAGTGAAAGAAAGAATGAAACAAACAAACAAAGAAACAAGGAGAAAACGCCTGCTGCTCTGTCCTCATTTCTCTGTCAATTACATGCGCCACACACTCGGCGTGTGCTAAGCGCTTTTCAAGCCGTTCTGCACGTTTCAGCTTGCTTATTATGCAGATAGGGCTGGATTGACTGTGAAAAACTAGTCTGACTAGTAGATATTACACAAACACGCGTGCGAGAAAGAAAAAGAGAGTGAGAGAGATGGGAGAGAGGGGGAGAGATAGAAATGGAGATGAAAAGAGTGAGTGGTGAAGGCAGGGAAGAGAGAGAGAGAGAGAGAGAGATCCGTACCAATAATTGAATCTGGTTGGGCAAAACATATACATGTACGCAAATGTTATAAATGTAAATAGCTCATATTCAACTTTTCTTTTGTCCAGATGACGTTATTACATTGTCGATATCAAGGTACATGTATGTTAATGACGCGATAACAGATGTTCTGCACGTTGTGAATAATATCTTGCTGATCAAGTCCAGGACACTGTATAACGTTGTAAAAAGATGAATTGAATATGATGCAAAAATAATCACTTCAAGTCTTTTCCAGTTGCTTTGAATTATTAATTTTTTTTTTTTTTTGAGTTGCTTTGATAACTTTATTATCCATTTTCAACATATTTACCTGCAAAATATAAAGTAACGCACAGAAGTGTATGTTAAAAACAACTTTTTTGTCAATCACTATAAATAGCCAGCCAAGAAGAATACCAAATAACAATAATATAATGACTGGATGGCAACATTCTGAAGATCATATTTTGAATGCAGTGCAGCAATGCTTAGAACTGCAAAATAGATTCTAGACGCATGATTTTAGCCACTGTTAGTCAATTCGTGGATAAGGGACACTATATCTGAGATTTGAATAAATTGTTAAAATGCTGCCTCTCAAATGTAAATCTTAAATATTAACTAGTAAGTAAAAACAACTTTTAGGGTGACGTGCCTTTTTTAAATTCCTTCACGCACTTATGAAAACCAATAAATGTCTAACATGTAAATATCGAGCTCATATCTTCTGAGAAACATTTCTCAACACTCACTAATATCAACAAATAATTGTCTTATTTATCGAGCTCATCTTTTCTGAGAAATTGTAGGGCAACGCTTTTCGACCAACAAGCGTCGCTTTAATCACTAAACAGTGTCAGATGACGGAGTGATTCAAAACCCCTTTACTATTGGCAGCACTAAGGCATAACCGTGCTGTTCAATAATCATCTCAACAAGATGAAGCACACTTATAATTTGACAACCTTTTCCCACATACGTCCCTCCGAGACACGTTATCAGTAACCAATATTGAATTACGTGTGTCCCAACATATGAAACAAGGAGAGATTTCAGAACGACTTTATCGTGCATGGACATGCGCAGTTCCAGTTGTTTTTTTCTTCAAATAACATTATCTAATGACGATAACGATGAAACCACACAACAGCCTTGATTGACAAGTCCTAAGAATTACCAGCTGACTTCAGAAGCAGAATCCAAGACATCTGAAAATCTGAAATGTTCTTGCGTGTGTCTTTTCAAGTGATACTGGTATAAAAGACACCTGAAGATCTGAAATGGTCTTGCATGTGTTTTCTTCAAACCACACAGGCATCATTCTTTATTTCTTCCCTGACAGTGTGTTTTTCATAGTTATGAAAAGAAGGAAAACTGTGGGCAGGTGTTACAATATCAATTACTGAAAGCTATACAGCACGGATGTTTCGACACGGTATGTGTATATAAATATAACACAAGCAAGCAAATAAAGTTCAATCTCAGTTACACAGAGGAAATGATTAGACATAAACTTGTGAGCGTATAACACAAATTGAAATGATATCTACAATAAGTGAGCACACGTATACAGTGTGAAATGAACAAGGAGCCCTTTAGGTAGACGTCCTAAGGTTTCATTTCATGCGACACTAGTATTATCCTTTAATGATTAATGCTGGACACCTGGGGAGAGGGGGGGGGCTCCAAACCCTCTGATATCGCAGGGCCTTTTAATAGTATACAAAATTAATATACCTGTAAAGCAAAGTTCGATGCAATAATTTGACCGAGTTGTCAGAGAGTAGAGATTCATGATCAGGAGCGGCAGTGCGAGATATTAAAGTTCCATGGGGCTCTGTGTACACCAAGGTACACACCACCATGGGGTCTTGTAAAACAATAATTGTACCATTCTTTACATCACTGATATGTGCTGAGTGCCATCAGATTCAGAGAATGCTGGAAACTACCTTCGTCCTGAAAACTGGCCTTTACCATCAGCATTCTCTACCCAATAAGCGGAAACGACAGAAACATGCGTTTGCTGCCTGGTATGACATGGTGTAATGCTCAGTAAGCTTTAGAAACTCTGTTTCGGTACCTAAAAAGTATACATAAAAAAGTGTTATCAAAATGGCTAGTCCGAAGTTTGATAGCCGCATGTGTTCCCATGCAATCTGACACGTTCTTACATGCGGGCAAACGATTTAAGCCAATTTGATAAAGTACAGATCTTGTTCTCTTTGTTAAGATTTACATAGTTCCCCTATATTTATGGTATCTCTTATTGAAAAGTTATATTGTGTCAATCGCCAGAAAACAAGTTTTGGTGTTTAAAGTTCTTCGCTTATCTTTATTACCCTGGCACGCCTGATTCCAATATTCGTTTCTAATAAAACCTACGTCAGAGAAGAATTTCATCAGCTGTGTTAAGTTATAAGAATGAGATGATTTTTTCTTCAGTCAACAGCTAATATTGAGATGGGGGGGGGGGGCAAGTATAT
>NW_019775524.1:906986-1018406 GCF_001039355.2 Lingula anatina
GGTAGTACCCGCTCATATAGTTTACATAATTAAAGCAAAGCCAGATACAATAATTTGACCGAGTTGTCAGAGAGGAGAGATTCAGGGGCTATAGTGTGAAATATTAAAGTTTCATGGGGCTCTGTGTACACCAAGGTAAACACCACCATGGGGTCTTGTAAAACAATAACTGTACCATTCTTTACATCACTGATATGTGCTGAGTACCATCAGATTCAGAGAATGCTGGAAACTACCTCCGTCCTGAAAACTGGCCTTTACCATCAGCATTCTCTACCCAATAAGCGGAAACGACAGAAACATGCGTTTGCTGCCTGGTATGACATGGTGTAGTGCTCAGTAAGCTAATTAAAGAAACTCTGTTTTGGTACCTAAAAATTATACATAAATCACAATCAAAATCTTTTAAGTGTTATCAAAATGGCTAGTCCGCAGTTTGATATAGCCGCATGTGTTCCCATGCAATCTGACACGTTCTTACATGCGGGCAAACGATTTAAGCCAATTTGATAAAGTACAGATCTTGTTCTCTTTGTTAAGATTTACATAGTTCCCCTACATTTATGGTATCTCTTATTGAAAAGTTATATTGTGTCAATCGCCAGAAAACAAGTTTTGGTGTTTAAAGTTCTTCGCTTATCTTTATTACCCTGGCACGCCTGATTCCAATATTCGTTTCTAATAAAACCTACGTCAGAGAAGAATTTCATCAGCTGTGTTAAGTTATAAGAATGAGATGATTTTTTCTTCAGTCAACAGCTAATATTGAGATGGGGGGGGGGGGGCAAGTATATCTCCTGAATAGAGGCTATTCACCTGGATCTCCTCATTCCCTGAAGAAAATGTCTTGATAGACATCGAAATATTGGTGGTAAAAACTCAATATTAACTGCTGACTGAAGAAAAAAATCATCTCATTCTAATAAAACTGACGGAATTCACCTCATCAAGGCAGGCGTACGTAGATCCGCACCATGCTTATCTCCAATTTAAAATGAGCTGCATTTATTTCGCAGAGCGCAGTGATAACGGCCTTGTCTCCCCGCGAGCTAACATAATTGTTTTGAATCAAGAAAATCGACTTTCTCATTGGGAGACTGTCATTAGGAATTAAAGTACAAATTACAGTCAACAAAAGGACGAGGATCCAATTCCAATTGATTAAAAGCTGTCCTGAAGATTGATTTAATGTACAATCCATGCTCCACCAGCTTCCTATGAAGGCTTGTTTACATGCTTGGGATATGTTTTCGTAAGATTATATCTTGCAAAGCATCGAAATAAATGTCAAAAAAGGAGCATGCGAATTATATTTGACAATCAAGGCAAAATGTATGTAATGGTTGAATAGTGTGCGTAAGCTTGGGGTACTTTTATGATAAAAGGAAAGTAGGCATTATTTTTCTGTCATCGAAAGAGTGTCGTGTGGTTATTTAAGATTAATTCACTTGAATAATTCATGTTAAAAACTTCACGAATAAACAAAATAAATAAGGTAAAAATGATATCACAATATATTGGTAGGCTCAATACCCATCCCTCAAATAATGACGTAAAAACTGACGTACACTGAAATAGGCTTATCAAAAAATGGAAAATGCTGTTTGGATATCTACATGCTGTCTTGTCCCTGTCCACACACGACAAGTACGTGATAACAGAGCGAATCTCAATCCACTGCAAGGAAGTATAAAACCATATGTTAGCTTTGACATGCGATGTATACGTTATCACTGCAGAGAAACATGACACTCACGATATTTATTTATTTATTTATTTATTTATTTATTTATTTATTTGTTCGTTTGTTTGTTTCTTATTTCATTTCGGAATCGGCGCAAAGACATTTTGAAAATTATAACTGTGTTAATAATAATAATAATAATAATAATAATAATAATAATAATATCGTTTAAATAATAGAGGGTTGCGTTTCAGTATTGTGCCCAAAGCTTTAAACTTTCTGCGATTAACACGATCTCTCTCGGTGCCAATAAAAAGTATAGCAGGGATTTTGTCTATCAGAGTAGTTTATTACTTGCAGAGATTGGTACTTGTATTGATAAAGGCACAAATGTGATATCCAAAGTCTACTTCAATGATAATGGCTACATATTTACACGAAGCACCCACCCTGTCTCTCGTACACTTACAGAACTCAGCTCAATAATGCGCACAAGCCAATGGTTTCCATGGTACCAAGAACCATAAGCCAATGGTGTCTATGGTACCAAGAACTACAAGCCAATTGTTTCCATGGTACCAAGAACTATAAGCCAATGGTGTCTATGGTACCAAGAACTACAAGCCAATGGTTTCCATGGTACCAAGAACTATAAGCCAATGGTGTCTATGGTACCAAGTACTACAAGCCAATGGTTTCCATAGTAAAGTTGTCAACAAAGACAAACACCTGTTTTTTTTTTGTTGTTGTTGTTGTTGTTGTTGTTGTTGTTGTTGTTTTTTTTTCCATGGTGTTTAATTTTCCTCAGATAGATTGATAATTATATCACTCATTACGAAATGCTATTTTGAAGGATCTTTCTCGTATGTTCGCATGTCATCGTACGCGTCGTTAGAAGTAGGTGATCACCAATGCTGAGTTGCCATTAGTACAGCGCCAAATTAAACTCAGGGTGGTAATGTGTGGCGATTCATAAATATAATTCCACACGTTATCAGTTTTCTAGGAGCTCCTCGAAGTAGAAAACCTCCCGTGAACCAACTGTTAAATTTGATAAATCGCTTTTCCTTTATTACCTTGGACAGACGGATGAGTGTTTCTCTTGATTTGATCTAAACTAATATCTAGACAGCACTCAGACCTCCACCATAAGCATATGAAAATTTGCAGAGACAGCCCAAGGTCAAATGTAATTAAATAAACAAATAAATAAAATAAAATGAATAAAAAAATCAAGTACCATTTTGCCAAAATGAACCTCATACAGATAATCTACATGTATATACATGTATAATCTATATTCGAAAACAGTAATCACACCATACCATATCATATCTGACCGTCCATACTTTTTGCTCTATTTTTTTTCATCTATGATTCACGCCTCATTGTACACCCACCGTTATTTACCGTATCGTTGTGTTACTCTGTAGAATTTATCAGACTTGGCTTTAGTTAATCATGTCATTATTTCAATTGCCACGAGCGCTTCGATTTGGTTCTTCAATTGACTCCCGACCAATTGATCAAACCACAACCAGTAGAAACCAATTAAGTTGAACAATCTGTCTGGTCTAATGTGTCAAAGATGTTACCATAGATTACCCACCCACTCTTTTCTAATTATAAAAACAAGTGTTTTCCAATCTCATATCGATAGATTCTTTGTCCCAAGTTTGAGTTCACAGGCACATTTACAGTCCAGTAAATTAATTTAGAGCCACCTTGCAGCAGGTTAACTTGGTATTAGGATTTTTACCCACAGGGTGCCATCCTTATGCCGTTTTCACCACTTGTTGCACCATGGTGCTACCAGGTCTCTCACTGTGTGGGTTGAATCGTTCAAGTCATGTAAATAATAAAACACCCCATCTCTCGCTGTTGTTTTCTCGGGACCAATACTCAGGACCATACCTAAACGATTGCTACTCTTTTTATCATTAATTTACTCTGTGAAAAATTAAACGACATTTGCGACATCGAGTAGTATATCTGTTTACATTTTCCCCCTCCTCTCACAGAGAACACATTTCCCAACACTCTTTATCCATAACATTGAGAAACTTCATCAGGTACACATTTTAGTGAGTCTGATAATTGACAGGCATCATCGTGAAAAAGACACATTACCCATTTCGTCCATTACCTACATGTATTTCTTGAAAAGGAAAACTCAAGCAAAATCTCAAGGTGCTACTTCTTATCTAAAATTGTCCATGTTTGTCGGAGTTTGTGTACTTCATTGCTATCAACGAGTGATTATTCCTAGCCGTATAAAACGGGCTATTTTCGCACGACAGGAATTTCGTTCACAGTCCCTGTATTTATATCCCGCGATCATTCACTCTATAAGTCAATACACTCATTTAGACAGCACTACTACACATCCATCAGTATTTAGATGATAATAATAGTCAATCATGTAGACAGCTATTGCAACGTTACAAATCACGAGAACGACTGCAAGATTCTCAAGGTGCAAAAGGTTTTATAATTTTCTAAAACATCGAATTACGGTCACAGGTGCAGGTGGCATATATTTTAACCAGTACCGAACGCACAACTGTACGTAATTGCCAGAATTTAAAAAAGTGTCTTGTTCAGATAAATTACGTTTAATGAATGATAACGGAAGAAAGGAATGAATAATTACTTAGCAAAGGCGTTTCTCAGCATCATACATGCGTTCAAATGTGTTTCACGATCACGTGGTCAGATATCTCACCTAACACATTCTACACATTGTGATACTGAAGGATGCATCCATTTGGTGCCATTTGTACCACGACTGTGTTACGGTGGCTCTTTATTCATCTAAAATTCAATGAAAAATTACATTTTCCTCACAAAAATATAATTTTAAAAAAAGCTATATACAGTGATGAATGAAGAAACGTCGTTTATTTTTCAGAACCTTAAAATATTACTGTCATTATTTGAAATCTTATTAGTGGAGTGGGCTGTGCAACTTTCTTTCCTTTGTTTAAATGAGACATTTCTACTAAGCAATTATCACACAATGTATTTTAATATTGAAAATGACTTTATTAAAGATATGGCACCAATATATCAAAATACAAATATCCAAAAAGTATGTTCACACACCACACTCTGCCGCTTAGTTATAACAGCTTATCATCAATAAGCAAATAAATAAATAAACAAAAACATACAATAATAATAATAATAATAATAATAATAATAATAATAATAATAATAATAATAAGTAAATAAAGTTAATACATTTCTGAATTTATTCCAATTAAAGATGTCTTTAGCCAATCGCTTCTTTTCACTTTGGATACACTGGAAAGACAGAGACCTAGGCTTTCAAAGTGAGATACCGTTTAACTGTCGTTCTTTTGACCTTGATCCGGAGTTAAAGGGGCATTTTGAAAAACTAACACACACGAAATAAGGGTTAAGTAACTTGTGAACACAACAGTTGGCTTTCTTTAAGACTACTACAGTGTAGTACATGCACAATGCACCTTCTCTTTATTCAACGCACAATGAACGGCATACAAGAACCAAACTTATGGCACTAGTATATCTCTTCCATTGAGTTCACAGAGCTTCAAATCAAGTCGTTGTGTTTTGACGGAGTATGTTTTAGGCAAAACATCAAAAGAAAAGACTGTAAACAATATAAACAGACAGAATGTTCGATACCAGATGAATGCGTGCAACCCTGTTTCGAGGGAATTAATATATAAAAGCATTTCAATCTTTTGCATAAGGCAATCTTCAACACGAATCTTATGAATCTTTACTAATTTTGTATCATACCGCCGTCAATTCTTTTAGATCATTTTATATAAATTCTTAATTGTATAAAATGGAAGAAAAAACATTCGTTTGAACTCCGAAGAAACAGTATTGGCAACTACTCAACAATTAACATACTAGTATCAATGCTTTATGGAAAATACATCGACAGCAATGATTCATCCGTTTTTATATAAAAAAGTACTCCTATCACGGTTGAAAGACTGGGAGCTTTAGATTATATGCTGTTGTGCACATAATCGGAGATCGCAAACAAAAAGGGCTAAATAAAGAATTTTGTCTTTTATATTGAATATTTCCCAAGAAGATTATGTACATAAAAAATAACAGATAAGAAATAAAAAACAATGATAAAATCCATTTCCTATAACAATTAAAAGCTTTTTTCATAAATTTGATTCTTCTTCCTTATTGGTAGGCGGCACTTCGGATGTCTTTCCCAAAGTGCGCATGTGCGTGGCGATTTCCTCAAAAGTCTTGTTCTTGGTTTCCGGTAAGAAGAAAGCCAAGAAGACGATGCACGCGACAATGATGACCAAGAATAGTAAGAAAGTGTACTCTTGCAGGCCCTCCTGAAGATAAGATCAAATAGAAAATCGTCTTCAAAACCATGTGATATAAAGCATTTAGAGATCACATGCAACAATAATGATAACTTATTGGATAGGGGCGTTCTATAGCTTTCCTATAGGGCGTCAAAACCTAGATGCGTCTTCAAACGTGAATAAAAATATAGCAGATTAATTTTGTCACTTAAAACTAGCGGTTATAATACAATATCAGTGGCCCTTTTTGTGTGTACATGGTTGATTAAATTATGTTGTAATAATGCAATATAAAATGCTTATAAGGAATTGAAGAAGAAGAAAATAACTATTCAAACCAAGGGCTCGTTCCCAGTGAAACTATCGTCATACGTAGATCGATCCAACTCCGTGGGGACTGTCGATGAATGCGATCAGATGGTAAGATTAACACGCCTAGTCTTGGCGTTGCGTAGAATACAAGAAAATGATGATATTACGAGCACGTTGAAAACATGAGGAGACGTGTTTTAATCTGTTTGCATTGAGCGAGAATCAACGCGGAGTTGGATCGATATACGTAGAACGCTATAATTTCATTGTGAATAGGCCAAAATGGACGGGCTGACCGTCACATCACTCTAACGCTCATTTACCAGAGCTGTAACATGCAGGTATGTTAAGTTTGATTACATCTCAAGTCATGTACCAATTTACCTGGAGAAAGGGGAAGGTCAGCGCCAGGATAAAGTTACAGGTCCAGTTGACAAACTGAGCTAGTCCAATGACTGCAGCCCTCGGCTCCTGGCGGAACAGTTCAGCTACCACAAACTGTGGAATGGGCCCTGAAACCACGACAGTAGCCACGGTAATCATTACAAACCGATGGGGGCACTCATATTGAGGACAACTTGATAACGCGCCTGTGACAGGAGTACATTCCACCTAGTTTACAGTTATTTAAATTATTTGTCAACCGCGCCTTTCCACCAAAAATTATTCACAATTGACGCCTATATCTTTTGCCAAGTTTTGCTATACATTGTACCAGCTAGCAGTGTGGTTAACCTGCTTTACTTACCTAATCCAAGGGCGAATCCTATAACATAGACTAGCACGAAGATGATGCTAATATATGCCATCCAGGCGTACGTATCCTTAAGAAAAGTATATTATCAATGAGGCATTCTTATAAGATTTTAGGCAATGAATTTTTAAGTAAAGCTCCAGAGCTAGCTATTTCCGCCCGATGAAAACTTTAAGATGATGAAATATCTAAAACGCTAACAATTGCTGTTAGAATAGATGAACGCACGAGGCAGTTACGTCTAAATATAATTAACCATCGAAAATTGGGGGACACTTTGGCTACATTTGGGGGACACTTTGGCTGGTTTAAATGTTTTCAACCACGCACGTCAGTGCAAAGAGCTTGGGGGGGGCAGGAGGGGGGGCAACATGCGACGTTCAATTCTTCTGAGAGATTGGCACCCCCCCCCCTCCTTACTAACGCATGCCTTGCAATGTTGCTTCCGTGATGGCATGGTCTTGTGAACTCACCTGTAAACTAAGGGAGATTGTGATTGCGATACAGGAAATGCCCATCAACCCCATGGGCCAGATCAACAGAGGGCGCCGCCCTAGGCGCTCTATCAGTGGCATCTGAAGTATGAACGCGACAATTTGTGTATGTTTCATCAGATACACGTAATGTTAAATAGTATGGTAATTGGGATAATGTTTTTAATTATGCAAAAAAGAAAAACAATAAAATATGGAAACTACTCCTACAAAATTTTGTTGTTCATGAAATATAACCTACGTTTTCCATATTGATAAACGTGTACATAATGCGTGCAAATGAATTGAAACAACTGTGAGTGCGAGTATGAGAGAGAGAGAGAGAGAGAGAGAGAGAGAGACCAACTGACCGAGACAATGGTAGCGAGTACATTGATAATCCCAGTTCCAATGATAGCATATGGCACCTTATCGTCGTCAACCCCGGCATTGCGGAAGATTTTAGCGGCATAGAAGAACACCTACGTTAGAAGGAAAATGTTCTGAATCATCCATATATAAGCGTGATAGCGTGTAATGAAGTATCAGCTTATTGTTATATTTTTTCATATACCTTACTGTTTGCCATTTTGGCTCTCATTTTGTAAATTACCATAATGCATATTTATAACTGTATATATTCACGTATACAGTCATTTTTGAAAAATTTCAACATCTTTAAAATATTTCTTTTTACCGCATTTATTCCAGACCATTGCTGCGCCACCTGGATTATAACGGAAATGAGAACGGGCATGCGCAGTTCAGGGTGACGGAAGAGATCAATGTAGGCAAACTTGGCCCGTTTTGCTGCGTCGGCTGCCTCAACCTTCATTTCATTTATGTCCGCTGAAACGTCGTCATGATTACGAAGTCGTTGTAGCGCTGGAAACAAATGTGAAAAAAAATCAATGACAAAAAGTTCGGGAAAGGGAATTTAAAAAGAGACACACAAAAAATATGCACAAACGCACTTAGATATCGAATGATGCGTAGTACTTCATAAGGTGCCCCAATAAACAAACAAAACAACTCTAACAGACGTAAACAGACATAAGTTTTAAGGGATGCCTAAGTTATAAATGTAGAATTTGGAAACGTACATGTACATGTAGCTTTATAACTCGAGTCTGTTCCCCAAATCGAAAAAAGGACCATACAATTCTTTTTCTGCAAAGAAATGTCTTGGTGAAAAGTTATAAGGAGTTAGTTTATACTAATATATGTGCCAATATAAATAAATAAATAAATATTTGTAACCATCTTTATCTGTTATATCACGTCTTAACCCGACAGAAGGTGCATTTATTAGCCTTGTGAACTTACCTTTTGTAGCTGCCTCTTCGTCTTTTTTGTTCAGCAGCAGAAATCTCGGGCTCTCCGGGCAGAATGGAAGGCACAACAGTGAGATCAGGGCCGGGATCCCGCAGAACGCAACTAGCAGTGGCCATAGCTCTTCTCCACCTTAAATGGCAGGTCACTAAATATTTCTAGTGATTTTTTTTTTTTTTTTTTTTTTTGAAAGGGAAACGGTCTATGATATAGAATTGGAGTAAAAAGCCCACAAGGCAGACAATTTGCGATATTTTACATAAAACCCCCAAATAATAATAATAATAATAAAAATAATAATAAATTAAAATAAATTTATAGGAAAAAATAATATTTTTATTGAAACAGACCCCCATACTAACCTATCATCTCCCTGAGGCCAAGGATTTGAGCCAATGAGATGCCGATAGTTGTCGCCATCTGGTGGCAGGCGCCAATAGCTCCACGAAGTTCTTTTGGCGCCAGTTCTGTGATGTACAGGGACACCATGCCAACAGTCATACCTGGGTAGAAATAAAGAACTTCACCAAACATAACATGTGTGTGTTTGAACTGGTGGTTGAACAGGTTTTGAAACAAACGATATACTAGTGTGGTAATACTAAACTGTAGTTAATAATCGCAACATGATGTGAGCCAGTATGGCAAGCGAATCCCGATGTCTACTGTAATTACGTATTACAGGTTTAAAGACACAATATTAGTACCATAATATATTCTTTAATTTCAAATCTTGTTATTGAAAGTAGAATGCAGTTAACCTAAGCGGAAGTTCGTCAACTTAAATGATCCGGAGGCCCCCTTTCTCTTCTAGTCTTTCTTTTTCTACCGACCTCGCCCCCACCCCCTACCCTCTGTGCTACACAGAAGTTCAACGATTTTCTCCCCTCTCTTTCTCTCTCTCTCTCTCTCTCTCTCTCTCACACACACATACACACACACACACACACACACACGGACACGGACACTTACCGCAGTTAAATCCCACGAAGCCCCTGCCCACTATCAGAAGTTCAGGTGCGGCCGTGACTTTACACAGACCTTCTAACAACGTGCCAATCAGTGCAAACGTGTGGTTGAACATGAGGCCCCCTTTCCTGAAGAAAGACAATGATAGTTTACTTGATATCATTAACTTATATTTAAAGCCATGTACCGATATTAGTGCTCACGTGCATGTGCGCGTGTGCGTGTACGTATATTTTTCCCATAATTGTGGCTTCATGTCAGACATATACGCCGTGCACTATTATAGTGTAAACTGCATTCTATCTGCCATACTTTATTATATTGTGATATAACAGATACGATTGCTTTCGCATGGACAGATCAATATTAAATTTTGCTTTGTGTTTTCTCTAGTGTGTGAACGTTTCGAAGTTACGAAACTTGGATGGTAATGATTATTTCCGATTTTCCTCTGTTCTCTCTCTCTCTCTCTCTTTTCTCTCTCTCTCTGTTCACCAGTTTACCTTCCAAATTTATCGGCCACGAATGAGGTGGTGAAGGCCCCAATCATCCCGATGCCCACGTAAATGGCCACGGTGACAGCCCACAAAAGTTCCAGAGCTTTCTTGTCCATGTATTCTCCGCCTCGTTCATAGTAAGTCCGATTGTAGAACGCTTGGATGATCTGTAAGGCGGCAAAATAGTTGATATCTGATATATTTTTCACCTGGCAATTTTTTTCTCCATAAAAGCGATGAACTTGCACCACGATGTACAGTAGCGAACTGGCAACGCATTTTACATCAACTAGTTATATTGAAAATTATTCATGAAAATCAAATCCATATTTATTCTTGAATCCAGCGCGTGATTTTGTCTATATCTCATCCACACGTGCCCATTGAGACTGCAGGGGAGTACTTAGCCCTGAAAATTTTATAAACACTAAAGAATAGGCTAATATAAAATATCATCTTACCGTGTCGGGGGTGTTCAGTACGGCGATGTTGTACCCAAAAAGCAGCGAGGTACCAAAAACTGCTGCCAGCGTGGAAAACATCAACCAAAAAGTGAGACCCTGAAGACAAAAGTAAAAATAAAATGTAACGAGCAACCAAAATAAAAAATATCAATCAATATTTCAAAGAATAATAAGTGATGCTTGCGCCTCCAAATTGTGAAAATTTTCTGAGATGGCTGAAACCTCTCTTAATTTTAAACCTTGTGCATGTATAGTTTCATTACTTTACAGTATCTTATTATATTGGCGGCGGTTAATTTACACGTAAAATGAACCAAAGTTTGATTAGACATACGATAATTGTTTTAATTAATGATAGAATATACAGTGCTCTGCTAACTTAACTGCTATTATACGTGTAGGAGCAGGGTTGGTGTGGAAAGCATTCGAAACGTCAAAACAGCAAATTATAATTTTAAGTGACTACATGAATACCAATGGAAATTTGGTTAATAAACATTACAACTGTGATATTTTCATTATATCATTTCCTTCATTAAACACAATGAATGAAATATTCTTATGGGCATTATGGAGGAATGTCTTTACCCATCCCCCTCCATCAAATTCGCTGGGGCAGAAATGGTTTTTCTTAAATATGAAATTGCTACCGGTTAACTCAAATGAAAATGTACATGTACATTGCTTTCGCACTGTTTGTTTTAAAATGAAGTGAATTAAGCACTTACACTGAAAATGATATAAAACCACATTCATACTCTAGCAGTGACTCTAATTGCTGCTTAAGCATGAAATCGGAAGTACAGGTTGCCTGTAATATTGAAGCTGATCAAGCTATCGACGTCATTGATGAACCCCGCCCTTACAGGAACGTCATATGCAGCTATCCAATCGGATTCTCAGCATATAGAAAACGCCTTCAATGGCTACTCAATCCCTGATAGATGTTCCACGTTGAGTCTGCCAATCAAATAAAACTCCGCCCTACTCAGGGTGTGTCATTTTCACCTATCAAATCTCATTTCAGCATAAAGACAACGCCTTCAAAGGTCACGCGACGTGTGTGCCAATCAAAGTTAAAGACACACGTAACACCTTTTTAAGCCACGCCTCGCTGCACAGGTGAGTCCCTCGCAGCTGCAGTCTATTAATTTCAGATCTTAGCATACTGGAGAAGCTTTCGCGGGCAATGCTCGCGGAGAACATATATCTTCTCCTTTCACTGCAACTATATATCAAATATAACTGCATAAATGAAAATGCCATACAGAGCCCCACCGTTCTCGATCAGCCTCCATAACACAGACTCATGTAAAACCGTGTTAGGATAGGTATTCATGGTTTTATTCCTTTACAGAGACCTAGTGTCAGATATGAATTGCAGTCATTTAACTAAAAAAATTAGTGGATTGTTTGTAAGATTACAACATGAATTAACCTGCTTTACACACTGAACTGTACTGCCCATGGCAAGTGAAACTTTTGCAAAAAAAAGCGCTTGTCAGGGCATGGATGACCCGGCAAAAGGCAACACTGAGGCCAAATTCCATTATTCACTCGCTCTCACAAAAATGTGCAACAGCATGCTGGCATACAGATGGTGGTTCGATTTTCGTGTTTTCTTACACTTAGTATGCCTGTCTATACAAGACCTCACACCATTATTGTCCGCAATCTATTCCATCTAGATGTATATGCCTTGTGATTTTCAAATCAAAGCATTTCCATATTGATGTGAAGCAAAAGAGAATTTGGTGAACGGCTCTAAGCTTCACTGTCACCCAAGGGACTTAATGCTTTAATCGGAGTTCGTGACACAGCTGCCGTTGTGATTTTAAACAATCGATACTTATGCTAGTTAGGCTATAGTTACATCTTACCATACACCATTTAGAAGAATCATTTCTGTTTTACTGACTTGCATCGACTAGAGATTGCTTCCATCTAAAAAATCAAAACATTCCTTTTAGAGCGCCTATAATAAAACCGGCGGGATGCAGTTGGTCACGAATCTTATGCCTTTCCAGCTGCCTCTCTCCTCTCGTTATTTTTTTTCTGTACAGTAAGAAAATATTTGTCAAAGAACGACGGCTGATACGTGTAGTAAAGAGGGAAATCAAGATAATGAACTGCATTGAGATAAGACCACAAAAACAAAAAAGTAATTAACCCTATGCAATCAAGAACATTGTCAAAGTTCATTTTCCGTCTCACTGTCGATGAGTTAAGTTTTGGTGGCTGTTCTTAAAATCACGAATACCGACACTAATGATTGTTCTTTTGTAACAATTTTTTCAAAAGTGAAAAGTAGGCTGCTCTTTGCCATTCTTATTGATGATCCATTTTTATATAAATCCATTTTACATCAAATATTTTGTCAAATTTAATGTATTATTTGGCAAAAGACAACTGTCTACTTTAATACTTGTGCTATAGTAGCTACGTTATTTCTATCGTCAGTCTGCATGTTTATTAAGGCATGTGCATGAGTGGGTACATTTTTAAGTGTAATTGTTTTTAATAGCCAAAAAAAAAAAAAAAATGGGGAGAGGTAGTGAACAAGAGCAGACTCCTATAGTGATGTGGCTCGATCTCGTCGGCAGTATTCTCAGACAGGGGATCACAATGGCGTTTTTTTAGCAATGTTCCTGCGGGGAAAACCTCCCACTCCGTGTACGTTNTTTCCATTAAGGCATGTGCATGAGTGGGTACATTTTTGAGTATAATTGTTTTTAATAGCAAAAAAAAAAAAAAGAAAGAAAATAAGAATGGGGAGAGGTAGTGAACAAAGAGCAGACTCCCAGGGTGATCTGGCTCGATCTCGTCGGCAGTATCCTCAGACAGGGGAGAACAATGGCGTTTTTTTAGCAATGTTCCTGCGGGGAAAACCTTCCACTCCGTGTACGTTACGCAATCACCAGAGTGTGTGTAAACAAACCAAAGGTTGGTACGTGGAGCGAGGTAGGTAGAATAACAACAAGAAATATCTCTTTCAGACGTGAGTCGGTTAAACAATGATTAACAGCTGATAGCGCAGCTACTGGTAGCAGGAGTTCCCAGTGTTACGTAATAATATTCTCATCTTAAAATCAAAACGATTGGGTTTATTACAATTAATTATTATCTGGAAGCAAATCATGCTCGTATTTTTTATTGTGCTTTATCTTTTATTGTGCTTTTATATTTTTCCAATTTCTTCGACGTCATATTTTGTAGGCAAAAATAACAGAAAGTCGAAGCATTGCGTACAGTGCATATGCATATACATTGAATGTACATTGTATAAAATGTTGTCTTTTATGATCCGAATAGCCGTCAAATGGAGATGACGTAAGACATGTGCAGATACTTCAGGTATGAGGTGGAAGGCACAACAGGTGCGTGCCCCCCCCTCCACCTTCATCTTCATGTGTACCCCCTTGCCCCCCCCCCCCCTCCCTCGTAAAATATTTATTAAAAACTGTAACGACGAACGCACCGACACCATGCCAGGCAATTTTTATTCTGCCCCCTAAATACACAACAGTGCATCGTAGTAAATTACAAGACGTTTTCATATTTGTTTCATATCTGCCGGGAGAATTAAAAGAGGCCTGAAAGCTACCCCCTCCTTGATCCACCAGCGAAATGTGAGCAACCCATAAATGATTGATGCAACCAAGCAAAGATTGCAGTTAACCATGTACAGACATGTGTTTTCTTCATAATAGCATAATATATGTAACATTATCGAGATTCCCCTCCCCCATGTTTGTTTCCCCTCGCTTACCTATGCAACATATCTAGCTATTAAAGGCCATGACCTTTTTTCTTTAATTTTAACCATATCCTTATTACTTGTACAAAAGCTGATTAAGAAATGAAATAAACCATCTGAAATATTTCAAAAGCTTGCAGTAAACGAATAATATGCAATAATGATTTTGGTCCACAACAGAGTTTGCTCCTGGGAGGAGGCCAAATTATTTTGTTTTTGTTCTCTTTTTATCCATTGTGTACTTTGTAACTACGTTACATATGGTCGTGGTAGACGTTTCCTTACCCGGGTAAAGTACTTACTTGGGTAAAGTTCTTTCGTTGTTAATCATGAAATGAAACAATCGGTTCTAGCTCTGATGTTTATACATGGGAAAAAATGTTTTTACTATAAATATTCCTACCAAGTTAGAGTAGGTTTTTAAACATCTGCTAAAGTAAATTAATGAAAAAACGGAATCTTTAAAAAACTTAATGTATTAAGCATCCCTGCATTCTGAAGCGATACAATCGAAAAATTATGATTTCACACTAATACAAGTAAATATAAATATTTGATGGTATCAGTTGAAAGGCATTTTCTGTGTTACGCATAAGGGGTTACACATTGTCGACGGCATCGTATTTGGGTTACCGCTATCCAAATCAAAACGCTGGCAAACTGCCTAAGACGCATGTATTTTCCACCCTCACACCCGTCCATACTTCCACCTCCATATAAATATATATTGCCCCAAACAACTATCCATTCCTCCCTGCCTTCACTGGGGTGGCTTTTTTTTTCAAATAGACCCATTCTGCTTTGCAGATTAAAGACACGTGCCTCGCTCTTGGATGTACTGGAATCGTGTGTATGCATGTTATGACCTTGAGAAAGGTGAACACGCGTACAAGCGCTTCCAGTGCGGGTTGCAGCAATCAATATTGATATGAATGCGTCTTGTGTGAATATCTATGCGGTCTTACCTCCTTCATTTTGAGGCCGTGTCTTCTCCTGATTTTTCTGTCAAATACCTCTGTTCCAGAGATAATGCTACACTGGAATCGCCTGTTTGGTGAATTAGGCCACGTCCGACCCGAGTGCGAGGTTTCCAGATGGGCAACATACTGGCGTCACGTGTATCTATAATTTCATCATTGATTCGATAGGTTGCTCTGTATGTTGAGCCAAGTATTTATCCTTTCTTTACGCCAATGAACAAATGCACAAATGAAGTGTACAAACAAATTGAAAGGAAGAGCTCTAGTTGAATAAGTAAGTCAATCAATATATATCATATTTTGATTTTAAAAATCATTAGGCTATGAGAAAAATACCAAATCAACAGAAAAAGGAAAAAACATCCAGAAATACGGAAATATATAAATATATAAGAAGAAAAATCAAGAAGAAACAAAACGGGATAATTCAGACAAATAGCCGGTACTGATAACTAGCGTTATAACTACGGATAACTAGCGTGAATTGGGCAACCTCCTGATATTTTCAGCAAAGGCAAAAAAAAAAAAAAAAACAAAAGGCGGCAGAGAATTGCATATCACATTTATAGGCTCACGTGAGGTGAAGGTCATCCAGCGTCTGGCAGAACAATCAGAGAGGTCTGGGATGCCGGTCAGCCGTGGACACTGCTGTGCGGTCAGATGAGGATACTGGTAAAATTGTATATATGGTAACACACAGGGAAAACGTTTTACTAGCGGAAAGATTTTGGCAACTTTATTAGTCTGCCGGTTTGTGAGCTTGCGTGTGAGTGTGTGCGTTTGCAATTTTGTTTGTGGCAAAGTTTTGTCCGGCGATACAGGCCACAATAGTAAGGTTTTTCGTTTCGATTTTTAAGGTTTATGAAAGACACAGATTAAACTGACTTGGTTTTTTATAAGGATCATGTTCATTATTTATATGGAAAAAATCCTAAATGTTTTGAAATCACGAACGTCTGTGATAGAGGTTACGGTAGGATTGTTAAAACATTCCCAGATATACCATCTGATTGTTTGTGTTGTTGGAGGCATGCCCCGCGGCAAAAGGAGATAATTGCAGCACGCCCAGACAAACACGCTAACAGACAAGTGTCTTTTGAAGAACACATTCTGATGCTAATTATGTATAAATTTGATGACATTCGGTGGCGTCTTTTAGAGTTTATGGCTATTTTTTCTTGTATGCAAATCAATGTGGAAAATCATATTTGAGGGGTGCATGCGCTTTATTTGAATAAATGGTATAAAATATGAACATCTTCACTGTGGATTTTCTCAACTCCAAGTCATGTTACTTATGGTATATGGAATATTAAAAAATATTGAAAATCATTAACATCTGTCATAATGTGGGGGTTCACGCTAAATTGCTGTCAGCCGAGCGGGCACGAAAGTTAATTACCCCCTTACAGCTTTTAGTAGGCGGGATACACATTTAAGCCGGCTAATCTGACAGCGATCTTGTCAGACTCCCCACGGGGATAGATCGATCTAAAATCTGTGGGAATGCAGTCTTAGTAAAGCACTAGTATAAAGCGTAAATGTGGATTATAAGGGCATATAACTCCTTAGTCGGGTGTAAATATTTAAATCTAATTACTGTTACATACAGGTATCTAATTATATTAATATAAACCGGTAGTGGTTAGTTCCGAAGTGCGGCCGCAGTTTGTTAAACATAAAAGTTGTCAAAGTTTAACTTCACTATGACTTTCTGGCACTGAAGTAGTATTTTTCCCACCATATAACTTTGATTTTCAATATCTTCTCTTAATTTATGTGTTGATATTGTGCAATTTGTCCACTATTCAAATTCAATTTACTCATTTAACCATGTATTTTTAGATGAAACTTTTTGCCATCCTTGTGTAATGAAAACCGAGTGAAAATATGCTGCAATCTTATTGGTCAAATAGCTGGAATGTTTACTAAAAAAAAAGGAAAAATTGAGTAAATTTCCAACCTAATTTATCAAAATTGCAGACATATCAAAGTCACCACATAATTAATATTGATTGACTTTAAAATTTGGAGAATTATAGGGTAGGGGAAATACTGCAGAAGTACCGACTTTTTCGGTTTTAAAAATCTCTATATAAGGGTACCTATCGCCGAATGTCTTAGACAACGTACAGTTGCCGAGATAACTTTAATGGAATATTTCGAACTGTTGCCTTTCCATAATTATTGTCGATGGAGTGATACTTATCTTAAGGTGCATGTAGCAAATAGAATTACTTGGAGATTATTAGTAGCATATCCCAGCAAACATAGAACGTTATTATAACGTTATCATAACGTTTATATACCCTCCAAAAATGTTGTGCTAACGTCGTGGTAACGTTATAAAAAGTTTTCTTTTGCTAGGATTATACTGAGCCATCAGCACGAACACATGTAACAGAAACTTTACTCTCCTACAATCTAGAAAACAGAATACAAGACAAAAGATAGTAACTCAAAGCAGCGCATCCTGAGGCAGATCTTGTCACTGTGATTGAAATAGCTTTCTCCGTTTGGGGGTTTACAACGTCCTGCTGCTGGACATCAAGCGCAACCGGATCCGTCGGAATGGCAACCGTATTCGTTGGCATGGTCACCACGCCTGTTGTGGTAGGCATTGTGGTTGTTGTGCCATTCGGGGCATTGTTGCAATTATCGACTCCATAGCAGTGACACGTCTGTCCTTGTACTTCAACTATAGTTGGAGAGCCGCCCTGCGTTCCCGATCCTGTACGCTGGTTGATTAGCTGTCGTATGGACATATTAGTGTTCGGACCCACCTGGATTTGGTTATCTAATGTGACTGGGACACACCCGGATTGAGGAGGAGCAGTGGGGTTCCTGCAAGATCTTTGCACAACGGTTCTTGCCAACTTGATTGTGAAGTTCTGAATAAAAATGTGAAACAGTAAGTGATTGCGGTGTATGTATGTGTTTGTGTGCTTGCTTGCGTCCAAGCGTGCGTGCGCGTGTGTATTTTCGACCTCGCCAACCATCTGCATCTCGCTCAGGATTAAAAAAAAATAGTGTAGAGACGTTTCCAGTGTTAGATGGCTTTTTTTTAGAAATCTTGTTAGAAATCTAGGAGCAGAGTAAAAGAAAATACATTGTACCCCTGTACTTAAACTTATGTTCGTGTCGAACGCATCAATTTCGCCTGGAATAAACCCCTCGTGATTCTTAAAACAAATAAATAAATAAATAAATAAGCTTACATTTACCTCAAAAATTGGAATGGCCTGCATGAAGAACAAATTAAATAGCGCACACCCAAGATCTCCACACTCCATCCGGGCACTGCTGTTGCCATGGAGACATGACGTATCGTTGGAAGCAACCTGTGAAAGCATACTGGACAGCAGATTAGCGTAATTCGGAAGACCAGGAATTGAAGGGATATCAAGAATCCTCATATCGAAGTACGAACATTGTTGACATTGGAATGCAAATGCTGAAAGAAAAGAATTATAGGTAATAATGGTATTATTGGTTCCGGTAGGATAGGAGGGGAAAATGCAAAATTGATAAAGAATCATGTTGAAACCTCAGTCTAAGTTCCGAATATCCCGGTAAATGTGTTACTCAGACGGTTTCTCTGCTGATATCTGCACATCTACGCCTATCTTTTTATATCTGACTTACCACAATAAATAATAATCATACTTCTTGTGATTTTCACTTCACGACCTTTGTATTTACCTACTCATCTTACTATCGAGCTTTTGCCTGATTTTTTTAACTTGCTAGTTTGACAAAATGCCTTAAAGTCATTGTAGGCTTTTTTCTAATAAATAATTGCTTATTTATCTAGTGCATGCAGCTCGTCTCGAGTCTTCTATTCCTTTTCTCACTAAGTCATAACTATTTTCTTTACTTGTTTATTTTATTTTGTTGTCTCACATAAGTAATATATCTAAATTTCAGTGTTCAAGAAAGTTACCAGTAGTCTGTGGCTTACATCTGTACTTGTATTTGATCAATCGAACCGAACCCCTGCTTATACCCCCGTCACACCAGAGGCGGAATGAGCAAGAATGCCGTTGGAAAGACAATTCTTTGTGTGTTCCTGGATATTCGAAGAGCATTCTAAAAATTCCGACTACATTCCAAATATTTTTACCCATTTTTGTTGCCGGTCCGAATGTTTTGCCCATGTTAAAAACTTTCGAAATGCATTCCAAGTGGATAATTATCGAATGGCATTTGAATAGTATTCTAACTGCACTATGACTGCATTCTAAATATTCTCACGGCATCCCGATATCATTCGAAACATTCTGATCACATTCGAGGGAGAACCGAAATGGCAAGACACTTCAAAACCTGCTAGAATGAGCCAGAATGCAACTCGAATGCATCTCGATCCTATTTCAGCCAGCAATCGAACTACACTCGTAGGGCATTCGAAGTGTATTCTAAATATTCCGACTGCATTCTGACAGCTTTATTGATATTCCTATTTTCCAACTACATTCGAGCTGCATTTGAGAGCTAATACAGCCGAAATGTGCACGAATCATTCCAGGCGGATTCAAGCGCATTCTGAGTATTCCAACTTCCCGAATGTAGTACGAATTTTTAAATTTAGTCATTCCGACTGGTTCTGCTTGATTCCTGCTGATTCCGATTAAGTGTGACGGGGGCTTTTCTTACTGCGTTTTTTAAAAATAATTTTTCTTAATATCATATATTACTAACAGGCATATGCATTTTAATTTCTCCAGTTGAAAAAGTCCACGCAAAGTTCTTGCCAAATACTGGCTATAACTACACTTATATACCGGTATATGTCTGTAATGCAAATGTATGAATAAAAGGAAATGAGGTGAGCATGTTCTTACCTGTGTCAAAAATCAGGAACCAAGTTATGCCCAATAATATTAATTTTCCCATGTTGTCTCTTGGCGTCTGTCTCTGTGCAAGTCTTCACCACATATGATCTATAACCTCCTCACATTCATTATTATCTGAAGTTTATCTTAACTTGGACATAAAGCATAACGGCTCCCATTGTCAGCATTCAAATTTCACAAATAAACACATCACTTATGTTGACAGCGTTTTTTGTCTGAGGGCCGATGTGGTACAGGTAGTTTTACAGGATGTTCCTAACCGATTGTCTATAATTGGAATATTTTGGGCTGCTGACTTTTTTCACAAATATTTAGCAAAAAGCTGTAGTGTGTTTATTAGTAACATTGATCTTGACCATCAGATATCTAACTTTGAAAGAAGTAAGAATGGGCAAAAATTCTTTCTCTTTCTTCCGCAAGCCCAGTGTGGCAGGGTCTTTACCGTCACTTTCCAGTGAAACTCCGCGGGGACTCTTGCTGCTTACAATCAGATTAACAGATTAACACGCCTCCTTATGGTGTTGATTAGAATACAGAAAAGCTGATGATAAAAGTACGTTGGAAACGACATAAGGCATGTTAATCTGATTGCACTCAGCGAAAGTCCCCGCGGAGTTGGATCGGTCTACGTAGAACGAGAGTTTCATTGGGAACGGGACTTAGAGACCACCTTGAGGCCTGATGTGGAACATGGCACAGGAGTTGACATTTTTGCACTTACAGAGAAAAGAAAAGATAAAAAAAGGACGCTGATTTATAACCGTTAATCTTAATAACAGCAATTTTAAAGTATGTTGTATATAATCATGGGAGTTTCCCTGTTTTGATTAAAAGATATGTTTCAAGCCCTCGAAGGCTATGTTATTAGTAGGCCTAATCATATACAATTTTCGCCCTTTTCGCCGAGGGATATTGTTGCAATAGAAAATATACATTAGTTGCACTTCTGCAGTTCAATTCATAAGTGTTCGTTATAGAGAACGTATGTAAGACGCTCCATAAATTAAGGCGAGGACAGTGTACATCTCTAACCGGTACAGTGTACCAAAAGACGCATTCAGCCTTGCATACAAATTGCTAGTTATAGCTGAAAATATTTTATTCAAAATATGGCCCTTATGGGGGTGACTTTTTTTATTTTTTTGAGGGGTGGGGTGTTGGGGGTGGCACGAACATGTTAAAGCATGCCTAGCTTTTTTTCCTTTGAAAAATATTAAACAGTGCAAACGTGCTTGTATTGTGTGCTTATTTTTTGTTTGTTTATCTATTTCTTAAGTCAAAATATAATGTAAAAAAATAAGAAAAAGGTTAATAGGTCAATTTTACTGTAGGTGGCTTAGATTGAACAGTTACTTGGTTTTCTCTCGATTCGCTAGATATTTACTGACATTTGGGAGGAAGAGGAGGACCATATTGATAGGTACCTCAGTAGCCAAGGGAGGGGTACATGTAGGTGTGTCCACCCCACCCCACCCCCACCCATAGCGACATTTTTACAAAATTACACGTTTTTATTTAAACGTGTATAAAGGACAATGCTTTTTACCTACTGTCCTAATAGACAAATGTAGACAAACCACATCTTATTATCTAATTATTATATCTATTGTATATACCGGGGTATTCTATTCAAATACGTTATTCTATTCTGACTTTTCCGCCAGCATGTGCTGACGCATGGAGACGTTCATACAATCTAAATAGTGAGACAAGGACCACTAATATAATTACTTAAAATTGGTAGAAAACTGGCATAATAATAATAATAATAATAATAATAATAGTAATAATAATAATAATAATAATAATAATAATAATAATAATAAAGTTTATTAAACCACTGTATGTAAATTATAAAGTACACATAAAACGGAAATTGTTTTATCATCTTTGGTTCAAGAAAGATCAAATAAATTTAATAGTTCCGACAAAAATAAATATTGGTAAAATTATTATATTTTACTATTAAAAAGAGATTTAGCGGTTGGATAAAAACTTTAAAAAACGTTTGCTTTGTCTAACAATTTGTTTGGGAGCATTTCCAAAGTTCATTAGCCGGGTCAATGGCATCGTTCATAATTGTCTCGGTTTTGGAATCCATCCTTTCCATATGTTTCTAAGAGATTCAACTCCAAAATTCTTCCGTGCGTAGCGTCAAGCCCATGTAATTTGCTAATATCATCCTCAGTGGCACGTTACGGCGAAAGTTAAAACCTCACAGTAGATGACATAAACTAGATGACAACGACAAGGTGTTTTTAGAAGTAACAAGGACTCCCACTAAGCCAACACGTACAAGGAAACAGAGTATGAGTCATTTGAGATCTAAACTATACTGCTAAGGTCATATCCTGTTTGCAATGAAATGTCCTAATAGCTGACTCATTCACTTCTTTATTTATAACTCAAAGTCATGCCTATGACTCATAGGGTACATGCATAACGTTTAAACAGAACTTTATGTGTCTAAAATATTCACATTGTCTCATTTTTGATGATTTGCTCAAATGTAGATATATGATATCACAGGTAAATTTGTGCAAATGTTTTTGAGTGAATTGAAAGAATAAATGATGATGATATAAAGGCCTTCCATTTATTATGTGACAGCAATCTTAAACTGAGGCACTGTTTCTATCTAGAAATCACAATACAAGAAAGCAGAGTCAGCAAAGAGGAACTGAAAGCAGCACTTGCTGATACTGGCCCCGTTGTGGTAGAAATTGTGTTTGTTGTGCTATCCATTGTGCTGGTTGCACCATCCACAGTGCTCGTGCTGGTTTCGATTGCGTTTGTTGTACCAACCGGCGCACTGTTACAATTATCTTCTCCGTAGCAGTAACACACGTTTCCTTCAACGTCCACATCAGGCGGTGAACCTCCTTGCATTCCCGTATCCTGAGTTACAAGGTCTCGTAAAGATGAAGTTGTGTAAGCGTCTACTTGGATCGGGGTATCTAAAGTGGCTGGGACACATCCTGATTGTGGAGGAGGGGGATTAGCAGCTGGGTCACGGCAGGATCTATGGACGAATGTTGATGCCGCCTTGATTGTGAAGTTCTGAATAGAAACAAGCACGAGTGTGAAAACAAGGAATATGATATAGCGAAATGCTTAGCTAATGCACCAGAAACAAGGACCCCTATATCTTATGTAATAGCATAGTCGATATATGTCAACTGTCAGATTAGGTTCCGCACATCTTCGGTTACCGTTAAGATAAATGTAGCAAATAATGAATCAATTAACTAAAACACGAAGAAGAAAAGAAACAAAAAATTACCCGCACGAAAATGCAGTAGTATCGAAGTAGCAAAGAAGCATTAACGCAGTAGTGGTGTGGAGCATATTTGCAGTAAAAATGCAGTATAGCCTACTGCAATTCTACTTCAAAATTTACATAGGGTTGTACAGAGGAGGAGCATTAATGCAGTAGATTAGCAGCATGATAGAAGCATGTTTCAAATATGCTAATGAGCTCCCTACTTGAAGCAGCTTTGAGGCATGTTTGCAGTATGATTGCAGCAGTCTACTGCGGTTTGCATTATGATTGCAGTAGTCTACTGCGCTGGAGTATCTACTGCGTTTTCCTGCGGGTAATGAATGAAAAAAATAGTAATAAAAAACTCACAAAAAATCCAAAAGGAATAACCTGTGCCCTCGTGGCAGACACATATTGCACTTTACACCCAACATCTCCGCACTCCATACGGGCACTGCTGTTGCCATGGAAACACGAAGTGTCGTTGACAACCGACTGAGATAACGAATTTGACAACTGGGCAGTAAGGTTTTCAAACGCAGGAACTGTCGGGGGATCAACGAGCCTCACGTCAAAGTACACGCATTGCTGGCACTGATAAGCGAACGCTGGAAAAAAGAAAGAGAACAACTGCGTTTATTCTATATTCTATTCTATTCTGTAAAATACGTACACTACTGCAGGCGTTTGGAAAACTAATAAAAGTTTAGTAATAGGATAGGCTATGCAGGTAAGCTACTGAGGTATACAAATACAACTGTAGCAATATATCAATCCATTGACTCACTTTTCATTCAAATCTAGGCCCTACCCTTCGAACTGTACTAAGGCTAGAGAGATTTTTTTTTGCTAGATATTCATTGATATATCTATGGTAAATCAAATGCACATTTCTGTTCTGTGGGCGAGAATGTGTTAGAGTGTGTCTGGCTGCCTACCCTTTGTAAACACCAACATTGCGTGTTCAGGTAGCTCACACTTTTCAGGAATTTTCTACTGATGGAATTAATATACCCCTGTGGGGAAACTACCTGTCCCTTTTAATACTCTGTGTCTTTCATTCAAGGTCTCCTACAATGACTCTTTACACAAATCACATAAACACGTAAATGTCGTAATATCAAATAAATAAATAAATAAATAAATAAATAAATAAATAAATAAACGCCATACCAGATTCAACAGCAACAAGTAGTAGAACCAGCCCCTTCAATGAAATGCCCATGGTGGTCCCCGCTATCCTCGACCAAAATCAAACAACTAGAGCTAAATGTGTTTTTTTCTACGCTATATTATATATGTATATCCGTCTGTTAACCTCTCCCGTCTTGATATGAATCTGTAGCAATAGCTAACGTTATCTCAGCTTATATATGTCCTGGATCTATTCTTGGCCACACAAACTTAGTGAAAATTTAAAAAAGGCCACACGTGTCATAAAAGAGGCATCCAAGTAGAACACTAAGGGCATATATCCGGGTGCGTGGGTCGGTGCCCATCCCGTTATTTTTCCTTCAGCCAGTGATTCCGCACTCTGTTGAATTTTCGTCGTCTTCATAGCCTTGGGTTATCTATACAGAGAAGCAGTGTTTTCGTGTCCTGTTTTAAATGGCCTTGAGCAGGAAAATAGATTTGTGCCGGAAGTGAAAATAATACAGCACCCATTCTACAAATAATATACTTAATCCGCCTGCAAACAAAAATGCGTTTTTTTAATCTTTTCAATATGAATGCCTGCATGTTCTTGGGGTCGCTGCAGGAATTACTAAGAAGAGGTGTGTATTTCTTTAATGTCTATATCGTTTCCACTTTTTATACAGCGAAATAGACAAGCACGGGTTTTTTCGGCAGTCTTTTTATGTGACATTTTAAATACAGAGTGCTGGATAGAAAGGGCGAGTATACAGAGCTTACAACAACTTGCGCTCGATTTTATTGTGTGTGCATTTTAATATTTGCGTACAGTAGACCTAATAAGAATCATGCTATTTTAAAAATCAATTTTATTTTATTTATCTATTCATATTCTGTATGCCCGTCACCCCATAACAGCAAGTGTACAGGAAGCATCAGCACGGATTTGTATACATACACAAAGCAATCGTGCATACGTTGAATATGACTAATACTTCCAGCTCGAATAAAAGCCAAGTCGAGACTGTCACGTACATGTACATCATGCATCCTTTAGCTTAAACCAGGTAAATGCATTTTCTATTACCTGGCGTAATAGCTTAAAAGCTTGCTTAAATTCATACCAGATATTAATATTGACAGGGCATTATTGTGAAAATGTTTTTTCTCTCGCAAAGTCATCCAACAAATCAACAATTTAGCTTAAGGCGAGAAAAGAGAAGAGGCGCAGTAAGGATGAGGATGGAAAAGGGAGTCGTTGCCGACCATATCACAGCAGCATCCCTCCTAACTGCTATAAATTCGGTTGAAGGAGTTCTCAACCGATTGTAAGTGGTAACTCAGCCAAACAGGACTCAAGTAGAGAGCAGAAAATCAGTACTATACTGTATTTCACCATATCAGGAGTTTGTCGTTGTTAGGCCTCCTGTCGAACAATTGTAAGACTTTTTTTAAAATAAATTTTAACTCTCATAGGAACAAAGGCTCCTTCCGGGCATAGATGTGGGCTTTAAAACATGTACAGAGCTTGAGAAGTGATACATTTAAGTACAGGGTTTATGAAATAAGTTCTTAGACCCCGAGTATTTCAAGGCCTTTGTTGGATGTGAAAGTATTGCAAGAAAATCAATGTAAATACCTGGCATTGAAATAATCAAGGTTACTATTTCGGTTGCTTCACTAAATGGCCTCAGAGAAAAGCTTATTGATTATTGAATTATCGCAAAACATCATTCTTTGTCCCGTGTCAGTTTTATGTTAAGAAAGCTAATGAAGATGAATATACCGGGAATGGTAAATAAAAGCTTTTCAATATCCTGTACCTCTTAGTTTGCTAAACTTCATAGTGAGTGGAAACCATAACGTACCGAATTTGTTTTCTTTCGTTGAAGTCTTGAAGAGGGTGACATATATTTCACAAAATTCAGCAAGCCTGTCAAAATGAGAAGCTGCACGCTCTGTCTCATTCTTCTGCTCTGCGGAACGACGTTACTTGTGGAGAATGCTACGTGCGACGACACGGTAGGTCTCGGCTAAATGGTCTGTTGTTTTCATTGTGATTTTGAGCCTTGAGAGACAACGACTTCGCAATTCTCTAAATGCGTAGATGTGGCTTATTTTCTTATTCATTTGTGAGTGTAACAGAATACTGAGCAACCCCACAATTGACAAGTGCAATACAGAAAATAAATTAAGTATAACTGGTTCTATTGCGTGCTGTTCAATAAACGTTATTTGTACTTGCCTGTTCACGTGTGCAGACAAATAGTGCTTTAAACAAGTGTGAAGACGGTCGTATTATTCAATTTTTCAGTTTGCCTTTTCTTACGCTAACAGAATGGGCTCCTCGTGAAAAGAAATATCGAAATGTGGACTTTGCATTGTCGGCTGAATTTAGCCTTTGCGGATTAAACAACTTACATTTTTTTTCAGTTTCTTTTATTTTATTCATCCTCCAATTCGTTTATCTATTTAATAATATTCATTCATCAATTTATGTGCCCTCCCTCTTGAGATGAAGTTTTGGGTAGTATAGTTAATGCTCTCTTTCTGCAAATTTCACTTTCTTAAAATGCAAAACAATTTATTGACATTTTCTAAATTCAGGCCATGTGCTGTATGAAAGGTCTTAAACAACTACGTGACGTCGTCCTGTGCCCCATGCCCTGTTGCCGTGGTTACATCGAACATCGTGGCCAATCAGCGGCGCTGAAATCGTTCACGTGGTGTGCTGTTGATAAGGTATTTTTCTATGCAAGTTTACCATGCAGGAGCTTTAAGTTATTTTTCTGAATAGTAAATAATTGAAGGGCCTATTGTCAAAAGTGCATAGAAAATTTGTATATATATTTGTCCAAGTACAACATACATAACAAAAATGTGTGAAGGTCTTAACTGTACAAAAATAAACTAAGACCCCCCCTCAAAAAATTAATAAATAAATAAACAAAAATAAATAAATAGATAAATAAATAAAAACAAATATACCTCGTCAAGTCCACGCATGAATGACCATAATATTTTTCGGTATTGTTTGACCAGCCGAATGCACCATGCCTTCATAAAATATTTTAGCTGGTTTCCCATCTTTCTGATCCACAACAAAATTGGAACTGTTGTTCATATCATTTATTTTAGACAGCGTCTTGAAGACGAGGCACAAAAAAAAAAAAAAAAAAGCCACACGTTATTGGAAAAAGTCAGAAATTGGCAGCCTTCCGTAAACAAGAAATAGGTGCTCTACTCCAATAAATT
Source organism: Lingula anatina (assembly GCF_001039355.2). The sequence goes on from NW_019775524.1 coordinate 935,050, forward strand.
TTCTCTCTTACAGGCATATGTCAAAGGCGGACGCAACAACTCCTTCCTATTCCTGCAGTGATCCATTTGTCTGTGAGAAGGACGGGAGCGAGACAGATCCAATGCAGCCGCTTTGTTGTGAGGAAATTCGTTTTGCCATAAGCCATCATAACCAATACCGTGGATGTCACTACAGCTGGATGAACTTTTCGACCTTGACTTTAACATTTATAGGTTGGATTTTTGTGGGGATTTTTTTCTTTTCATTTGACTCTCAGGAAAAGTTTGGCTACAGCTGTAATAAACCTCATGGAAAGATGATCTGTATTTAGCTGTAAGAATCGTTGTGGATTCTTTAATTGTACGGTTTGCTCCAAAATGGCTCCTTGACCATTCAAATCATTTGCAAAGAAACCAGTCTAACCAACTCCAAACTATTGAACAACAACTGTGTAGACTTTCCGAAAATGCAAAAGCAAATCAAAAGATAAATTTTTCTTTTTTCATGACACTAACATATGTGTTTTTATTTTCTCAAATACAAGCTATCAATCACATTATTTTCTTTTTGTATATAAAATATCCATAGTGTCATTGAGCCCCTAACATGTACCAATTCCCTTCTTAATCATTTGGCGACTATTTAACCGTGTCCCTTCATTCTAAAATCTTTCTTTTGCCCAAAACGAGCAGCCAGTTTCTTTTCTGCACCTAGCTGTCTTCTTTCAGCTTTTATTCTCTGTCTAGATTTCTGTTCCATCTCCAACCTTCTGAATGGCCTGGTCCACATGCCAGACGTAAACTTCAACTCGTGCAGCATCTTAGACATGAACCACGGCACGTGGTGCTCGCGTGGCTGCTTCCAGCGTGGCCGCCCCAAGACATCCTTGGTCAGGTAGCGGCGGTCAGGGTAACCCTCCCCTGTGGTCAGTTGTAGAAGGGCCTCATTGCGTTCTCTGACCACTTCCCACAGGTTATCCAGGCTTTCCTCCACCTGCATAGAAAGCAATATCAGTTCACTTCAAAATGGGGACTTTTGAAAATAGATTTTCTTTTCAACAGGAATATGGAAAGAGAGAGAGAGAGTGAGAATTAATCTTTTAAGTTGAGATTCTAGTCTCTCAGACAAAATGAAGATAAATTTAATGCAATGCAAGTGGCACTTAAAAGCTATCAAGAATTCACTGAAAATACTGAGTTTACTTCTTTATATATAATTATACTGAATTAAGCAGTCACAACTAACTGAAAAATGCTCCTCAATTATGATACAAGAGAAACATAACAGACTCTGTGCAAGGAGTTATAAGGCATTTAGTTGGTTTGTATTAATTTTTTAGTTCATGTTACAACTAGAGCCTATTTATTAGGTCTGGTATATCTACGCCAACCACCAGACAGGAACAAAAGAATAAATGCTGAAGCCTGATGTATAACTGAGCGATTAACAAGTTCTCAATTTGAACGAAAAAGGGCAGCACCTTCATAATTACCTTTTCTAGCCTTTCTGGAGAGGGCAAAACCTCGGTTCTTCTTACATACTCGTGTTCCATTGTGAGGAGCATATTGTATTCTTTCAGCAGTACATACCTGGATAAGGAAAGGTATAACATTTTAAGGGATAAGGAAAGATATAACATTTTAAGGGATATGGAAAGATATAATATTTTAAGGGATATGGAAAGATATTACAATTTAAGGGATAAGGAAAGATGTAACATTTTAAGGGATAACAGCTGTTTCTTTAGGCCAAAATGAACTTTCCTGGGGTAAATGACAATTTTCCCATACTTACCAATGGTTAATGAACCCATTCATACGTTCAGAGTAAGCCCATGGGTTTTTCTTAAAAGTTTGGTAATATTCTTTTAAGAGATAATTACAGACTATAGCCACCATCTATGTTGTCGAGTGACAAGCACAGATTCCAGAATAACTGTGATAACTGCCATTTGATGGTGATAGAGAATTTAAAGTTTATTATATTTCTATGTGTTGTTTAAAATGTATTGAATGTGAAAAGAATCTCATACAAAGAGTCGCTATCTCTTTAATCTATTTTTTATCTTACAAAAGGCTATCTCACAAAGGCTAGCACTACCAGGCATAGTCCATTTTCAATGACCAAAAAATTTCAAAAATATATATTCATTGAATACATTAATTAATAAAATAAAATAAAATAAAATAAAAAAAAACATGCTATTCCAACTTCCCAGAGGCTAAAAATAAGTACCATGGTTCCATACAACCTATTTCAATTATAATCACTAGCAAGAAGATTAAGACTGGGTTCCCACAGATTTAGATTGATCCATCTGGATCGACCTAACTCCCTGGGGGTTCACACTAAATTGCTGTCAGCTTCCAGGAGCCGAGTGCACACGGAAGTTAATTACCCCCTTACAGCTTTTAGAAGGCGAGGCAGACATTTAAGTCGGATAAGCTGACAGCAATCTAGTAAGACTCCCGAGGGAGATAGATCGATCTAAATATCTGTTGGAATGATCTCTAACTGTGATACTACTTGCAGTCATTTTTCCTCCAAAAAAATCATAACTCTAAAGCAAAAATCTTCTCCCAGATACTACTAGGACCTACCATAGTTTATGTAAATCTTCATTTCCTTTAATCCTCAATTCATCCTTCTTGTATGGACGCCCTGAAACAAATGAAATAAGGGGTCATTGCAAAGCCAACCTTCTTCTCTATGTTAAAATAAAAAGGCATGTTTGTTTACATATATATGCAAATAAAGGTATCTTGCAGTTTTACCTGACAAAGCCGAGGCAGCATAACTATACTAAGTAATTTCAGCGGCTGATCCAGAGATATTTCTGACAGTCTTCCATATTATCTTTGTTGATCCATTCCCCATTTCTGACCATCTTCCAACAGGAAATAATGTAGATGTCCATTAACTTAAAATACTCTTGATTATTTTCGGGAAGACCCAGAAAACGGCCTCTGTCCACCCCTGTTTTTTTTTTACCATGACCTTACTTTTCCTTATAAGTTATAAATGTTAAATATGACCTACCAACAGGTACTTTTCCTTATAAATGTTAAATATGACCTACCAACAGGTACTTCCCTCTTCCCCCAGTTGTCTTTATGATCAAAGAAATCCCACAAACCACTGGCTGGCCTTGAAGTGTGAAAGTGCTTCGAGCAGGGTGTGCAGCTGAAATGATTTTAAAAATACAATTAATATCATATTAAAAATTTGTTAAAAATGTTTAGCTCACATAGGTGTGTGTGTGTGTGTGTGTGTGTGTGTGTGTGTGTGTGTGTGTGTGTGTGTATGCAGAGTGGCAGGAATAATAGTTATGCCTTTAACAAAAACTGAAGGGAAGTTTGAATAATCACTACTCATATTTTAGTTAATTATCCGATCAATATTTGTTACAGTACATGTAGCCTTTTTTTATGTTTCAAGGAATCAAATGTGATTTTTAGCTTTAGCTGAGCAAAAAAGATCACGCAATGGGGTAGCACAAAAATTCATGTGTTAGCACTCCTATTGACGGTTCTGATATATACTGCTAGCTACTGGGCAATACATCACACAGAAGACCTTTGTAAATTATTGATATAAACAAATGCTATACATTAATAATGCTAATATCATCAGGCTACACACATAAACAACTACATATAATGGAGCAGCTGGGGGGTAATGAACTTCCACGCTCTGAGGCATGTCGAATAGTTAATCTGACTGCATTCAGTGAGAGTCCCCACCAAGTATGCTCTATCTTCTTAGTGAACACAGCAGGAGAAGGCATTCGTCTTCCACTTTGTTTATATTTTAAAGTGTCACCACGAGTTTTGAAGTCCAGATAAAATCTACTGTTGTCACCTTTATCATTATTGTTTTAAGTGCATGCACCTCTTATCATAATTAATGCGTTAGCATAAAATAGTAAACATTCTATCAGAAAACCTAAGCAGGAATGTAAGTGTTATATATTAATCTGCACTTCTCATCTCTATCTAATTATATTTTTACAACAATCTTGTGCGAAAGTCACTTTCTTAGCTTTTCAGTAGAACTTTTCAATTTTTGTCGTGTTCTTTCCTGTTCTATTCCTTTTTTAAATTCAGTATCCTGTACATACTTTTTTCGTACATGAGACGTTTTTTCTTTATCTCATTTCCCCCATAAGGTGCCATTTCTAAGATGTAAGTATAGTTAGATCCTTAAATAAACAATTCGTTCTCAGTTTTTACTGCAGGCCTATTGGATAATCCACTGTATTCCAACTAACACACTTGTATAACGTTACTAGGTGGGGTTTCAGAATAATCTGGAAAGTCAAAATCTAAAACACTGCATACCTGTTTCCTGAGACAAAAAGTGCATGCCGAAATGAGTTATGAAGGATTGGAATGACACCACTTATTTTTGAAAGAAATGATTTAACTGCAAGAGTCTTTGGTAACATGGTCGCAGACATCTTGGATCTCGTTCACCATGTGACCAACATAAATTAAGCGCTCAGTTATTTCCTTTTCCCCCTTTTTGTCAATGTCATATAGTGGTGAAAACGATACAATTTACTTGAATTAACAATTAATTGTAATAATCATGCAATCTATGATTTATGAGTAGCATATTGAAACATGATGCTTCGCGTTAAAGTCCGAGAAAAGGCGAGATGATAGTCCATGTGTTATAAAAAGCGTGCAGCCATTACTAGAGGCCGGTCGAGAGTTTCTTGATTTTATATCAAAATGGACCCCAATAAACTAAAAGACATGGCCGGTAGGCTGTCAAGAGGCGGTGGCAAAGGTGGAATGTTTGGTATGGGAGGCTTAATTGCCGCTGGAGCACTTGCCTATGGACTTTATGAATCGTTTTACACAGGTAAATTCGAAGTATTTGCAATTTTGACGTAGTAAAATTGTCCAACGTGCCTGACCCAATTCGTACACATGTTACATCAGCGCTTGGCTTTTAGAACATCTTGTATTGATGTGAAGTGATTGCACATAATTTTAATGAGAATTCTGCACCTTAACTTCTTAAGTTATTCAGAGTAAAGGAAAAGAATTACGCGAATTGAAATCTTGCAGTGGAATTTTAACTCAAGTTTATGTCTATTGCTGTGGATTATCATATCAAGGTTAGCCCTCAACAAAATGAGAAGTTTGCAGGTAAACTGCAGCAACGAGTTTGCAGGAGTTTGCAAGAAAATATTTATTCCTACAAATTTGCAGAAGGCCTGATATTTTGCTAAGGATTATTAATTTACTGAAACCCAAAATGCTTAATCGCCGAAATACTCATGAAAGTAATAGGAAGAGAGATGAGGGTAACTAACAATATCATTTTGCATCTCTAATTAATTAAAAAGAAAAAATGTAGACAATATCTGGGAGAGGCACGAAGTGGTGACGTTCAGATTCTGCACTGAGAATTTCAGTTTTATTTTTATTTTTAGTCGTAGCAGAGAAAAGACCCATTATTACTTTAAATTGTTTTATAAATATACAGGAAAATGTGTGCTGAGCAAATGGGGGAGGGAGCAATTGGAAATTTGTATATCAAATCCAGGTTAACACTGATGAGACTTTCCTGACTTTTGTCAGAATTCTGACCTTTTCAGGGTCATTTGGGTCATTCTTGTGATTCATGAACCCTGGGAACCCCAGCCGATTTTCCTACTTTTTCAGTGAGGACTGGTCCAATCCCTGGGTTAAAAGAAAGATGTAATGTGTGTTTTGTTCTCATTTTAGTGGAAGGTGGTCACAGGTCTATTATATTCAGCCGTATAGGTGGTGTACAGAATGATATATTTACAGAAGGATTACATTTTAGGTATGTTACAGGAGTATTGTGATAACTTTACTGAATTATGTACTCACATCTTCAAGTAAAAATATTGATGAATTCATGCATTAAAAGTTGATTGCAACTTAAAATGACTAGTTTATAGTCAGAAATACAATATTTTTTGTATCATTAGCAAGAAAAATATTCCTGAAAATTCCTTAAGAACAACATTAATATATTATGTCCAACATAGGTTTTATTTTGATACTGGACCCAAGCCAATTAATAGCACTCCTTTCTCCAATTTAAAACTTTTTTTGTTGATTTTCTCAGGGTGCCCTGGTTCCAGTACCCTATTATCTATGACATTCGTGCTAAACCCAGACGGCTGTCATCTCCCACAGGTAGCAAAGGTGAGTATTGCAAGCCGCACAGTCCTTCAATTAATGCTGTGTATCCTCCCTCTGAAAAAAAAAAAAAAAACCACCTCTTCCAGGACCTATAATACCTTGCTCCACTCATCTACTTGAAATCAATGTTTATACCATTTAAAGTTTTAAAAAAATTAGTTCTAAATCATTTGCCGGTCATTTAGACAGCCATTTAAATAAGACAGATTTTTCAAGATAAAAAAATGAACATTAGAGTTTTGTAATTTTTGGTCCGAATTGGAGAATGATATATTACCGTGCTGGATATGTGTATATGCAGAATTAAGAAACATGACTTTAAGACGTTTTCATACATGGGTAGCATATCTTTAGTAATATCATGTGAAATTAAAATTTGAGAAAAAATTGGTAGTAGTAAGAGGAACCACAATAATTTGGTCAGTTGTAGTGCCATGTCTGTGGTTTCAGATCTTCAGACTGTGAACATTACCCTGAGAGTGTTGGCAAGGCCTGATCCACTGAGGCTCCCAGACATCTACAGAACTCTTGGCATGGACTATGACGAACGTGTGCTGCCATCTATTGTAAATGAGGTAATTTGTGCTGCCATCTATATATAGTTGAGGATGATTGTGTACTGCCATCTATAGTCATTGAGTTTCTTTGTCTTGCCGAAGTAATGAATAATTTTTCTTTAAAAAAAAGATGTTTCTCGTAGTTATGAAGACATATCTTTTCTTCTTGCTTCTGCTTAAAGAATAAACAGGTTAGTAGTAAAATAAAGTTTTCAGTTATATACTGAGCACTGCTTACTGTCTGCACCCTCTTATCCAATAACCGTGCTATCATTAAAGTGTTTTACCTGTTTGTTTTTGAAAACTAAATAATCATTTTCAACAAAAACTTCACAAGTTTTTTAAAGTGACCATTTTGAATTCAACAGCTGCTATTCTGTGCTATTGAACCAATCCCAAGCACACCTGATTAACTATTAATAAAGACTAATGTCTGTTATTTCCAGGTTTTAAAAAGTGTTGTCGCCAAGTTCAATGCCTCGCAGTTAATCACGCAGCGCGCACAAGTCAGTATGCTCATCCGTAAAAATTTGATGGACCGGGCGATAGACTTCAATATAATACTTGATGACGTGGCTATCACGGACCTCAGCTTTGGCAGGGACTACACATCAGCCGTTGAGTCTAAACAGGTACCGACCATTTTGCTACAATAGTATATTTTCTTTTTATTTGAAATGTCATTTATTTACAGAACATTATTCATCTTTCGGTCAAAAGCTTAGACTGTATTCCCACATATTTTAGATTGATCTATCCCTGTGGGGAGTCTCGCTAGGTTACTGTCAGCTTAGCCAGCTTACAGTAATTTAGCGTGAACCCCCCAGGGAGTTAGGTAGATCCAGATGGATCAATCTAAATCTGTGGGAATGCAATCTTAGATTATTTGAGAAACTATGAACTGTGGATCATGGCGATTATTTGAGAAACTGGTTTGGATTATGGCGATTATTTTTACCCAAGTGGAATTATATGGAAAAGTAAGTGTTCTACATCATTTTTCTGCCTCTCATTAGGTTGCTCAACAAGAAGCGCAGAGAGCCAAGTACGTGGTGGAGAGAGCAGAACAAGAGAGACAACAGAAAGTGGTTCAAGCTGAGGGTGAAGCCAAAGCTGCTAAACTGATATCCTTTTTAGTTCACACACAGTGAGCTTTCCAAGCTGAACACAATTACCAGGCCTACTGTACCTTGTCATATCTGACACAATAAACAGCTTCATCTAGCAAGATTGTGTCACATCTAACACAATTTATCACACCCACCACAATCTTGTCACAGATTTTTACACAGTCAGTGTGGTTGTCCAACACCATCATGTCATAATAACACATTTTACCATATTATTTAATAAAGAACCACTGCCCAAGTGATGACCAACTGCACGGATCTGATCTCCATGTTGTTAGAGAAACCAGTACCTTTAATATTGCTCGTAATCTTGACACATTGGAGGGAGGACATCCGTGTGTTGTAAGGGCGAGCATAGATCACATGACCACCTTTCCACGGAGCCTTGTCGTAAGTGTTGACAGGCGCAATCTGTTTGGTGGGACAGCCAGAGGACTCCAGACATGACATTACATTGACATTTGGACTTTATTATTATTATTATTTTTTTTTTTTACAGTGTGGAAAATATTGGAGGCGTGATCTTTTCTTTAGTAATCTGATGGGCATTGAGTCTTAGTGGTAAAAACATGCAGTCATAATGTGAAATTCTTCTCGCAAGTAAAGGTTTTTAAGGAGATGAGACACAGAATTAACTGTGGTGTTTCTTAAGATCAAAGATTTTGATAATTTTTTTCCTTGACTGCTGTCCACATTGGAGATGCAGTGGCCACTAACCCGGGATATCTAAAGCTGAGGAAACTGAGGGCCTCCCAGAGCATTGCCAGGACGGTGAGGGGATTTATTTATTTTTTATTTATTATTTTTTTAGACTGGGGGAGGGGTTTAAAATTCTGATGATGCAAAATATACTGTCAAATTTGAAACAATTGACTGACATTTTCAAAATTGTTTTCATTTAATTTTATTTATTCATTTCAATGTATTTATTTATGTATTTTTATTTATATTTATATTTTTTGGTAGGGGGGAGGGAGTAAAACATTCTATCATGCTGCATAATCTACTTTTTATTTCCTTCTTTAGTCATGGCTGTCGTAGTTGATCTCTTTGTATGGCACAGAATAAATTATTTGAATAATATGAAATTTCACCTGCATCTGTCATCAAATTCGTAGTTACCTGTAACACAAAAGTAAAGTTTGACAATTTGTGCTGTTAAGCATTATGTAATTTTGCATCAAAATTGGCAAAGCTATATTGTGCTTTCACATCCCTCATGTTCTGCTTTATACCTGTACGTTTGACAGTTGTTCTGCCCTTTATATAACTTTGTATTTTTTCTATTTCCCAGATTGCCCAGTCCAAGAACCACATTTACTTGAATGCAGGAACGCTTATGCTGAATGTCCAGGACAAAGATTTTAACCAGAATTTGGACCAGCTGGCCAAGAAATAGTCAACAAAAAGTGCAGGAGCATTATCACTGTGGCAGCAACTCTTTACATAAAGAGGTTTTGCTGTTAACATTTGCATTGAAAAAGTCTGCAGAACAATATTGATTGTATTACTTCTGTTTTGTGCCTATGAATACTAAAAGAGAATAAATGCCAATAGCGATTATTGCACGTTGAATTATCACTGTACTTGCCCAGAAATGGAAGTCTGCGCCATTTTAACAGAAAGTTCTGCTAATGTCATTTTGGTAAAAGTTGCGTAACTTCCATAGCACTGGCAATGACCTCAAAGAAAGCATTTAATGGACTTTTTATCATGGAAATGATAAATCTGTAGAAAAGGGGCTTTTCTGCTATATGGGCTTGTATGGATAACTGGAGAAATTAAACAGATTGAATAGTTGACATCTGTGTTCATAGTTTGTTATTATCACAGCCTTTGAAATGTTAATTGTTGGGAAGATTAAACGTTTCCTTCTCCAAAGATGTATAACTTAAAGATAAAACTGCCCGTTATTACACCAAAGCAAAAAATTACATCTTTCTTTTGTAAGTCCCATCTTTTTTTTATCACTCAAAATCAGTCTTAAACATCTTCATTATTGTTATGCCTCCTAAAACCACCAAGGTAAAAAGGACAGGGCCAATAAAAGGTTCATCCGTAAGGCGTTAGTAACTCAGTATATTTAGAACACAAATTACCTGTCCTGACTGCAGTTAGGCATGCACCAATGGTGGACCTAACTAGTTCCTTTTTTGTTCTCAAGGCAAATTATAGTCTACCTACTAGTCATTTCGCTTCCGCTGATCACTCTATTTCAATACGTTTCCCACACGTACAAAAAAGGCTGTGTCACGCTAATATTGTTATTCACTGTTTGCTACGCCAATCTTTTTACCCTAGGCTCCATGTTGGAACGCGATGTTTTTATTTTACACATCGTAATGAAACTTTGGTTCCACTTGCAGCGTGTCGACAGGAATTCATCACATTTCTAAACCCACATTTTCCCACCCATTTTAAAGCATTTTTGAAAGTGGCAAGCTCAACGTGAAAATCTTGTCTTTGAAAAGAAAGCGTCTTTTTCATTTTGGTTAAGAAGTAGTCGTACAAATGATAGTCGGCTTTACTCCATTCTTTGTGTTGTTGAACGACCCAAGGGTCATCTTCGGCTTTAAACTCCCGGGTGTAATAACCCGCATTTTGCTTTACATACAGCAAATCCTGTACCTTCCAGCATAACATTCTACCAAGTAAAACTAAACTTTCATCAAACAGCTCATTCACGATTATAAAATCAAATTGATTGTCTATGTAATCAATGTATTGTTTGATGAAAGTATCATTGTTTCTGATTTTCATATCGTCATCTGGAAAGCCAAATTCAAACATCATCCCATTTCTGACAAAGCTCTTATGTCTACGACGTGTGGACATATTCCAGTATTTGTACGGATTTTGAAAAAATGACCGCAGAGTGTTGGAAGATGTTATGTTAAACTTGCTTCTCATAGACATATAGTTGAAAGCACTCTTAAATCGGGAAAATGGTTCACGGACAAGTCCTATGCGAAACGAGTCCCTTGGCATCATAATGTTTATAACGCCAGCATCAAATACCATGTGGTCAATCATCATGTCATATGTTTTATCAGGGTTGTATGCAGCATCTGCAACTGTTATCTTCCTTACATGAAGCAGCGGGTAGTGTAATTCTTTACTAGGGTAAAAACTTGGTCTTCCTTTGATAGGACGTAGGATATTCAATCCGTAAGTGTTTGCTGCGCGCTGTAAGATCGAGTATGTAGTGGTAGAACCGCATTTATGAGCTCTCAAGAAAACAATATGTCTTTTTGGTTTACAGTTGTCGTGGGAACAAGTCCGGTTTGGGACAACGTACGGTAAAGGAGCTGCTGCAGAAGAAGGCGTGGCATCGGGAAGTTGTCCAAGACGGGTCAAATATTTTGGATCTGATAGGGTGGCCACTTGTGTCCAATCTGAAACTAAGCAGAAATATCAGATTTCACATTGCATTTCGTTCAGCTGAAATCATTTTTGGTCCAAGTTTAACAAAAAAAGAAAGAAATGAGTACAAATTAAATTCAAGTCACATTCTGACGTCGGTCAATTTATACCTGAAAAACTCAAATAAAAAAATTAAAAAAGATGGGATTACCATGGCACCAGCCAGATGTGTGTGTGTGTGTGTGTGTCTGAGAGAGAGAGAGAGAGAGAGAGAGAGAATATTCGTGTGTGCTTGGTGTGTGCTGAGAAAGAAAGCAGAACGTGGTGCTCCAATGTGTGTGTTTCCAGAGAGAGAGAGAGAGAGAGAGTTTGTGAGAGAGTGTGTGAGAGAGAGAGAGAGAGAGAGACAGAGAGAGAGAGAGAGAGAGAGTGTGTGTGTGTGTGTGTGTGTGTGAGAGAGAGAAAGAGTGTGTGTGAGAGTGTGTGTGTGTGTGTGTGTGTGTGTGAGAGAGAGAGAGAGAGAGAGAGAGAGAGAGTGAGAGAGAGAGAATGTGGTCCTTACCTTTTACAAGGGATGCGGTGTTTGTCTCAAACCTGCGACTTTCACTCACCACCCAATAAAGGGTAGCTATCATGGCAATGGGAATACACAGCAAACAAATATTCACTTTCATCATTGCACATTAAATTACTGGATGCATACATGTACATTTACTCACAAAATGAACAATTGGATTGTACCTAATACGTACTGTGCATATTTTATAGCCGTAGGGCTCAAACATAGAGACACAAATGCCAAATCAAATTTTATGATTTATATCAAAAACAAAAAGTAGACCGCAAAGCTGGTAAATATACAGACACCATACATAAAACAAAGCTGCAAAACTGACAAATGTTCAGACATTACACAGAAAAAAATGCACCAAATGTTGTTTTGGCCAATTTTGATGCACTTTTACATAATGCTCTAAAGCAGCATAATCATTCTTACCCTCTTACATCATGTACTACAGGTAACATGGACACTGAAAAACCAGTAAGTGATTCAGTTCCATGGGATATAAAAGCCGCCAATTCTTACTTGTGAACCCCCCCTCCCCCCCCCCCGAAAAAAAAAAAAAAAAAAAATTTACCATAAATGTAAACTGATAATGCTGATCTTCGAAAGTAATTTGCCTCTTTACCAAACAAAGCTACTCAGAAAATTTAAAGTAAAACAAATATACAGTTTGGCAGTTATGGGGCAAAATCACCAAAATTGTGAAAAAAAACAGAATAATTACCATGCATGTAAACCGATCATGCTGATTTTCAAAAGCATCCTGCCTATTTACCAAACAAAACCACTCAGTGAATCTAAAGTAAAACAAAATTATGATTTGGAAGTCATGGGGCAAACGTCATGTGTTGGACAGCAACAGTGACGGCGACAGTGAATGCGACGATGCGGACAGACAGACCAATTAGAATATATACAGGCGCTTACAGTGTTTGTATATAATAAAAACTACATCAAAAATTTTTTGATCTGTTTTATACGATCTCAACAATCTTCAGAATATATGGTACAAGACGAGCAGACTTGCAATTCTCTATGTAAAACTGGGATTCTCAAGACAAGAATTTTTACCTTTGCACAATAAAATTGCTGTTGGAATTTGCTCGCAAACCCAAGGATCAAGAACACAAACAGCAACTTCGTTTATGCCTGCTATGGCATTATTTTTACTTTAGAGTCGTAGGAGTGTTTGAGGAGGTAAACATGCTTCTCGTACACATAATTAAAATCACTCTTTATTAATTTATACTGAAATTCCTCTATTTTATATACTTTTTCTTTTGGAAGGGGTGTGTGCATTTATTGATCATCTTATATAAATCTATTGAAATTAATTTAAAATGTCCTAGTTATGCATAGTCCTCTCTATTTAGTTACCAGATAAAAACTTGGAAAGCATTAGTTTTCCAAACATAAATGAAGAAAGACAGGAAAATACATTTCAAATAAAATGAACAATACCATTTGCCATCAGTTTGTCCAAAACTGCAACTGTAACATGGAAATGATGAATCTGGAGAAAGGGGGTTTTCTGCTATAAGGGCTTGTATGGATTATTGGAGAAATTAAACAGATTGGATAGTTGACATCTGTGTTCACAGTTTGTTATTATCACAGCCTTTGAAATGTTAATTGTTACTCGAGTTTATGTAGGGAAGATTAAAACTTTACTTCTCCAAAGATATATTAAATAAAACTGCCCGTTATTTCATCAATTTAAAAGCAAAAAATAACATCTTTCTTTCGTAAATCCCATCCTTTTTTTATTACTCAAAATTAGTTTTAAACATCTTCGTTATTGTTATGCCCCCTAAAACCACCAAGGTAAAAAGGACAGAGCCAATAAAAGGTTCAGCCATGTGTGAGATAATACACTGTCACCCTCTCGCGATATATGCCATAACACCTCGAGCGTCAGTGTATTATTTGACATACATACCGAGAAAAAATACAATCATTTCATCTTGAAACACCCCTAAAACCGAATAAAGTGACCCTATATCACGCTCTAGAGATGTTATACGGAATAAACTCGTCCACGTGCGCTAGTCATCTCCCGCCAAATTCTTACGTAATGTCTGACCAATTTGGTCAATTTTTGCTAAATACTTTTCGTGGACGTTCAACTGGCCTGAAAAGTATTTAACCAACTGACCATGCGCGTCTCAGCTGAGCCACACCTAGCTGGGGCTGCTGCGGAAAAAAGGTCCCGAGGCAAAACCTCTACTTTTAGTGACATTTCTGATAAAAAAAGGAGCGTCGGACTGGAATATAGTCAAACTAATTCTCTACAAGTGCAAAGGAGAAAGAAATGTACTTTTTGGTGATATTTCTGACAACGAGGCAATTCGGAATATAGTCTAAATCGACGGATGTTTATTACAAGTTCACGGGAGTAATAATTCTAGTTTTATTATTGTTATTTCTGACGACGAGGCGGTTACGGAATATAGTCAAAACCAAACGGATGTTTATTTCAAGTCCACAGGAGTAATAATTCTACGTTTTGGTGACATTTTTTACTACGAGGCGGTTTCGGAATATACATATGCTGGTTTTCAGAGTATTCATGTGCTACATGCTATTACAAGTTCAAAGGGGGAATACATTTGATTTTTACCGATATATCTGATAAAGAAGAAGAATGAACAGCTTAAAAACAAAAGGTAAATAACACAATCCTCGTTAAAAAGTTATAAATTTACAAATAATTTGAATACACGTGTGGCTTAAATGTAAACTAATTCCCGTTTTCAAACCATACCCATATGATATGACTTAGTGTAATAAAATGATAAATAATAATTGTTAAACGTGAAAAGTTTATGCTAATTTTTTAAGAGTGTGAGAGATTTTAAATTTGTCTACTGGTAGGTGTATAACGTAAGCAACGTGCATATTCTCTTGATGCCAAGAAGGTCACATGATCACTCTGTCTTTGGCTTTCAGCATTTAAGAGACCTCGACTGATTTTACCAAGATGTAGTCGTGAAATTCTAGACTAAATCGAGGTTAAATCCGAGTTTTCCGAGAGACGCTACGCAGAAATGTCGAGTGAAGCGAGACATTTTTTGTAGCGGCTCGAGGTTGCCCTTGATCTTCACTGAAGCTTGGCTAAGTGGACAGGCTTCAGTGATCATCATATCGCCACGGTCATATAACATCCCTAGGTATGTATTAGGCATTAGTACCTCAGTATATTTAGAACAGAAATTACCCGTCCTGACTGCAGTTAGGCATGCCCCAATGGTGGACCTAACTTGTTCCTTTTCTGTTCTTATGGTAAATTATAGGCTATACCTCCCAGTTATTTGGCTTCCAATGATCAATTAAATTCAATACACTTCCAGCACGTACAAAAAAGGGATGTGTCACGCAAATGTTGTCCACTGTTTGCTACACCATTTTTCCCCCTTGGCACCATGTTGGTACGCGATGTTTTTTTTTTCGCATTTGCGGTGTTTTTACCTACTACCATATTTTACACACCGTAATGAAACGTTGGTTCCACTGACAGCTTGTTGACAGGAATCCAACACATTTCTAAACCCACATTTTCCCACCCATTTTAAAGCATTTCTGAAAGTTGCAAGCTCAGCGTGAAAATCTTGTCTTTGAGAAGAAAGGGTCTTTTTCATTTTGGTTAAGAAGTAGTCGTACAAATGATAGTCGGCTTTACTCCATTCTTTGTGTTGTTGAATGATCCAAGGGTCGTCTTCGGCTTTTAACTCTGGGGTGTATTTACCCACACTCAGCTTTACATACAGCAAATCCTGTACCTTCCAGCATAACATTCTACCAAGTAAAACCAAACTTTCATCAAACAGCTCATTC
Organism: Lingula anatina; assembly: GCF_001039355.2. Next base: position 950,667 of record NW_019775524.1, read on the forward strand.
ACGATTATAAAATCAAATTGATTGTCTAAGTAATCAATGTATTGTTTGATGAAAGTATCATTGTTTCTGGTTTTTATATCGTCATCTGGAAAGCCAAATTCAAACATCATCCCATTTCTGACAAAGCTTTTATGACCACGACGTGTGGACATATTCCAGTATTTGTACGGATTTTGAAAAAATGACTGCAGAGTGTTGGAAGATGTTATGTTAAACTTGCTTCTCATAGACGTAAAGTTAAAAGCACTCTTAAATTGGGAAAATGGTTCACGGACAAGTCCTATGCGAAACGAGTCCCTTGGCATCATAATGTTTATAACGTCAGCATCAAATACCATGTTATCAATCATCATGTCATATGTTTTATCGGGGTTGTATGCAGCATCTGCAACTGTTATCTTCCTTACATGAAGCAGCGGGTAGTGTAAATCTTTACTAGGGTAAAAACTTGGTCTTCCTTTGATAGGACGTAGGATATTCAATCTGTAACTGTTTGCTGCGCGCTGTAAGATCGAGTACGTAGTGGAAGAACCGCATTTATGAACTCTCAAGAAAACAATTTGTCTTTTTGGTTTACAGTTGTCGTGGGAACAAGTCCGGTTTGGGACAACGTACGGTGAGGGAGCTGCTGCAGAAGAAGGCGTAGCATCGGGAAGTTGTCCAGGAATGGTCAAATATTTTGGACCTGAAAGGGTGGCCACTTGTGTCCGACCTGAAACTAAGCAGTAATGCAGAGATTTCACATTGCATTTAGTTTAGCTGAAATCAATTTTTGGTCCAAGTTTTAAAAAAAACGCTGAAACGAAATTAGTACAAATTAAATTAAGGTCAGATTTAGACGTCGGTCAATTTATAATTATACCTGCATGGCTCATAATAAAATGAAAAAAGGGGGATTATTATGACACCAGTCGGGCGGTGTGAGTGTGTGTGTGTGCGAGAGAGAGAGAGAGAGAGAGAGACAGAATGTGGTCCTTACCTTTTGCAAGAGATGCGGTATTTGTCTGATACCTGCTAATTTTACTCACCATCCAATAAAGGGAAGCTATCATGGCAAAGGTAATACACAGCAAACAAATTTTCGCTTTCATCATTGCCCGTTAAAATACTGGATACATACACAAACATTTACTCACAAAATGAACGGTAAGACGAACTAATACATACTGTGCATAATTTATAACCACCAGTTGTGCAGTTGTGTCTCTATGTTGGTATACCAAATTATATCTTATGATTTATATCAACAACAAAAAACAAGACAGCAAAGCTGGCAAGTATATAGAGACACCATGCAGGAGACAAGACAGCAGAGCTGCCAAATGCTCAGACGTTTCACAAAAAAAAAAAAAAAAAGTGCACCAAATAATGTTTTGGTCAATTTCGATGCACTCTTATGATATAATGTATTAAAGCAGAATAATCATTCTTACCCTCTTACCGAACATTATGTACATAGAATTGAAAAACTAGCGAGTGATTCAGTTCCATGGGATATAAAAGTCACTGAAAAAAAATTAAAAAATCACAAATAATAATAATTGCCGTAAATGTAAACCTATCATGCCAAATTTTAGAAGTACCTATGCCTCTTTACCAAACAATGCCACTCAGTAAATTTACATTAAAACGAAAATACGGTTTGGGACTTATGTGTAAGCTAGGACCATAGGTCATAAGATGTAATTTTAAGGAGTTCCAATTTTCTGTGAGCAACTTTGGCAGAGAGATGAAGTTAAGAAGCAACTATCTGGAATTATACACGTAGTATTCGGATTTTCAATTTGACCAGTTGTACACGTAATGTAAGAAAAAAAACAGAATAATGACCGTAAACATAAACCGATCATGCCGATTTTCAAATCTGCATCTTTTCAAACCTGCCTCTTTACCAAACAAAGCCACTCACTGACTTTAAAGTAAAGCAAAAATACGGTTTGGAAGTCATGGGGTGAATGTCACCAAAATTGTGCCAAAAAAAAAAAAAACAGAATAATTACCGTAAATGTAAACTGATCATGCCGATTTCTGAAAGCATCCTGCCTCTTTACCAAAAAGAAGCCCCTCAGTAAAATTAAAGTAAAACAAAATACGGATTGAAACTTATGAGGCAAACGTCATGTGTCGGACAGCGACAGTCACGGTGACAGCGACGCCGTGGACAGATAGACCATTCAGAATACATAATAAAAACTACATGGAGAATCTTTGTGTTCCGTTTTATATGAAGATTCTCAACAATCTTCAGAACATACGGTATGGGCCGAAGGGAAAGGCGAGCAGGCTTGCAGTTGGCGATGTAAAATTGCGATGCTCGCAATAAGAACTTTTACCTTCATGCAATAAAATCGTTGTTGGAAACGTTTATCCGCTCACTCGCAATCAAAAACCTGTGGCTGAAGACCACAAACGGCAACCTCGTTTATGCCTGTTATGCCATTTTTTTTACTTTAGAGTCGTAGGAGTGCTTCTCATGGACATAATTAAAATCACTCTTCAATTAATTTATACTGAAATTCTTTTTGATGTCCACTTTCATATACTGAATTTTTTTAGACGTCAATTGTTATGTACCGAAATTCTTTTCAAAGTGAGTTTGTATATATTTTCTTCAAATATAAACAAACCTTGAAATAAAACAGTAGAACCCTCACTTGAAACTATTCAATTTATTGATCACATTAAATAAATCTATTGAAATTAAAAAATTTAAAATGTCCAAGTCATGCATAGTCCTTTGTATTTAGTTACCAGATAAAAAACATTGAAAGCATTAATTTTCCAAACATAAATGAAGAACAGTACAAGAAATACAGCAAAATACATTTCAAATACAATAACCATTTTTTTAAAGTTTTACTTTTAGTAATGATATGTAGCTTGAAAGAAAAATGATTATTGTAACCCCATTCAAATGACCTGGTTAAAATCAATCCTTCGAGGCTAGTAAGTTTCAGCAAATTTCTTATTAATATATTCCCCCATAGTCAGTGGGGCATAGGACGTGCTGCCATCTAAAGGTGAAATCACAGCCTCCTGGTCAGTCATCATGAAGAAAGCTGCCGAGAACCTAGGGACCTTTCTCCTTACTTCTTCTTCAGGCACCACTACTTTATGCCTCTGAAGACAAAAAAATGTACTCTGGTAGCCAAAAATTAGATACAATCATTCCATCTTGTTTTAATATTTCCTGGGTATTTTTAAAAATGCAATCATATAATTACATTTCTCATCTTAAATGTTCAAATTCATAACATGAGGGTACCAGCTGGCTAATCAATGTTATGGGTCGACTCCTTAAGGAAAGCATCAAAACCAAATAGAAATAATATAAGTTGTGTACAATATCCTTAAGCCCCTAATAATTATTCAGAAGTCTACATTATGTACAATGTTGTTAATTTCATGTCCCAGTGATGATACAAGTTTCTGGGGCTGGCAAACTGATAAATTGTTTGTAGCAGTTCTGTATCTGAAACGATGGTTACTGTGAAGTTGAATTAAATAAAACCAGCAAACTGACAGTTTTTCAAACCTACATTTGATTTCAGTTTTCCAGCTGTCATTCTCATCAGCATGTCTCCGACATTTACAATGATGGTGCCAGGAATGGGCGTGGCAGGGATCCACTCTCCATTTATACCCTCCACCTAAAGAAGAACAAGACGGTCTCACAAGTTGCTGTGCCAAATACTCTCACCCCTTAGAAATGTGCACAGCGAGTAAATGCCCTGAGAAAAATCTCGAAATATCTGGTGAAAAACATTCCCCATGGCACACTCATAGATGGTAAGCCACAGGTATATATCAATTACCAGTAGGAACATTACATATATGAGCAATATGAAACCTTTTTCTTTGGGTACTTCAATTCTGACAAGTTGTAATGAAATTTTATTTACTGTCAGGGTACAACATGGTATAAAACATCACTGGAACTTAAAAATATTATCAGAACATTGTCCTGAGGTATGTTATAACTTTTTAATAGGGATTACATTGTGTTTTGGAAAGGGGAGTAATCCATTTAAACTGTTAGTCCTCCATCCAAGTGATTTGGGATGAAAAAATAACACTTTCCAAAATTCATTTTCTCACCTCTAAACCCCCAACATCATCTTGAAAGAGAAGAGTAATGGAGCCGTAGTCTGAATGTTCTCCCAGCCGTAACTGACCTTCCTTTAACTCTAAAAGAGATGAAAGTCTTTGTTACACATTTCAATTTATTTTCAAAACACACACACCCCACTCTCTCTCTCTCTCTCTCTCTCTTACAACTAGATTGTGATGTTCTTATATAAGTACCAGAAGCTTTGACAGGAGGGTAGTTAAGTTTTAATTTAATTACCAATTTCACTGACAGGTGAGAGGGAAGAAGTTATTTTATAATTACCATTAACTTTGACAGGTGGGTAGTGGAGGGTCCTCAGAGCAGTCAAATTACCAGGTTGTCCCAAAAACTGGTGGAACTTTTGAAATGACTTGATGTCCTATGAAAATAAAAAGTCAAAATAAGTGTCTTGTTTTGCTGATAATAAAAATTTATACAGAGGTGTATTCTACAGTATATATAAAGTATATGCACAAAAATGGATTTTTTTCATAATTCTGCCATGAGAATACACACTAAAATGAATACATATAATTTTAACTACAATAAATAACAGGACCACACTATATGCTGTGTGTAACAATGTGAAATCTAGTTACATGCACTCCTTTATTTCCCAAGAAACATTCCTGTATTTGTAACTCAGCTGCTATGGCCATGAGTACATGTGTCAAAACATTCTCAGTGATTTGTGTCTTAATTATCACTCAAGCATGTTGTGTGTACTTACTTGAAGGCCTAAACCTGCCGCTATCGACTGCAGGACACGATGACCAAGATGGCTGCATGTGTCAAAGAAGTTTTGGTAGTCTTTGACAAATTGTGGTACTTCCGTTACAGGCCAGTCCTGAAAGACAGCTTTTTTAAAATAAATAGTTTTCTATCGTATAAATTCACATTTTTCTCATTCAATAAAGATGGAGATTTTTTTAACAGCTCAAAATTCTAAACTTGATCATACATACTAGTATGAATAACCTGTCAGAACAGAACATGAACACAGATTTTTTTTTTCTCTGAAAAAGTAGACCTTTTACCGTAACTTTTTTTCTCTTTTTTTTCACAACTTCTTTAACATGTTGATGAAAGAAAGCCTTCAAATACAGCTGTTACCCAAAAATGGTACATGTAGTAGAGCACCCCCCCCCCACCTGTATTTTGGGGATAAAGAGAAGGACCCCCCACCCCCCAGATCCACCACCGTCTAGATACCTTTATAGGGCAACCTGGGAGGTAGTTCATAGTTTCTTTGAAGTCCTGCGGCCTGTCTGGATTTAATCTGAATGAGAAAACACATTTATATATAAAAGTTACACAGCTATCAAGCATTCACAAATTGCCTCTTCCCTTAATACTATTAATTACAAATTATTTCCCAACTCTGTGCTCCCTGACATAAAGGAACTAGTACATGACTGTGCTAGTACTACTAGTATGTAAGCTTTACTCAGGTTGAAAATAATGTTAATAAAAAAAAACCTAGAAATAAAATTAACTGTGGAAAAATAGCTCACCAACTTACTAACTAACTAAACAAAAAATAAATAAATGAATAAATAAAACTCACCTCTCTGTCTCTGTGGCAGCAAAACCATGATACTCCCCCTTCCTCATCGCATACCTGCTTTTTACTTCTCCAGGTAAATAAAAAAATGATTGTGTTGTTTGGAAAAACCTTTCTATCTGAAATGAGAGAAAGTCATCATGGCTCTGCTTAAAGGTACACTGGGTTTGAAAATCTCTAAAATGCTCATTTTTGCCATATACAGCTTCTAACTTCAAATGATTTAACCCCTTGATTTTTATTCTTGAGCATACCTGATGTTGATATTTCCATTAATTTAGTGCTTTTGGCTCAAATGGTTGCTGTTATAATGACTGGCCAAATCTGCTAAAATCAACCTTTATAAATTTTATAAAAGGTTGAATCCAAGCACAGAGAAGTATACATAAATGATTCGTGAGATTGAAAAAAATTGCTTACTTTCCCAAGAAAATAATTTTGGCAGGAAAATGATTTACTAAACCTCAAGGAGTGTACCTTTAAATTTGTTTAATGCCAACTGTCCCTAAATCCATAAAAACCGATACATTTCTAAGTGGATGTAAAAGCCATTGTACAATCAATTCCCCGTTTTTTTTTTTTTTTTTTTTCAATCAATTTTATTTTATTTTATTTAGCTGGTTTTAAAATTAATCATTATATTTTTACTGGTTCAAAAGAGGTACACTAGCTTACATGTACTAGTACAAGTACAATATGGTAGTTGATGCAAACCTTTTAAGTGGCTGAAAATCCCGGCACCAAGTAGTTGCACCACGTAGTAGGACGAGACCATCATTACGCACCTGTTCTCCGGGTATACCATGGCCCGTTATGTACACAAAACCAACTTCAGTAAACGCCTTGCAAATTTCGCTGCCGACTTTCTTCAGACTTTCGTCTGATACTTCCGAGTTTTGTGAGCTACAGGGAGAGAAGTCCACTACGGGGATTCCGACGATGGTGGCCATGATACTTGGGCAGAGTTCAAAGTAAAAATCGCATCAATCAAAAACTCAAGAAAGTAAATATTAAGTACAAGTACTTCAAAGTTCACGAAAAGTGGCATGAAGGTGAAGATCGTACCTCCACCAACTGAAGAGTGCACAAGGTAATCTCACTAAACACCATTAAGTCAGGTCGATCGATATGACTCAATCAATTTATTTATTTATTATTATTATTATTATTATTATTATTATTATTACAGAGTTTTTGTGATTATTCATGTTTAAAAACTACATTTGTAGGCCTAGTAGTTATATATAGGCCTACAGCTACGTACAGTGTACATGTAGGCCTACTGGTAGGCCTACGTGTTCCACTCTATTTCAGATGATTAAAATGGAGCCTTATGTTTGAAATTGTCAGAAAATTGGTAAGACATATTGAATCAAATTAAGATACTGATATGTTTTATGAAAAGTCCTACTATACTGCACCAAAAATCACTCACTGATTTTTTTTTTTTTTTTTTTGAAAAATAATTATAAAAGTCATGCATATATAGGCCCTATGGCTCATATTTTTTATAAGCAACGACTGTGACAAAAACAGATTCTATTTTATTTATTCCAATTTATTTTCAACCTAGGAATTACAAGTAGGCCTATTTATAATGCCATCAAAGAAGAAGCTTGATTGTAAGAATTGACAGATGCAAGAACTTAGAACGAAGCTGAAACTATAAGGGTGTTGCTGAAAACAACAAAGACATGTTGATAGTAGAGAGACGAGTTTCCAATGTTCTGAAACCCAGACTGACCAAGCACCACTTACTTGTAGTGAGGGTAGCGTTAGGGGCCACGGCTGGGCTCCAGTACGTTCTAGCGTCTGGGTCGGACGCTATCCCCTGGATACTGGTGATGGAGGTGCCCCAGGACTTCTCCTCGCTCGTGAACCTGGCCAAAAAAAAAAAAAAAAAAAAAAAAAAAAAAAAAAAAAAAACACAACAATAGATTCTTCAAGCAACATCAGCTATCCGATATTTCAGTGGCGTCCAAGTCTGGTTGAAACGCATTTATGCATGATGGTGGCATGGCAGCTGTACTGTTTTATAATGTATTAATTTTTTTTCAAATATAATCATAGATTCTTCAAACAACAGATGACACAACCTGAATATATCATTGACTCCAGTGGGGCAAAGCAACAATTAAGAGTCAATACAACCAGACGTGAACGTGTGCACATCTTGAACGTACGTAAAATTTGGATCCGTATTCCGGAGGATGACCATGGCGTCCAACAGGGAGGAGCCATCTGGTACCGTCACGTTAAAGGTGTCACTGACGTTGTGTGGCTCCAACGTCGCTATCACGATGATTGTGAACGTGAAAAATGACGTTGGCGGTGTGGTGGGGGCGGGAGTTGTAGTCACTGAGAGAAAGTGAAAAGGAAATTATTTGTTCAATCTTAGTGTTATTCTGCAGAATACAGAGGTAGGTGGAATTAAGAAACAAAAAAGATGCATATGTCACAAATTGTCGACAGTATGCACAAACGTTGAATAGACAGATAGTAAAGGAGATTTACTAGTAGATGTTTTAATGACCCACTACCGTGCATAAACTGGGATTTCACTGGAACGCTAAATACAGGTCTTACCTACTTGGCAGGAAGTAATGTCGCCTATGTCAGCATATGATTTCTGGTTCAACGCCGGAAACACTTGATTGGCTGCTGCTACTGAGTCATAGGAGCCGTCCTCACCTTAACAATTTACCGATATTTGAAATTTCAACAAAATGATCATTAAAAAAATAATTAACCATAGGCTTACTATAATTAAATTTTTATTTCATCATTTTGCCCTCTTCAGAACGGGATTTTTAAATTGGATGCCAATAGATAGTTCATTATTATTATTTAACATCTTTATAATTCTATTGACTACGACCCTTTTTCAAGAATGCGTTTATTGCGTTCTAACAAACTGTATACTGGCATGTTACAGTTTACCTTGCAATGATACCAGGTAGAGGAGAGCATCTTTCTTGATGTCCAATCTGCTCTCTTTGTCGTCGGCATAGAGAGCCTGAAAGAGTTGATTTAGCTTTTAATGACATATTTGCACATGTGTACATGTACCTAATAGCTATCGAATTAGGTGTAGTTGGCGCAAATGGAATGACTTATACACGGTACAATCCTTGAAGTCTAAAACTTTCATTTTGATGAAAGAAAGCAAAATTCTTAATTAAAGCCTTCCAAATCATTTTCAGGTAATAACCTAGATTTTCAAGATGGCCAGCAAAACCAAAATGGCAGGGGTGACGAAGAGCGAAGTTGCCAAACCCGAATTGAGTATCATCAATAAGCACACACAAATTCTGTACCTCTCAACTTTTATCTCTTATCGTATTTTTTTTATGATAATATTTGTAATTTATCTGTGAATATTTATAAGAAATCGTGCACTAAATACTGGGTATCTCAGGTATCTACTCATATTTCATGAACAACGATACCAGGCATATATAACATAATTTCTTTTAAATTTCTTCAATAATTAGAAAATAAATAGATCTCAGCATTAGAGTTTACCTGCACAGCCAACCCAGTGCTGTATTCATTTCCAAAAGAACCATCTGGTTTCTTGTTATCAAGTATAAACTGTACTCCAGCAGAAATGGCGGACTTCACGTCGGTTTGGTTCCTCACACAAGATAAGGCTATCACCGTCATAGCCGCCTCATCTTTCATTTGATAAATTAGAATAAGAAAACAAAGGATAACGTCATTAGTGAATCTTAAATTAACTTAAAAACATAGCTAAGTCTCTGTTTATTATCCTTCCAACTAACAAAATATTGGCAGATAAGGATAAAGCGACATGAGGTTTGTTAGGGAAATTTGATAAAAGGGCCCCTGATCAGTATGATAAATGCACCTGTAGGTGTTTCTCTGTATAAGTGCGTATGTACGGTACATGTAATCTCTCTCACTCTCTCTCTCTTTGTATAATATAATTTATTTATTCATCTTTTTCGGGTGGAGGCTTGAAGTTTAGAAAAATGAATAACCCAACCCACTTTCGAATAAATTCAGAATATTCAGAGAACGATGATTTCAATTTTGTTGTTCTACATACCAATGCCAAACGTGTAGTTCCCGGGTGATTTGGTCAACTGTTGTATGTACTTCTCCTGTACGGTCAAGCCTGCATTACACAGTGCCAGCACAGCCCAGCTGTACGCGAAGTTGTGATTGAAGTAGTGCTTGGGGAACCCGTCCATGTGGCCTTGAAGCATGGTGAGAAGGTCATGGCCGTAGAAGTCGCTTGGGTCCTGGCACGTGGCCACGAGGCCGTTGATGTAATGTGCAAGTTTCCCGCCATACCAGTTCCGTGTGTCCAAGTCTGGATATCTTAAGAGAATATATGAATAATTTAAGAAGGGGAGTCTCATGAAGACGCCACCTTAAATAAACAAAATTAGCAAATAAAAAGCCCTATATGGGCCCCCAAAATTATAAAATAATGTGTCAACACACGCATACACCTTTAAAATACAAGACTTTCTTAAATATATGAAATACTACATTTCAAAGTGTTCAGCTTCAGAGAGTCAATTTTCTTCCATGTCCCCATTGTACAATTCGATGTAGCTAAAACGGAGAACAAATGATGAATCAAGAAGAAAAATTAAACAAGTGTTATGTGAAAGGTAATGGTAGGTTGAAAGTAAAAATGCAGGTGATAACATCTTACTTGCTAATAGCTGCCAAGAGGTCAAGGTTCATTTCCTTGACGGTGGCGGCAGGACCTGGCANCTATCCGCCAAGGCAGCAAAGTCTCCATCCAATGCCGTTTCACCCCTAAATTTTCTATATTTTTGATTATTGATTGATTATTGATCCGGATCCCCACCAAAAACTAATCATCTGTTCCTTGGCCCACTTCTTACAGTTCCTGAAAATTTCATCAAAATCGGTCCATAACTTATTTTTTTGATCATTGATTATTAATTATTGATTTATTATTGATCCAGATCACCACCACAAAATAACCATCTCTTTCTTGGCCCACTTCTGAAAATTTCACAGGGGTGAAAACATAACCTCCTTGGCGGAGGTAATAAAACATTTTACGGGTAAATGGGTTGCTGGTTCTTGCATATCAGGACAGGAGGGAGAGGGGAGCTCACCAAGGATTAGTGTATGCAAAACTACTAATAGCAGCATAGCTTTGAACTAACTAAATTGTTACAATGACTATCTTTGTTTAGTCCAATACAAGTGTCTTGCTGTCGCTGAATCATCTTCAGCATGGCTCCATTAGAAATGTCGTCTTTTACGTCCACACCCTCTCAATACGTAGAATAGCGAAATATCACGGTCATTCCGTCGGTTGGATAGAAACCATCAACACCTGGCAGAAAATAAATATATTTTCCTTATAATATATATATATAAAGCACTGTTAGATTTGATTGTAAGAATTGACTATGCGTACAGATGCAAGAACTTAGAACGAAGCTGAAACTATAAGAGTGTAACTGAAAACAACAAAGACATGTTGATAGTAGAGAGGTGAGCATCCAATGTTCTGAAACCCAGACTGGTCAAGCTCCTTTGACCACTTACTTGTAGTGAGGGTAGCGTTAGGGGCCACGGCTGGGCTCCAGTACGTTCTAGCGTCTGGGTCGGACGCTATCCCCTGGATGCTGGTGATGGAGGTGCCCCAGGACTTCTCTTCGCTCGTGAACCTGGTACAAAAACAAAAACGAGTTACCGAAAATACAGTTCTAAATTCCTTAAACAACATCAGCTAAAACCCATGGTTATTGCCTATATCCGATATTTCATTGGCGTCCAAGTCTGGTTGAAACGCATTCTTTGCATGATGGTGACTTGGCAGCTGTACTGTTTAATAATGCATTAAATTTTTTTCAAATATAATCATAGATTCTTTAAACAACAGATGACACAACTTGAATATATCATTGATTCCCATGGGACAAAGCAACATTGAAAAGTCAAAACAAGCGGACGTGAGCGTGCGCACATCTGTAACATACGTAAAATTTGGATCCGTATTCCGGAGGATGACCATGGCGTCCAACAGGGAGGAGCCATCTGGTACCGTCACGTTAAAGGTGTCACTGACGTTGTGTGGCGCCAACGTCGCTATCACGTTGATCGTGAAAGTGAAAAATGACGTTGGCGGTGTGGTGGGGGCGGGAGTTGTAGTCACTGAGAGAAAGTGAAAAGGAAATTATTTGTTCAATCTTAGTGTTATTCTGCAGAATACAGAGGTAGGTGGAATTAAGAAACAAAAAAGATGCATATGTCACAAATTGTCGACAGTTTGCACGAACGTCGAATAGACAGTAAGTAAAGGAGATTTACTAGTAGATATTTTAATGACCTACTACTGTGCTTAAACTGGGATTTCACTGGAACGCTGAATACAGCTCTTACCTACTTGACAGGAAGTAATGTCGCCTATATCGGCATATGATTTCTGGTTCAACGCCGGAAACACATGATTGGCTGCTGCTACTGAGTCATAGGAGCCGTCCTCACCTTAACAGTTTACTGATATGTTGTTTGATGATGTTATTTGAAATTTTCAACAAACTGATTATTGAAAGAATAATTATTAACCATAGGCTTACTATAACTAAATTTTTATTTCATCATTTTGCCCTTTTAAGAACGGGTTTTTCAAATTTGATGTCAAGAGATAGTTCATTATAATTTTTTATTTTTGTTAAACATCTTTATAATTCTATTGACTACGACCCTTTTTCAAGAATGCGTTTATTGCGTTCTAACAAACTGTATACTGGCATGTTACAGTTTACCTTGCAATGAAACCAGGTAGAGGAGAGCATCTTTCTTGATGTCCAATCTGCTCTCTTTGTCGTCGGCATAGAGAGCCTGAAAGAGTTGATTTAGCTTTTAATGACATATTTGCACATGTGTACATGTACCTTATACACCGGTAGCTATCAAATTAGGTGTAGTTGGCGCAAATGGAATGACTTATACACGGTACAATCCTTGAAGTCTAAAACTTTCATTCTGATGAAAGAAAGCAAAATGCTTATTTAAAGCCTTCCAAATCATTTGCAGGTAATAACCTAAATTTTCAAGATGGCCAGCAAAACCAAAATGGCAGGGGTGACGAAGAGCGAAGTTGCCAAACCCGAATTGAGTATCATCAATAAGCACACACAAATTCTGTACCTCTCAACTTTTATCTCTTATCGTATTTTTTATGATAATATTTGTAATTTATCTATGAATATTTATAAGAAATCGTGCACTAAATACTGGGTATCTCAGGTATCAACTCATATTTCATGAACAACGATACCAGGCATATATAACATAATTTCTTTTAAATTTCTTCAATAATTAGAAAATAAATAGATCTCAGCATTAGAGTTTACCTGCACAGCCAACCCAGTGCTGTATTCATTTCCAAAAGAACCATCTGGTTTCTTGTTATCAAGTATAAACTGTACTCCAGCAGAAATGGCGGACTTCACGTCGGTTTGGTTCCTCACACAAGATAAGGCTATCACCGTCATAGCCGCCTCATCTTTCATTTGATAAATTAGAATAAGAAAACAAAGGATAACGTCATTAGTGCATCTTAAATTAACTTAAAAACATAGCTAAGTCTTTGTTTATTATCCTTCCAACTAACAAAATATTGGCAGATAAGGATAAAGCGACATGAGGTTTGTTAGGGAAATTTGATAAAAAGACTCCTGATAAATGCACCTGTAGGTGTTTCTCTGTATAAGTGCGTATGTACGGTACATGTAATCTCTCTCTCACTCTCTCTCTCTCTTTGTATAATATAATTTATTTATTTATCTTTTTCGGGTGGAGGTTTAGAAAAATGAATAACCCAACCCACTTTCGAATACATTCAGAATATTCAGAGAGCGATGATGTCAATTTTGTTGTTCTACATACCTACGCCAAACGTGTAGTTCCCGGGTGATTTGGTCAACTGCTGTAAGTACGTCTCCTGTACGGTCAACCCTGCATTACACAGTGCAAGCACGGCCCAACTGTACGCGAAGTTGTGATTGAAGTAGTGCTTGGGGAACCCGTCCATGTGACCTTGAAGCATGGTGAGAAGGTCATGGCCGTAGAAGTCGCTTGGGTCCTGGCACGTGGCCACGAGGCCGTTGATGTAATGTGCAAGTTTCCCACCATACCAGTTCCGTGTGTCCAAGTCTGGATATCTTAAGAGAATATATGAATAATTTAAGAAGGGGAGTCTCATGAAGACGCCACTTTAAATAAACAAAATTTGCAAATAAAAAGCCCTATATGGGCCCCCAAAATTGTAAAATAATGTGTCAACACACGCATACACCTTTAAAATACAAGACTTTCTTAAATATATGAAATACTACATTTCAAAGTGTTCAGCTTCAGAGAGTCAATTTTCTTCCATGTCCCCATTGTACAATTCGATGTAGCTAAAACGAAGAACAAATGATGAATTAAGAAAAAAAAAATTAAACAAGTGTTATGTGAAAGGTAATGGTAGGTTGAAAGTAAAAATGCAGGTGATAACATCTTACTTGCTAATAGCTGCCAAGAGGTCAAGGTTCATTTCCTTGACGGTGGCGGCAGGACCTGGTAGGTATGGCTTGTACCAAACATTAAGGACCAACTGGAGAGCCATGACCGCCTCCGCCTCCTTACGGGTCCCCCAGCCCCAGCTCTCCGTGCGCTGAGACAAAAGCCAAATTACGCCTTTTACTTTAGCTTGTTGAATGCCTAGAATGATAATATAATCTCAAGAACTTACGCCAGTTTGAAAAGACGTGTAGTATTTCTGTGAGTTCGTTGACAGGTAGAAAGAATGTTGAATTACACAAACATAAATCATCAAGTAGATAAATAAATGGATTGACAAAAATCATTAGAAAAAAATTAAAGAATCATATTTCTATTCATTTCCTCTATTTGTAGTTAATTCAATACTCTCCATCTTTATATTGGCTGTTTGTTTACAAAAATCCTCATTGCAATATGTGCACAGAATTAAACATAGGCATATTTGTGAGCATGAAGTGAAAAAAATCTCTGTGGCGCTGGAACATGTAGAGGATATTAATTCGCTGCTGAGAGGTTTTGTTAAGGCGAAAGATTTAAGAGCCATATTTTTATTCAAGAGTTCACTGAACATAACAACGTAAACGATTCAAGTTTTGGTTACTTTATTTGATGTGCGAAGTCACGAGATTATACGTACTAGAGGTGCTTGTTTTGATTAATTGCGGAAACAAATCTAAATTAGATCAGATGCTTATGGTTGAATTACATGACTGAAGCCTACACGATGAAGTAGTCTACTTGTTTTCCAATTCTAATAAAATGATTTAAAGATAATAAACGTAGCTAAATTCACTGTATAGAAAACTAAACTCTAACTGAAAGCCGTTTTTTATTGGCTCTAAAATCCTAAGAACGATTAAGCCATTGTGAATTAGCTTCCTTCTTGGATTGCACGTCAATGATTTTGTATAGGTCAGCTCCATTTAACTAATAAAACCGTTTAGAATCGTCTAAAACGAGATCGACGATCAGCAGTATGTGTTCAACCATTTCCAGCCTTTTTCACTTGCCACATACTTCAAGTGTTCGGGCGCAGTTTAGTTAGATTTGTTATATAGCAAAACCACCGCTTCAATCATTACACATATAAGTTTACATTCTATTTAATCTTGTGCTGATTAAATCGCGGCATTATCAGAATGTCCGTTTCGCAATGTGTGTCAATCACCATATTTTTGTATTCATTTCAAGTTGTTTATCCTTTTTTCTCTTTATTATAGATTTGGCTTCTGAAAGCAGCCACTTTTATACCGTTCGGACGGTTGTGTACATGTAGCAATATCATAGTAAATGTGTAATTCAACAGAGAGCATTATTATATACTTTTTAAAAAACTTTAATTTCAGAAAATCATCCGCTTTTTAAAACGGCAGTTGTTTTATCCAGTATCTTACTCCGGATCCCCTGCGCCGGTAGCGTTGGTTGCGATATCGGATGGGTGTGCGTGTTTGTGAGCGGGTGCGTTTGCACGCGCGCGTGTAATTCTTTCATTCGTTACGCAAAATCTATCTAAAGACAATTGCAAAAGTCTACTTTACCGTAATGAGTATCTATGTCACAGCCGTGACACTGACACGCCAACAGCAGCAGACCCAGTGCAGCAAGCTTAAGTAATCCCATCTTGTTCTGTAAATCCTTATGCTATGAGATAGACGGCTTCGTGCTGTCTTTATATACGCTTTATACCACGTCCGCCGCACCCTGTGCGAATTAGAGATGGCAGGTACAGTTGATGTATGCCCATGGCTGTAAGTAAGGGCTCATTCTCGATGAAACTATCGGTTTACTTATATCGATCCAACTCCGAGTGGACTCTAGCTGAATGCAAATAGATTAAAAGAAGAACTGGTGGTAAGTTTTAACAAGAAGAAGCATGTTAATCCGTTAATCTGGTTGGATTCAGCGATAGTCCCTGCGGAGTTTGATCGATCTACGTAGACCGATAGTTTCATAGGGAATGAGCCCTAAGGAGACAATTGGTTCGAAAACATGTTTGGATAATGGTTTGAGAGGCAGACCATAATTATGCAAGCGACAAAAAATTGTTATTTTGGATATAAACTTGACTAAGCACTTAAATAGTATTCAAATAGGAGTTATTTTATGAGACAAAATGCTTCATTTGCAATTTAATTGAGAAATTTTCTTGACGAGACCTGTATTTTATTTGCACGAGGTACCGTATTAACCCTATGATCTATAGGTGCTGTATAAAGCTCGTCTTTTACGAGTAGTGATTTAGGGTTAAAAATGAATAATTCAGGCTGTCTTAAGAAAAGAAGGGAGAAAATAGCTGCTCATAAACCTTCTGGACTTTATCCAGATACCCAAAACATTTAGATAAAACACCAAACTTTTCAGAATATAAATGATTTTGGTTCGTTGTTTGGTGGCATCTGTCAATGTTAAATGTGAACTCCGTTTACTTGTTTTTCTGCTTATTTTTCTCTACTCCAACGACCAAATTTGATTTAAAAAAATTAACACTGTCCCTGCAATTGTTTGACAAAAGCACACGGGAAGACAACAAAGCTTTTCAGCTGTCTGATTTTATTATTTTTTTCTGGTGCAAATTCACCATTGGAAATATCATTATACATAATTATGAGCATAAATGTCAGAGAGAATTCATCACTTTGTTAGAACGATTTCATATATCGTTAATTTCATGTTATTTTTTCATTGATATACGGTACGTGCATCGTTAATGAGAACAGCAAGCTATAGTTTTGAACAGGACTGACTTTTGCACTGAATTTAAGTTTTAAACTGCATTATTCGATCGGAATGTGTCATGTTAACGAGATCTGATTATAAAACTTTGGTTGACATAAAATCTCTCAAATTGCCATGCACTTTTCAACAATCATTTTTGCAAATCACAAATAAATGTGTATACATTACCAATATCTCTTTCACTATTTGTAACACTTCTATAGAGAGTCAATATAATTGAAGTATACTATGTGCACAAATCAGTTGCAACTCTGAATAAATCTTCGCATGCATTTCAAAGGTATTGTTCCTTCATTCTTAACGATCAATTTTACAGCTTCTAACGACATATGGGCTTTGTCGAAATTGATTCCCCATTCTGTGGCAATGATCTCAGTAAGTCGACAAGCTGAAAATCACCGTCATTCCCGCGGTAGGGAAGAAGCCATCAACGCCTGAAAGAAAATAAACGTAATAATAATGATAATAATAATAATAATAATGTAAGCAGCAGTTAAATCCTGTCTCTAAATGCCATATATATATATATATATATATATATATATATAGAGAGAGAGAGAGAGAGAGAGAGAGAGAGAAGACCAGTTATATTGGTCCAGTTATATGGGTAGAGCACTTTTCCAAAGTGAATCGACTAAATTCTCCGTGATATATATATATATATATATATATATATATATATATATATATATATATATATATATATATATATAGTGTATGTAGGGATCGACGACTTCAAACAGTAAAAAACACATGCATATCATGGAACCCCAAAAAATCCATGCACTATGCACCACGTGACTTACTTGTAGTGAGAGCAGTATCAGGGGCCACGGCAGAACGCCAGTACGTCCTAGCGTCTGGGTCGGACGCTATCCCCTGGATGCTGCTGATAGAGGTACCGAAGGACGACTCTTTACTTGTGAACCTGAATGAATGAAGGCAACCACATAGCTCAGGAATGAGATAAATTGGAAGATATAAGTGTAACACTTTATTTAATATTTACCACCATGTATGAGTTAAGATGTTGACTCTCCTCTATCCAATCTATTCCTTTCAAAGTTTCATCATTCTAAAATTCAGAGTTCAGATGTTGGGCCCTCCCCTAGCCCGTATGCGATCTTCATAATTACAGACAACTTAGGTATGCTGGCACAGAGGTAACGATACCAATAGGATTTGAAACCAAAGGTGGTGTTTTCAAGATAAATGACATATGTAGATGAAGACCTAGACCCTATAAGTAAGGTCAATGGAACTGTGACGTGTAATGATAATATTCGGCTCTTTTGTCTTACTTTTCTAAGGAGGACAACTTTAGATAGATGAGAAATAAATGCATCACCACGAATCATATTCTAGTATCCTAATAAATGGTTATCCAAAAAAAGAAGCAAAAATGCAAAAAAAAAAGTATCAAAATATCAACAGAAACGTACGTAAAGTTTGAATCCGTATCCCGGAGGACAACCATAGCATCCAACAGAGAGGAGCCATCTGGGACCGTCACGGTGAATGACTCATTGACGTTGTGTGGCGCCAGCGTCGCTATCACGTTGATTCTGAAAGTGAAAAATGATGCTGGGGGCGTGGTCGGCGCAGGAGTTGTAGTCACTGTTAAAAGGGAAAGTAAATATGTATTAAAATACAGTACAATGTTGCTATTGCCAAAATATACTTTTCTGCAGAAATCAAACATTGTATTTTAAATAAAAGGCAACGAAAAAGCAACCAAGCACGCAATCAAAATTAGAACATACTCAGAATTCTTTTTTTCTAACAATATACACCTAAATGATTTGAGAACAGGAAATAGGACTTGCATTGGGTGTACAGGTATATCTGTACAGTTATTGATGTGTTGGCCCGGATAATAGGTTGGTGACAGATGTGAAAAAGTTTAAAAATTAAGTAAGAAGAGAATTTTGCCGTAAATGGACGCACGCAAAAAACGAAAACGAAACTGACATATACAATATAGCTTATCTACACTAATTATGAAAATTCACGGGAACCTTCTCAAATTTTTTGAGGGAAAACAATTTTGGCAAAATTATGGTTTGCAGTGCTCACCTTGTTGGCAGGAAGAGATAGATCCGATGTCAGCATACGATTTCCTGTTTAGAGCCGGGAAGATCTGATTTGCTGCTGCCACAGAGTCATAGGAACCATCCTGGCCTTTATAAAAACATGTTGAAATACATTTCATGTAATGAATCTAGGATATTTATATATCAGTACCATTCTTTTCAGATTAAACAAATAGGAATAAGACCCAAATGATATTATTCTGAATAGTTCTCTGTTTAAAGTAAAACGGTTTTATTTTGTAACTTTTTGTTTTTAAACAATATGCTACTTTCCTAGGATATGTATAGGCCATCCTGATATTGACTAACGACTGTACATTGACTTTTTGTTTTCATCACAAGGAATCGTTTACCTTGTTTCTCTACCAGTCGAAGAAGTGCCTCTTTTTTAATCTTCCTCCGGGTTTGTTTATCGTCAGCAATCAGAGCCTACATGCCAATACATAAAATGATTAAAACTGTAAATAAAATTAAAATGAGTGTTTGCCTTTTTATTCCTATTTCAAATATGGCCGACAAGACCAATATGGTAGATAAGAGTGAAAAAGAACTTCCAGTCGCAAAACTGTTAATATGGTTGTCAGACTTGTCCCGTCAAGACAGCTTGTTTTAACACCAACTTCGCCCTCTTCCTAATCACAATATTCATATGCAACCTTGTTAACACAATCTCAGTCACTCTCTCTTTATGAGAAATACTACTTGGGAGTGGGGGGTGGGGTACCTGCACAGCCAACCCAGTGGTGTATTCATTTCCAAAAGAACCATCTGGTTTCTTGTTATCCAGGATAAACTGCACTCCAGCAGAAATGGCGGACTTCACGTCAGTTTGGTTCCTCACACAAGACAACGCTATCACCGTCATAGCGGCTTCATCTTTGATATAGAAAAAACATATATGAAATAATATATAATGTGTATAATAATATATCAGAAATAGCGATAAAGTTTACAATTATTCCTTCCATACCTACATGTATATCATTAATTTCCAAATGATGCTGCTGAAGCGACGAATTCAAGAACTTCTTACTTCGTTATTTAAGCACTTTTAAGTTGCTTTTAAGATATGCGGGAACAAAGAAGCCTATATTCATAAGACGCAATACTTTTGTTGTTCAAAAGGTAGACAAAAGTGGTGTCAAACCAAAATTTCCATCACCCATTAGCTTCAGCCACATTGAAATATTCTCATAACATCGTTGGAACACCATTTCTTAATAAATAAGTTATTATAAAGATGCATCTATGAATATCTACATGTACTATAAAGAAGTAATATCTAATCCGAGTAGAACTACGTAGATGCATCTTTATAATAGCTCTTTTACTTCTTAGAGATATTATATGTGGTGAATTGATATGAGTCTTCAAACACCATTTCTTCGGACGTTCTCTCAGACGTAATACATACCCAAACGAATGTGCAGTGCTGCGTTTTACCAATATAAAATATGGTGTTCATGTATAGTATAGTTTATTCAACTTAAGGCCATCAATGTCCATAACAATCAATATCAACAGAATATAAGGCATAAGCTGAACGTACCAACCCCAAACGTGTAGTTCCCGGGTGTTTTGGTCAATTGCTGTATGTATTTCTCCTGTACGGTCAACCCTGCATTACACAGTGCAAGCACGGCCCAACTGTACGCGAAGTTGTGATTGAAGTAGTACTTGGGGAACCCGTCCATGTGGCCGCTTAGTATGTCTATCAGGTTATGGCCGTAGAAGTCGCTGGGGTCCTGGCACGTGGCCACGAGTGCGTTGACGTACTGGCCAAGTTTCCCGCCATACCAGTCTTGAGTGTCCAGCTTTGGATATCTGGAAATAAGTTTGTTGAATGGCGTTGATTAAAAAGTAAGACAGAATGAGATAACAATCAGTAAAAATGTAATAAATAAATGCATAAATGTACTGAGTTGATTAATTGCTCCATCAGTTGAATGAGAGTTTACTGATAGCACGGATCCAGCCGAAGGTGAGGGTCAGAGTGATAAGGCCATTAATGATAAAGAGATTTGAAAACGTACAATCTGTAACACGTTCAAGGGTAATTGAATTGTCAAAACGACTTATCTGAACAGTGACGTATCTTACTTGCTAATAGCTGCCAGGAGGTCAAGGTTCATTTCCTTGACGGTGGCAGCCGGGCCAGGTTTAGATGGCCTGTACCATTTGTCGTTTACCAACTGGAGAGCCATGACCGCCTCCGCCTCCTTACGGGTCCCCCAGCCCCAGCTATCCGTGCGTTCAGACAGTAGCCAACGAACACCTTTCAATTTCGCATGGTGGGTAACTGAAAATAAAACGTTAAAATGAAGACGTTGTAAACATAAGTTGATTGAAACTGTGTGAAAATAGCTCTAACACTTATGTTTGCGGTTTCTACTGGTAGCATATCACAATCTGTAGCTTAAAATAAAAAGAAGCACCATGGCAAAGAATTGAAGGAAATAAAAAGAAAAATGTTTTTGGGTAAATCTTTAACATGTTAATATGAAGAATAATTAATTCCGCATATCAATGATTAGGGTCAAGTACTGTTGTATTAATTTTATCAAGCTTTACCTGAGCTACTAGTATACCAATTAAATGTTTATTTTGACATAAGAAGTGACTGACGTATAAAAACGCATAATAGCGCACCCATTCAAAAATTCCACCGCAGGTTCCTGTGTGGGGCATGTAACCTGGCAAGAAAATGTTTAATATTTCGGTTCATTTCCTTATCTTATTTTAATTTTCATGACAATGTCCTCATTTCACATAAAATGCTATTTTCTTCTTGAAACTGTCACGTGACCAAAACAACATTGATAGAGATTATTTTAACTGCATGTAGTTGATTTAAAAGTTTATCGTTTTAGAAGAAATGAAAAACAAAATAACTTAATAACGACGTGTGGTGTTAATTCTTACTTAAGGAGCGCCTGACACATAAAAAGGCATAATGACTACTTAATAAATATGTCACAGCAGGTTCCCATGGGGTCTCTTAACTTGTTAAGGAAAATTTTGAATATTTTGCTTCATTTCCTCATTTGTCGGTATGCAAGTCAATACAGTGGTCAGGTTCAAGCGTAAAAGGAAGTGATATAATCCTCTCATGTATACAGTAGTTATCATGTTGTAGTTAAGTGTTTTGTATTGTAACCTCTTGACATGGCCCTATTTACTATTATTTATAACCATATGTTCATTTATCACCAGCACATGCGGTGCATAAGACAAAATAAAATGTTCTAAAACTGTAATATAATATAATATAATATAACGTTCACCTGCTTAAAGAAACTAGACACTTTATGCATATGGTTATTGTACCAGAGCCAAGGGGGAATTGAAAGAAAAATAACTAAATAATGACATGTAATGTCAATTTATCATATCTCAGTTGTGTAGTGCAGCTACGATTAAACATATATATGGGAAACACGCGATGTTTAAGTCGGTAATATACAGCAAACAATGCACAATGGAGATAAAGACCTGCTTCAGGATATTAAGTGCAAATTGAAAAAAATGCTTTCTATATTGTTTAATAAAAGTATTGTCGTAAGGACAGTGTAACAACCAGCTGTCATATGCCGCAGTCATATAACGCATTAAACCAGCTCATCACCAAGCCTTTTTTCTCTCCTAAACACGTACACTACCTGTTGATTTCCACAAAGGCTCACCAGTGAATAAGGAAAAAAAAATCACTGTGAAGGCGTGTTCGCATGCAAAATAAGCCGATCCTTTTCGGTGCGACCCTTCTATGCATCAGCCAAAGCCTGAACATAGGTCTTTCCTTTCAGGCCAAAAAAAAGAAATAATAATAATAAATAAATAAATAAATAAATAAATAAATAAATAAATAAATAAGATTGGTCTACTAGCTCAAGAGAATTTCGTATATAGTCCAATTGGTTTAAGTATGATCTGGAACACTGGTCAAATTAACGTTATAAAACAGGCGCCATATTTCATTTACTCCTCCTCCTCCTCCTGCTGCCGCAACCGCCACCACTAACAGCATCACAACTCCTCCTCCTCCTCCTCCTACTACTACTGTTTTATCCTTTTCAAGGCAGACCGTGTTTGTGGACTTATGGATGAGGCCAGAATCTTGGCTAATGTTATTTTGTAAAACAGAATAAAACCGCGTGCCGCACCCAGCAATGAGTTAGTGCTGGGCGGGAATATCAACAGAATCAATCCAACTTATGTGCAAACGCGCCTTCATGGTTCAGTTGTACCTGTTCATTTTTTGATTAGATGTTTTTGTTCTCTTTTGTCAAACAGTGCTTTTTCTGTTGTTGTTGATCTGAATGTTGTTTTTTTCATTTATTTACCTCGTTTTCAAATTGCGTGTTGAATACGTGTTCTCATCTTGATCCTCTATAAGCAAGCTGACTTTAATTTAAGCGAAATCAAATTCATGATGATTTTCTACTTTACAACAGGTGATCAACTGTATAAAACAAAACTGGGAATTATTCTGCCAGTAGATATACTAGTATGTAGGCCTACATGTAATGTATAGGCCTATAATTAGACATAACAAGGCAATTTTTTTATCTGCTTAAACATTTTTTAAATACAACATAGGCACCAATACACCCAATTTACATTAAATTGAACATTTTGAATGGTTAAAAAAATTGCCCAGCCTGACACATTTCTTATAGCTCGTTCCAAATGTTCGATGATGATATAAGATATTATTACGTTCTTTATATACATTAATACGTGTTGATCTACTTCTACTACACCTGCAGTATACGAGTAACGTCCAACGATTCACTTACCAAGACTTGTGTGTAAATCAAAACTGCACTGATAACCAAGGAGAAACATGCAAAGTTTGGCCACGAACCCCATTTTACTCAGAACAGCAGAACGGCGTTTGTGAAAGTGGATTGGATTTTAGTTTAAATACCCGGTGTTAATATCCGGTTTGAGCAGCCGAGCTGCGATGACACACGAGGCGCATGAGAATCATTTAACCGTCCTCGGCAGCCGCCAGGAAAAATTGTCATAATATGACAGGAGTGGTAGATCCTGTTTACGTTTGATTTCGGAGTTAAAAACAAGCAAACAGGATCTTTTTAAAGTGTTATTTAAAGGGCTCTATTTTCTTACACCAATGCCTTATTGGCCCTTGAATTTCATCACACGCTTGCAGATGCTTATAGGCCTTAATAATGCTTAAAGACCTTGTCGCTTTTGCATGTCTGCCAAGAATTTAGTTTCGTTCTTCAGTTATTTGTAAATAAATGACTTCCAGGGGCAGATATAAAAATAGCTTTCCTCGAAATGTTTTGAAATAAAAAGGAAAAAAAATGACATTCGAGTCAGTCCTGTCGTCTGCATCCGCTTGTCTCTGGCAAAACATCAAACACAGAATGCTTCGTGAACAGATTAGCTCAATTACAGTAACAAACATAATAGACAGTGAAAATCAAGCGGTAATCAAGACAAAACCGGTTTATAAAATAGGGATTGACATCGCGTTGGAAGGGTTGATTGAAAGTGCACGTTAAGTCAGGCCTAAGACAATCACAAATATACAGTTGCACGAGAACACAAAGACGAATAAATGGATCAAAAATAAATATTTTAAAAACAGGCCTACCCAACTACCAGACTCGGCACATAAGGATCCTGAATTAACCAGTATATCGGACCACACTACCCGCTTTCAAGGTGTGTGTCAGATCGCAAATTAATACGTTTATAGGGCAGAAATGTACATGTACATGTATTACACTAAATCATTTTATTTTCACTTGGAGAAAACGTTGCACAGTATTGAACAGCTACCAATAAAAAAACTCCTAAGAAATATGCATGAACTTTAAAATAGAACAATTTGTATGGTTTTGCATCCTTGAAAAATAATTACAAAAGAATCGACTTATAAATACACCCATAAAACGGAACGCCTAAATATCAGCGAAAACGACGTCCTGTAAAAACCATTTTTGTTAAATGCAAAAGGAAATTGGGCGGTGAGTGAATCTTATCTACCTTGGCTCTGGACAAGAAAAAAGACATTACTTTATCACTTATTTAGCCTTATACACTAACTGTACATGATAATTCTATTAACTTACCAGTATATACAAACACGCAATTATAACTACACATACATATTTTTGCATGAACAGGAATGACGGTGCTGAGCGATATAAAAAGGAAAGCAATGATATTTTACAGGAATATTTTTGAATTTTTATATAACACAGAATTGCACATACACTACTCTGACAAAAATGTGCAGTATATCATATGACAAAAACTGGACTTCTCTTCCCTGATGAAGCCTCCAAGATTACCAGGAATGTGTTAATTATATGAAGATCCCTGAGGCACTAAACACATTCAAGACCCAACTAAAACTGGAAATAGTCTTATATCAGTGCACAGATTAAAAATAAAGGTTGGCTTCCAGTGATATTTGATACTCAGGGTGGAAATAGCAGAGGAATTTCCATGGTAAAAGTTAGTTTTTGGTGACTTCTGAAACACAGGGCTTTTCTGGAAATGGCAGAGGCATGCCCATGGTAAAAGTTAGTTTCTGGTGACTTCTGAAACACAGGGTGTTTCTGGAACTGGCAGAGGCATGTTCATGGTAAAAGTTAGTTTCTGGTGACCTCTGAAACACATGGTGTCTCTGGAAATGGCAGAGGCAGACCTATTACGACCTTGAGGCAAGTTTCCAGTGACCTCTATAACTGATGGTGAACAAGCACATGCTGTGGGCCATTAATTCAGGGGCATATTGAGGAAGTCGTCTGGGTCTTCCCAAAGACGGTCAGATTTTCAAGATTCCATCAAAGGGAATCTAATTTTTCTGTCAGAAGACATACAAAAATGGAGGATGGATCAACAAAGATAATTTGAGGACTGTCAGAAAATCTCTCTGGATCTGTCCCTGTAATTGGACTATTTCAGTTTTAGTTGGGTCCTGCTGAACAGACTTACTAATATGCCACGCTGCAGCAAGGTTGTTAGAATAAATACCACACATTAAAGATTCAAGTTGTTGATTTTAGTATTTATATATGCAGAAATGCTACAGTTAAAGCACTCTTAAGAGGTGTGGCATTTACTAAAAAGAACTCAAACTGTCACTCCTGAGCTATTGTACTAAAAGCCATTTGGTTCAAAAAATTAATTTTAAATTTAAATTAGTTAAAATATTTAAAGCTCTACAGCGAGGGTCCATGTGTTAACAACAAAGACACACATCTTTAATAAATGACTGTGAGCATTATTATGAGGTGATGAGTCATGCATGCTACTGTACATACTTTTAAGTATACTTTACTTAAAAGTATGTTTTCAGATTCCTACTCAAACTTCTTTAAGTCCCCATTTCTATATTTCTTTTACATTTTAATATAATCTGGGGCTTAGTGGAAAAAAAATCAAGGTGAATAGACCTAATATTTTCATGAGATGCTTCTTAGTTGACCAAGTGTTAGTCTGCTTAGATTTCCGCCCAAGACACTGATTTAAGACTTTTTGATAACAGTCCCCAGATCTGCAGGACCACATGGCAGCTGTTGGTCTTCATTGTGAGATACATGGCCATTGAGACCTACAGTCCAGCCTGCTTTCCACCCTTCCACAGTTTTGACCAACCTGAAGTTACTTAAAACTGACTATGAAAGTATGGCACAGGTACAGTGACTATGATGTGTTTAAAGCTTCCCTCTTGGACTAAATTTCCTAATGCACTAAACATTGCAGTCATCATCAGTGGACAATCCATATGGATATTCCCAGAACCAGCAGCAGAGTTATCAATGAGGATTTCAGAGAGCACCCAGTGTCAAACACTGTGGGGTCAAATTTGAAGCAGTTTGTGTTACTTTCCACATACTTGAACTTTTGTCCTTCACAGATTTCTTTGCCGTTTTTATAAGATGTACCTGCATTTCAAAAGAAAAAAAAACACTGAAATACATTTCAATATTTATGTTAATTGACAAGAAAAGCAGTTGTGAAGAATCTAAAACAACCATGGTAGTGTAAAAGATATGGCAAAAAAAATGTACATACCATATAGTGAAATCAAATCTACGTGGTATTAAAAAAAAANTGACATTCGAGTCAGTCCTGTCGTCTGCATCCGCTTGTCTCTGGCAAAACATCAAACACAGAATGCTTCGTGAACAGATTAGCTCAGTTACAGTAACAAGACATAATAGACAGTGAAAATCAAGCGGTAATCAAGACAAAACCGGTTTATAAAATAGGGATTGAAATCGCGTTGGAAGGGTTGATAGAAAGTTCACGTTAAGTCAGGCCTAAGACAATCACAGCTGCACCAGAATACACAGAATAAATGGATCAAAAATGTTTTAAAAAGATTAGATTATGATTAAATAAATGAGGGGAAAGAGGGACACAAGCGCACTTTAAATAATGGATAGAGGGCTATAGTTAACATTCTTTTTTTGTTTTATTAAGAAATTCCACGGTTTTACTAGTACATTATATAAAAATGGAGGACAGGAAAGTAGGTTTGCAAACAACCGTTTATATTTTTGGAGTAACCTTTACGGACGTTTTAGACAAGTCGCTTAACTATCCATTTGCTGCGTGATACATAACAGGTAGGCCTACATGTACTTCTTGATTACAACAGATCCACGTGTTTTATACGGAGAGCTTAAAGAGATTTTGTACAAAAAACATGCTCTTTTCAAAATACAAACGGCTAACTTTGAATGTCGGGACTAGTTCATGAATTTTTGGTATGTTTGGGGAAATTGCCGTTTACCCCATGAAGATCTTTTTTCCCGGCGAAATAAAGAGATATCATCCCTTTTAAATATCGTCTGCATCCATTGCCCGCGTGACCGTCAGTGCGCATGTGCGAGGTCAACTTGACATCTTTACTCTATAACAAACATGAACATAAATTGATAAATACATTACTAAAATGCAATTCACGTCAGGAAACAAACAGATGGTGGGCTTTTGAATGAAAGAGGCATGGACAAGAAACAAATCCTCACGATGTTATTAAAAATAGCTTTGCGAAATATAATGCAAATTAATACGTTTATAGGGCAGAAATATACATGTATTACACTAAATCATTTTATTTTCACTTGGAGAAAACGTTGCACAGTATTGAACAGCTACCAATAAAAAAACTCCTAAGAAATATACATGAACTTTAAAAAAGTACTATTTGTATGGTTTTGTATCCTTGACAAATAATTACAAAAGAATCGACTTATAAATACATCCATAAAACGGAACGCCCAAATATCAGCGAAAACGACGTTCTGTAAATGTCGTTTTAGTTAAGGGCAAAAGGAGGTTGGGCGGTGAGCGCATCTTACATGTATATACCATGCCACTAGACAAGAAATATCTTATTTTATCACACCTATTTAGCCTTATACAGTGACTGGACATGATAATTCTAATAACTTACATACAAACACCCAGTTATAACTACACATACGTATTTGTATGAACAGGAATGACGGTGCTGAGCGATATAAAAACGGAAACCAATGATATTTTACAGGAACATTTTTGAATTTTTATATAACACAGAATTACACATACACTTCTCTGACAAAAATGTGCAATATATCATATGACAAAAACTTGACTTCTCTTCCCTGATGAACCCTCCAAGATTACCAGGAATGTGTAAATTATATGAAGATCCCTGAGGCACTAAACACCTTCAAGACCCAACTAACTTAAACAAGAAATAGTCTAATATCAGTGCACAGATTAAAGATTAGGTTGGATTCCAGTGACATTTGATACTCAGGGCCTGGTTGCACCAATGGGTCGTAACCCAGGCCTTTCAGTTGCGCCTGAGTACTGGAAATGGCAGAGGTATGCCCGTGGTAAAAGGTAGTTTCTGGTGATTTCTGAAACACATGGTGTCTCTGGAACTAGCAGAGGCCTGCCCGTGGTAAAAGGTAGTTTCTGGTGATTTCTGAAACACATGGTGTCTCTGGAACTGGCAGAGCCTGCCCATGGTAAAAGTTAGTTTCTATTGACTTCTGAAACACAGGGTGTTTCTGGAAATGGCAGAGGCAGACCTATCACAACCTTGAGGTAAGTTTCCAGTGACCTCTATAACTGATGGTGAACAACCACATGCTGTGGGCCATTAATTCAGGGGCATATTGAGGAAGTCTTCTGGGTCTTCCCAAAGACGGTCAGATTTTCAAGTTTCCATCGAAGGGAATCTAATTTTTCTGTCAGAAGACATACAAAAATGGAGGATGGATCAACAAAGATAATTTGAGGACTGTCAGAAAATCTCTCTGGATCCGTCCCTGTAATTGGACTATTTCAGTTTTAGTTGGGTCCTGCTGAACAGACTTACAAATATGGCACGCTGCAACAAAGTTGTTAGAATAAATACCACACATTAAAGATTCAAGTTGTTGATTTTAGTATTTATATATGCAGAAATGCTACAGTTAAAGCACTCTTAAGAGGTGTGGCACTTACTAAAAAGAACTCAAACTGTCACTCCTGAGCTATTGTACTGAAAGCCATTTGGTTCAAAAATTTAATTTTAAATTTAAATTAGTTAAAATATTTAAAGCTCTACAGCAAGGGTCCATGTGTTCACGACAAAGGCACACATCTTTAATAAATGACTGTGAGCATTATTATGAGGTGATGAGTCATGCATGCTAATGTACATACTTTTAAGTATACTTTACTTAAAAGTATGTTTTCAGATTCCTACTCATACTTCTTAAAGTCCCCATTTCTATATTTCTTTTACATTTTAATATAATCTGGGGCTTAGTTGAAAAAAAATCAAGGTGAATAGACCTAATATTTTCATGAGATGCTTCTTAGTTGACCAAGTGTTAGTCTGCTAAGATTTCAGCCCAAAACACTGATTTACGACTTTTTGATAAAAGTCCCCAGATCTGCAGGACCACATGGCAGCTGTTGGTCTTCATTAACAGCTGTTGGTCTTCATTGTGAGATACATGGCCATTGAGACCTACAGTCCAGCCTGGTTTCCACCCTTCCACAGTTTTTACCAAGTTACTTAAAACTGACTATGAAAGTATGGCACAGGTACAGTGACTATGATGGGTTTAAAGCTTCCCTCTTGGACTAAATTTTCTAATGCACTAAACATTGCAGTCATCATCAGTGGACAATCCATATGGATATTCCCAGAACCAGCAGCAGAGTTATCAATGAGGATTTCAGAGAGCACCCAGTGTCAAACACTGTGGGGTCAAATTTGAAGCAGTTTGTGTTACTTTCCACATACTTGAACTTTTGTCCTTCGCAGATTTCTTTGCCGTTTTTATAAGATGTACCTGCATTTCAAAAGAAAAAAAAACACTGAAATACATTTCAATATTTATGTTAATTGACAAGAAAAGCAGTTGTGAAGAATCTAAAACAACCATGGTAGTGTAAAAGATATGGCAAAAAAAATGTACATACCATATAGTGAAATCAAATCTACGTGGTATTAAAAAAATACTGTTACAAATGCATATTTTAATAGTAAAAAATTATTCCAAAGACCAAAGAAAAAGTATCACCAAGATGCATGCAGCTTACATGCAAAGGGCTATCTCCCAATGACAATCATTCTACAGTTTTTTCCAACTCTGCAGCAACTCTCGCTAAATACAACCAGCTTAACAGGTAAACACACCTCCTCTTGACATTGAGTGGAATGCAGAAAAGCTGGTGTTCTGGCTGCCTTTTTGCCAAAACCATGACAAACGGTAATTTCTTTTTATTTAATGTGAATAAAACAAAAATTTAAAGATTTCCTTACCTATTTTCTCCCCAGAAAACATGGCAGTCTTGCAGTAAAAGTGGATGGAGTCACAGAAGTCGGCACACACATGGAGTTGGCTAAAACAAAGAATGAAACTCTTAAGAATTTAATTGCAAATGACATGCTGCAAGGTGCTACGGAGGACACAGTGTTGCCAGGCCATGGATATTTATGTAGCCTAGAGTACTAGTATATATAACGGGGTGGAATGTGGCTTTACCCATTGCAAGGCAAAAATAGAGGAAAAAGTGACGAAGCCCCACACTAGTATTCGTATTTATCACACACACCTTGTGATGTATCATTAATAGTATGAAATTCTTGAGATCATTTATATAAATCTAGAATATTACACACTGAGAAACGACTTACTCCTGATACCACAGGTGCTGCTCGGGGCTACAGAAGTAACACATGAGATAATTCACTCTATTCTGGCACTTCTTGCTGGCCCGAGCCAGTTTGTACATCCCACCAAACACGGAGGTCACCTCAGTTCTTTTACAGCAGGCATTGGTGGAGTACCAAGAGCAGTTCACCAGGCCGTTCTCTGGAGACGGGACATGGGTGCCACCTGAAATTGATTTTAATACTCTTGATAAGGGTGTGTTTTCAATGAAACTATCATACTTTTAGTAGGCAGATCAATTCAAGTCCGCTGGGACTCTTGCTGAGTACAATCAGACTAACTGAATGACACGCCTCCTTGACAAACTAGGGGTTAACTTTCAAGTGTGCTGTGCATCTGGAAACTTTTTCACTTCATTTTGAGTGCCACCAAATGCACACGAAAGTTAATCCCCCCAAGTACGATACTTTCATTGAAAACGCCCCCTAAATCACAGTTAAAATTAAGTCCAAATTAAGCTTAGAAAGTTTCCTGCACAGCTCAAAATGATATTCCAGTGCGCAGTGTTTTTAAAAAACTGATGTGGTTGCATAGCTTACCATAATATGTACATGTCTTTTTGGTTTCCACCACTAAATCCTCACCGACAATAGCAACAACGGAAGAAAACACAATAAATACAAGGATTTTAAGAAAATCCTTTACATCGATCGCCATGCTTGTTTTGATCTCGTTTTCTTCTCGTCCGCGTTATCCAACATGGCTGCGCCCAGGAGACGGGCGCCGCTCCGTCAGCAGCGATGGAAAGTTAAAGATTTCTTTACGTTTGAAACATATTCTCCGTTTATATTTGACCCACAGTATTCATTTGCTGCGATGCTATTTTTGTTTATGTCGGAGATTGTTGTAAACATATTTGTAATACATAAAGTTAAATGTGAGTATGGCTGGGTATTATATCTGCTTACGTGGAAAGTACAGGTACACCCTTGTGCTGATGGTGTCTGAAATCTGCTGAAATCTTGAACAAAGCACTTCACATCGTACAGAAGCTAAGCATAATCATCAGTGCATTCTTGTATTTGCCTTAGCTATTTTATACTCTCAAAATGATTGTGCCACATGCCACTCTCTCTCTCTCGATCTCTCTTTTTCTTCCACATTATTATTACGCTTCTTTCTGAATTTATTTAGGTGTTATTTAAATATGTACATTCTGAAACAGAACTCAAAATTTTCTGTTTTTCATAATCTTAAATTGATTGATTATTAGGATACAAGTACCATCACCATTAAGGTTATTCGAAATAGGGTGACTATGTAAATGACTGAAGCATTTAGAGTTTCCATTGCAGACACAGAAATTGACTGGGTGGCTTACATGCAGGAAGTGGAAGGTGTCATTAATGGAACGTATGACTACATGCAACTGAAAGGAGACACAGGACCACTAGTGTATTTATAATGCAACCTCTACAATTTCCATCTCTCTCTCTCTCTCTCTCTCTCTCTCTCTCAATAAATTTATATTTTTGACATACAGTATAAAATGTTTTAAATCTCCTGAAGTTTGTCAAGGGTAAAACACACAGCCCTGTTTACTTAAAATGTCACAATTTCTCTCTTTTTCTCTGCATTATGATATAGTATTTTAATTTACAGTTACTGTATTATATAATGTTCAATATCTCATACAATAGAGTCTTTTCCACGAAATCGTGAGCATGCGCAGTTCGCGTCATTTTGTGCGGGACTGTTTCTCAGGNTGTACAGAAGCTAAGCATAATCATCAGTGCATTCTTGTATTTGCCTTAGCTATTTTATACTCTCAAAATGATTGTGCCACATGCCACTCTCTCTCTCTCGATCTCTCTTTTTCTTCCACATTATTATTACGCTTCTTTCTGAATTTATTTAGGTGTTATTTAAATATGTACATTCTGAAACAGAACTCAAAATTTTCTGTTTTTCATAATCTTAAATTGATTGATTATTAGGATACAAATACCATCACCATTAAGGTTATTCGAAATAGGGTGACTATGTAAATGACTGAAGCATTTAGAGTTTCCATTGCAGACACAGAAATTGACTGGGTGGCTTACATGCAGGAAGTGGAAGGTGTCATTAATGGAACGTATGACTACATGCAACTAAAAGGAGACACAGGACCACTAGTGTATTTATAATGCAACCTCTACAATTTCCATCTCTCTCTCTCTCTCTCTCTCTCTCTCTCTCTCAATAAATTTATATTTTTGACATACAGTATAAAATGTTTTAAATCTCCTGAAGTTTGTCAAGGGTAAAACACACAGTCCTGTTTACTTAAAATGTCACAATTTCTCTCTTTTTCTCTGCATTATGATATAGTATTTTAATTTACAGTTACTGTATTATATAATGTTCAATATCTCATACAATTAGCCAAGTGTAATTACTTTTAAATTACTTGTCAGAGTAAGGTTTCTTTGAAAAGTCCCATGTACCCCATACAGCTGGTAAAAGTAGAAGAGATCAACGGTACAAGTGGCACCATTTCATTTAAGTGTGTACAGTTATATTTCTTTCCTGTTTTCCTTCAGCTATCCTGCTGGGTTTGTGTACATTTTCACAGCATTGTACTACATTACCAGCCTGGGTGCAAATATTCGCCTGGGGCAGTATCTATTTGCAGCATTGTACTGCGGAAATCTGCTCTTAGTTTTTAACATATATAGAAAAACTTGTAAGGTTAGTATGCTTAGATGCATGTTCAAAGTGGCACTTATTTTATGTTTAACTCATATATTGCTTTGTATTCTTGAAAAGGCTATAAATATACAGGTTGTTAATGAAAATAAAAGAAAAAATGGAAAAGGATAACTTAAAGATACATCTAACACATACTTTTGGATTAAAACATGAATTATTATAAGTTCTTATAAAATAAATGTAGAGACATGAATTGCCCTCTTGGAATAGTAATCAGAACCACGTATAAGCTAAAACCATACCAGTTTAATAAAATCACTGGGTTCTACAATTTCAAATATTATATTGTTAAATTTATATTTCTAGGTCCCACCATACGTGTTCTTCTTCATGTGTTGTGCGTCCTACAGAATCCACTCCATTTATGTCCTGAGGATGTTCAATGACCCTGTGGCCATGTGCTTACTTTACCTGGCAGTCAACCTATTTATTTACAACCACTGGGCCTGGGGCTGTCTGGTTTATAGGTAATGGCAGATTACATTGTGCTTTATCTCTACCTGTTGTCACACCTAACACATTTCACATTTAAAAGAAATCATGTAGTACATTTGTTATTTAAAAGAAATCAAATAATGCTTTCACATTTTCACATGTTATTGTCATACCCAACAAGTTCCATATTTTTACATTTTTCATGCTGCATACATGTAGTTGATTAATTAAAACAGTACNAATTTCCCCCTGAAACTTCAAATCCCGCAAAATCTCGCGTTCTCATGGATAATTTAGCGGAAGTCACGTGACCGTGGAAAAGACTCTATTAGCCAAGTGTAATTACTTTTAAATTACTTGTCAGAGTAAGGTTTCTTTGAAAAGTCCCATGTACCCCATACAGCTGGTAAAAGTAGAAGAGATCAACGGTACAAGTGGCACCATTTCATTTAAGTGTGTACAGTTATATTTCTTTCCTGTTTTCCTTCAGCTATCCTGCTGGGTTTGTGTACATTTTCACAGCATTGTACTACATTACCAGCCTGGGTGCAAATATTCGCCTGGGGCAATATCTATTTGCAGCATTGTACTGCGGAAATCTGCTCTTAGTTTTTAACATATATAGAAAAACTTGTAAGGTTAGTATGCTTAGATGCATGTTCAAAGTGGCACTTATTTTATGTTTAACTCATATATTGCTTTGTATTCTTGAAAAGGCTATAAATATACAGGTTGTTAATGAAAATAAAAGAAAAAATGGAAAAGGATAACTTAAAGATACATCTAACACATACTTTTGGATTAAAACATGAATTATTATAAGTTCTTATAAAATAAATGTAGAGACATGAATTGCCCTCTTGGAATAGTAATCAGAACCACGTATAAGCTAAAACCATACCAGTTAAATAAAATCACTGGGTTCTACAATTTCAAATATTATATTGTTAAATTTATATTTCTAGGTCCCACCATACGTGTTCTTCTTCATGTGTTGTGCGTCCTACAGAATCCACTCCATTTATGTCCTGAGGATGTTCAATGACCCTGTGGCCATGTGCTTACTTTACCTGGCAGTCAACCTATTTATTTACAACCACTGGGCCTGGGGCTGTCTGGTTTATAGGTAATGGCAGATTACATTGTGCTTTATCTCTACCTGTTGTCACACCTAACACATTTCACATTTAAAAGAAATTATGTAGTACATTTGTTATTTAAAAGAAATCAAATAATGCTTTCACATTTTCACATGTTATTGTCATACCCAACAAGTTCCATATTTTTACATTTTTCATACTGCATAAATGTAGTTGATTAATTAAAACAGTACACCTGCAGTTGTTTACAAGTGTGTTAAAGGCTCATGTCACACCAGCACTATCATTTTTGTTTTTCACAAATAACTGATTATTCATCAAGTGGATGAAAGTGCAAAACAGTCATACATTTGGATTACTAAGTAAAATGTTTTCTATAAATTGGTTAACATAATAAATGTTTTAGATAAACTCATTAAATATTGTAAAAAGACACTGAAAAAAGTTACATTAGATTTCAGTTTTTTCCATTGTTTTTCCATTTAAACTTTAAAAGTGAAGGTATAATAAGCTCAAATAAAAGTTATATGCTATCATTAGTGTGCTATGTTTTAGCATGTTACACTTAAGCTTTTAATGGAAAAACAAGAATTTAAAAAAGTTTCCAAGGTTTCATTTTATGTGGATTACACATAGTAAGTGACAAATTTATTATGAAGAGTGTTTCTTTTTCCTTCTTGCAGTCTTGCAGTATCTGTGAAGATGAATGTTTTACTGTTCTCCCCAGCCCTGCTGATGTTGCTCCTTGTCTCTCAGGGATGGCTGAAAACAGTATATCATCTTGTCATTTGTGCTACAGTACAGGTAAGTATAGTTCTAGAAAATTTATTTTCACCTGTAAAACTAATAAAAAATTACACAAGCTGCATTGTCCTTCAGGTACTGTGATAAGAAAATGTATAATTCAAGTGGCTGAGTGATGACATACATTCTTTATGGTCTCGTTATGTTGTCCTCTTAAAAAAGTCAGCTGTTTTTAATGAAGGGATAGAAGGTCATTAATATGCCATAAATTTGCTTAAAGGTTTCTTGACAATTATTTATGAATGTGTATAGCTTGTTTTTCTTACATATCTGCAGGACTTCATGGCTATTACTGTGTGAATTAAAAACCTGTATTTAAATTAAGAACTGAATAAAAAATAATGGGCCTATAAAGTTTAAAATTGTACAACACTCCTCAATTTTATCATTATTATTTAAGTCATAAATAACAATGTATTGCTACTGAAAGAGAATTTAATGAGTCGGAGAACCTTTCCTTTATGACTGTTATATACAGCTTCTCTGTTGACTTGGTCACCCCTGAAACTCATCGACAAGTAGAAATGATGGTAAAATATACTGTAGTGAGCCTATAAGTGACCATGTCGTCTGGCCTTCTCTACTAGGAACGCCTCAATTAAAACTACTTGTACTTTTTTAAAATAATGTATTGCTGTGATTCTTTCAGCTGGTGCTAGCTCTGCCTTTCTTAGCTGCCAACCCTGTTGGTTACATTGTCAGATCATTTGACCTAGGACGGCAGTTCTTCTACAAATGGACAGTCAATTGGAGGTTTCTTCCAGAGGAGCTCTTCTTGAATAGATATTTTCACCTGGTGCTGTTGCTCCTGCACATTGTTGCCTTGGTAACATTCCTGTCCAAAAGATGGAGCAGGTAAACATGAAATGCTTTCCAAAATTTAAATTAATTTTGTTACACCTTTAGAAAACAAGCACTATGGAAGGTTTTGTTAATTTTGCAAGCAACATTGTAGAAATTGAATTTTTTTAGACAAAAACACTTTAAAGTTAGATTTCAGTTTTCTCCACTGTAAAGAGGTACTGATTTCCTATTTCAGCTGTGTAAATGGAGATATCATAAGATTAAATGAATAACAGATAGATATAAAGCTTATTTTAATTGAAATATTATGATATAATTTTTTTAATGCATCTTATTTCAGGTCATATGGTGGTGCCTCATCTTTACTCTCAAGATCACCAATACATCCTGTCCTAAACAGCAACCATATCCTTTTTGGGGATAAATTACATTCTTTATTGATATCTATAATAACTTAATTAACGCTATATAGATAAGTCGCTGTGATATTATCCATGTTACGAATGTAGCACAACCTGATTGATTGTTTGATTTCCAAGAGTATTAACATAGAATATGTGATAAGTGCTGCATATTTAAATTTCTCATTTTTTATAGGTGAAAAATTAGAGAGAAAGAATGATAAAGAGACATATATAAAATGAAAATTTGACTAGTAATTTAAAAAAAAAACATGAACAGGCATGAAAAAGACGCCTAAAAATAAAAGTGTGTTTATAGCTTTAACTTAAATGGCATATATAGATAAGGATAATCTTCCAGTGCTCTATATCCTTAACCATTCCCCACAGATTGTCCTGCCTCTGTTCGCTGCTAATTTCATAGGCATGTGTTTCAGCAGGTCTCTCCATTACCAGTTCTATGTCTGGTACTTCCATACACTCCACTATCTGCTCTGGTCAACACAGATGTCTGTCAAGTACAGGTGAGTCCAGTTGTCTTCTTTATTTAATGACTTGCTGTTGCATACTAAGTACAGCAAAAGATGTCCACTGTTTTGGGCATACAAGAGCATAATAATATCAAGGCCCTGTCAAGATATATTTTTCACTTTCTAGGATCCCGTGCAGTTGAATAATTGATCTTTTTTTTATTTTCATTATTTAATTGTTTTCAACTTGCCAAACAAAGAGTGTCAAAATTATTTCATTAGTTAACTCACACTCACGCAGTATATCTGTATTTCTCTCAATACGTAATTGATAATTCCAGATGGTATACTTTATTATTGTACACAGCACTGAGAAGTATGGGGAATGATCGTGTAACCATAGTTTGTCATCGATTTTTCCAGGTTGTTAATCTTGGGTGTCATAGAACTCTGCTGGAACACGTATCCCTCCACAGTATTCAGCAGTGCAGCCCTCCATGTGTGCCATGCCATACTTCTGGGGGGACTTTGGTATTCTGAGACCACAGAGAAACCAAAGACAGCTGCCCAGAAAATGGAGTAAAGCAAGAAGCAGAATGTTCACTCTGGTACTGTTTGAGTTCACAAAAAATAAATAACAAACTTTAAGAAATGGAGTAATGCAAGAAGTGGAGTTTTTTACTCTGGTACTCTGGGGCCACAGAGAAACCAAAGACAGCCTTTTAGAAAATGGAGTAAAGCAAGAAGCAGGATGCTGATTCTGGTACTTTTTAGTTTACAAAAAAAAAAACTTTCAAGACAGCCATCCAGAAAAAATTCTTTGAGTTCGCACGCATGCACACACACACACACAGACACACACACATACACAAAATAAATAAATTAATTAATTAAAAATATAAGAAATAGGAAATGGAGTAACGCAAGAAGTAGAATGTTGTCTCTGAGTCTCTGAAACTCTGAGTTCACAAAAAAAAAGAGAAAAACTTTAATACAGAAAATGGTGAAAAGCAAGAAGCAAAATGTTCACTTGAGTACTCTGAGGTTGCAGAGAAACCAAAGTGAAATGAAAGATGGCCACCCAGAAAGAAAGGGATATTCATTATAGAATTGCTGCATTTTCAATGTTTTCATGATGTTTAGTATTGAGTAGCTATATATATACATGTACATGTATCTTCTAGTAGAGATTGCTGTTTCTGACATGTCCAACGCGAAAAATGTACAGTGTTGAGTCATCAGTGCAATACCTGATTTAAGGTAAAATTGTTTTTTGTTGTATAGCAATTAACTTTGAAGAATTGACGTGTCCCATTCTTTAAATGTTTTTTAATTGTTTAAATTAAAGAAATACATTTTATTGTCATGCCCACCGGATAATATGCATAAGTATGTACTTCGTTGTATTTATTTATCAGTTAAATGGTTCGTTTCTATATGAAATGAGTGGTTTTAAAGCTGTAAATTAAGAGACATTTTTGCAATACCTATGTGACAAAAATTTAATTGTGCCATACTCGTCTAGGACACTACTAATAAAAAATTAATTTCTCACTAGATTTATACAAACAGTAAGATTTTGCTTATCATTCTCAACTATTAAATTGGAAAATTCGTTTTTATCAATCGCTTGGACAATAAAAGGATCTCATAAATTTAATGTATTCAGTAAATCCTAAGCTGTTTGAAATATGTGAGAAATTATCGTATTTGGTTTATCGGTAAAACACGGAGGGCCCCATTCCAATAGACACTATCAGTGTACGTAGATCCAACTCACACTCGTAAAAATTAGAATAAACTTTCGTGTTCAACAATTATTATAATACGCAAGCTAATTCACTATTCTCTTATTGCCAAGAAGGTTACATGTATGACTCTGTCTTCGACTTTCAGCATTTTAGAGGTCTTGGCTGAATTAACCGAGATATAGTCGAGAATTATTTTCAGATTTTTTTTTGCAGTTGACCTTCCCTCTTATAACTGTGTATTATAAAGAATCTAAGTAAGGCTGGGACAACAAGTTCGGTCTCTATAGGTCTCACAGCCTTGTATCATAAATAATTTTTAAATTTTTAAATTGTTAAAACAGTTCATAAAACATTTTTCGGATGAATGTACTGCTGCTTAATTATTTCAAGCTGAAGTCACGTACTAATCGAAGACCATGAGCATGTAGCACAAGAAAGGCATTTTAAATAATGTTTTTGTATCAGATATGGTGATGTATGATGATGATGTAACCACAAAGAGATAATTTATAGGGAAATATTCTTATTTTCATTTTAAGCAGGTACTATGTAAGAAGCGAGGGCCGTGATCCTTGAGAGAGCGCATTATACAGCAATACCAGCATAAGCAGATATTTGCATGTAATTTAACCACAAAAATACTATATAATTGTTTTCTGAAGCAAGCGTGTTCCCTAATGAATTTTTAATTGGGGTTTATCAGGGCACAGCGGAGGGCTTACATGTACCTTAATAAACGACTGGTTTTGAAAATAAGTTTGATTTTTTGGAGGTAGACGCTTGGTTGCAAGCCTCATACCGTCCGCCCAGATAGATAGACAGCTTAACGGTAGAGTGCTCGCCTTTGGTGCAGGAGATTGTAGCTTGGCTAATTACTTTCCCACGTACGGCTAAATACCGTTACAAAAACTGTGCCTGCTGTCTCCTAGCTAAGAACTCGGTAAATCAAGGACTTAAGGGTAAAGATCTGGCCGTGGTAGGGTCGGTTTTTAAAATGCTTGGATTGTACAAAAATGTATGCTCCCCGGGGGGGGGGGGGGATGTGAGTCTTTTTATACCTGAAGTC
This sequence comes from Lingula anatina, assembly GCF_001039355.2. The sequence continues at coordinate 991,488 of NW_019775524.1, forward strand.
CCACTCTTTAACTCATTCACTGTCAATGTAAAGAAGCAGCATATGGAATGTATGTGAGTTTTTTAATGTACTGTACTTACACACAATGCGTCCAGAATTCTACCAGTTATTGTATATCACGTTTCTTACATGTATGCGTAACAGTGCACAACGAAACCTAATCATGGCCCAGAAATAGGTCCTAACATTTTACATAAGTAGAACACTAGTAATAACTAAAGGTTTCCTAAACTGTATGTTTTTCTTCAAGTCCAACGTTCAAAAAATATATCTATTTACATTCCCCGACTCACGAATCATTGGTCAGCCCGTCCCTGGACTTGGATTCAATGTTTTTTCCATTTCCACTTGAAAATAAAGTTCTAAATGGCTGACAAGTTATTTTACACCGCCATGCCTTCCGGTACATTTTTTTGAAAAAATGTGAGCACCAGACATTTTTATTTGAGGTGTTTTATCGTTTGATTAAGGAATGACAAGTAGCTTTTCAGGATATGTAGACATTCAAAATGTGGCTGCGGCCCATTATTTAACGTGGATAGTATACCTTAAAATGAAGGGCAATTTTGGTCCAAGGTAATCTGATAGTAGTTTCTTTAAGTTTGATGTTGCGTACTGCATGTTTTATGATAAAGAAAAGAATTTATTTATTTTATTTTATTTATTTATTTTTTTTTTGAAGATGGATGCTGTTTTAGACTGATATTTTGTTTTTAATGTATTGCACTATAACGGATTTAATATGCTGTAGTAGACAAAAACTCTACGGGCCGGGTTTACAAAATATGTTTAGCCTAAAAATAAGTCCAAACTCTTAGAATAAAAATGTGGATTATTATTATTATTTTATTTTATTAATTGACATTATTGCATCAAAGATCAAACAAAATATCCCTTTCCTTATCATTTTTTTCTAAACACGTAAACTAGTCCATCTTTATGGTAGCAATATCCCGGAAGTACACTTCTCTCCAGACGTTCCCAGAGTTCCTCGTTCTCCATGGCGGCCATAGTGGGCTCTAGATTTTCGTAACCACTGGTACAGCGAAGATATTCTTCCCTCATCGCTATTACCACAAGTCCACCTGAAATACATAAAATATTGTATATGCTTATCAATAAAATGATAAAATGTTTAAAAGAAAAGACGGGCGCGCGCCGAGGGATGCCGAGATTTATATTTAATAAGCCTAGGCCTAAAGGATAAGATTTTTTTATCAAGAATTATTATTTGTATGTCGCCTTAAAATATAAATTAAGAGAAACGGCGCGGAGACGTAAACATTTGCAATTAGGGGCGTTGCGGGATGTAGACGAACAAACTAATATTAATACATAAATGTATGGACCCTCCAGCCCTAAGGTCCTATAAACATAGATTGTGGCAGCGTCACAGCTTTGTGAATTTGGTTTTTAATTTCTTATTCTTAAAAAACATTTTTCTTTCAGTATAATTTCACTAATTTAACACATTAAAATAAAATTCTAAACATAAGTTGTGGCAGTGCCACGGCGTGTAACTGTTTCGTGAATTCTCGTTATTCGCAGCAGGCCCCTATTTACTCATATCTTACCTGGTTTGACTACTCGGACCATCTCTCTCAAGGCGCCACACGGGATGTGGCCCTCTCCCATACCGCCCGAAGACACCACAGCGTCGTACGTGTCTGTAAAAATTGCAGAAACCAAGATAAAGGTGTTGTTTATATTCAGTGATGGGAAAACCGTACCATTTGGCTTCTTTTTTTTTCATTTTGGCGAAAGACTCTGGGGTCGTGGGTATTTAGGTGCTTTCCAGATGTTTCTCGGCATATAAACGTATGCAAGTGGAACAAACTAAAATACCCCTATGCTACATGTTATGACAATTTGAATAAAAATATGCAAAGAATGCATGTTGGCAAAATTACGATTTCTAAACGCGTTTTTTGAGTTCTGCTTTTCAATTTCTCAATCAATTTCATCATGGTAGTGGAGACGGGTGGTTTTCATTCTAAACGGTACTAGCAAACACTTTAAAACTTAGACACAATTAATATGTTATTAACAACAGACATGCGTATTCATTTGTATAAAATATATTCAACAAAGACAGCATAAGCAAGGTGCAAGTATTAGACGTAGTACAATGTAAGTGTTTAGGTATGAACGCAGCCTACCATTGGCTATACCCGGGGTGGGATCTGGCGTCAAAAATTCCTGAATGAAGTTTTCGTAAACTCCTCGCGTCTTTGCCTTCTCCAGCATTCCCTCCGACGGATCAAGGGCGTCCATTCTTTTAAATCCTCGATTTGCAAGCTGTTTAAACAAAAAACTTTATGAATGATAAATTGTGAGTGATGGTCGTACCAGTTACAAACACACGGTACGCGTGAATATAATGGACAGAGCAATTATCTTGCAAATGGAATTACATTTTGTTGCTTTAGTATGGTAAATAACGCAAACAGACTTGTATAACTGTATCTATCTTAATGGATTCTTACAGAACATGGCAAGGATACATTTGATTTTCAAGGGTATTAAAGTTCTGAACGGTTTTTATCCCTGACGACTGGGTACTGCTACACCCTTTCCTATAGGACGTTCTATAGGGCTCTGTGGGATTCATCTTCAATCTTACAGGACTCTGTGGAATCATTTATGGATTCTATCGAACATCCTTTTGGACATGCATGTCCTACTCGAAACGTAGAGTGTTTCTGACCAATATAAAAGGTCCCTTAGGAAGTCCTTTTGGACGCTTTAGGAAATTTATGTAAGGTGCCGCAGACATGCTTACACTAACAAGGAAAATTAGAAAAACTCGCACTTCGGATAAATGAATATTAATTAATATATTTGAAAATTCGATCATTTTTCAAATCTTATTAAGTAAATATCCACATGCCTGGATGGCAACGAATCCAGTGCCTGCTCCAACGTCGAGAACCCGGATTTTGCCTTTTGACCAACCACTGCGCTCCACGTATGACGTCAAAGCTTCGGCTGCCATTTTTGGTCCTAAGTAAGATTCTGGGTTCAAATCCTGGTAAAAAAAAATCAGCATTTTAATCTAGGTCATTCAAACATGCATTTATACAGTTCAAAATCTTTTCGTCTCATTTTTTTTTTCATTGCCTTGATTGATAAAGTGGTCACGTTTAGTACTTTTCATATATTCACAGTGAAAACCACTTGTGAAGAAGTATTTCTAAAAAGGTTATCCCCTTCCTGAAAAAAAATCCATCAAACTTCTTAAATCCCTGAAACATTTTTCTACTTTTCCTCTCTCTCAATCTTCAACAATATCATTAATTCTGTATTTACAGTTGTACCAGTGTATTTTCTCAAAAGAGCATTGATGGCTATTTTTTCCAGGAGTTGATAGTTTTTCCGCATGTGTGGCATGATAGATTATCTTTTAGATCCACTATTCACATAATATACGGCGCAGCCTATGGTCATTAAGACACTCGTGATTTACACGTCCCACTGTAGAACGGCGAAAGCAGGCTTTTATCAAGCAACCTTATCCCCTCTCACTTGCATGTACGCTGTGTTCGTAATCAGGTGTGGTTATCAGGTACCTGGTGCATTAATTAAAAATAATCTGTTTCATTTTATTATTTGTACCAGTAGACACGCCTGAACTTTGATTTGTGTTTGCTAGACTTGTATAGTTTAACTCTATGGTATCACAGTGTATCCATATATTATAGACACGCGAAACAACGTGCTGATTTTAAACCATACCCGCATGAAAACGCAGTAGATATATTCCAGCGCAGTAGACTACTGCAATCATACTGCAATCATGCCTCAAAACTGCTTCGATGTGGGAGCTTATTGCTTCTTTGCTACTTCAATACTACTGCATTTTCGTGCGGGTATTGTAATGTGCAAAAATGAAAAAGTTATAACTGGATGAACCTGTAAAATAGGTCTTATCTGCGATTTAGTACGGCAACCATACTATGAACCGCCTTCGAAATTAACTTACCAAGTGTTGATGCTTTGTGTTAAACACAGTTCTTGTGTATGTGAGCGCGCGTGTGGATCTGTACATACATATATATATATGGTCAGTGGCTTGTTGTCTTTAGGATAGCAATATCTAGTGACTATGCATGATGATTTTAATAAACTTGCATCGTCTATATACTAGTATATAACCCCCGGTTTTAAGTACTGTTAGCTCTAACCGAATTATCCTTTCAAGCTCGACTGCTTCATTCGCATAACAGAACGACTGACACCGACTTGACTGGCACTGCCTGACATTGAATAAACTGACACTGACTTGACTGGCACTGCCTGACATTGACTGAGCTGACTGTCACACTGACGTGACTGACACGTACTGACTCTGACTGACACTGACGTGACTGACACTGACTGACTCTGACTGAAACTGGCTTGACTGACAGAGTTTGACACCAACTTGACAAACTAACACTGTACTGACTGATACTTATTTTTCTGGCTGAAACTGACCTTACTCACTGACGCTGACTTGACTGACATTGACTTGACTGACACTGACTGACTATTTTCAACCGTATTCATGTTACAACCACTGGCAGAACAGCTTAAAGTCCTCGGAATGAAATTGTTTTGATGTCATTAAACTTCATAATTTACGGTTACAGGTAAACTACATATGAGCGCGATCGCCGCGACAGATCAGCTTGTCAGTTAATAATAATAAGAAGAAGAAAAAGAAGAAGAAGAAGAAGAAAAGCAATCTTTATTAGTTATTATAGCTTTTTTTAAGCCTGTGACCTAGCTATAATATATTTCAACAATAACATATGATAATGACGCGTTAATAAATAAAAATCTTTCCCACCTTATCATACCGACCGGCATAGTTATCATAACATTCCCTCACTTCGTCAGGGACAATACCTTTCCTAAATTGTCTGGCGTTATTAGCTAAAGCGGCTTCTTTCGTCTTTGCGTCCATTGCGAATACAGCTTGATTGTATTTTAGTTCTGTTAAGGGATCCAGAGACGCGTGCAGCTAATGGCCACCCCTGGACTAGCTCCGGTAGCTATTTAAAGCAGAGCGGATTCCTGAATTAGGGACTGCGTAACTCAGACGTCCGAATAATTCACAAGTGTAAATGTACATTTGCAGCAAAGCCCGACACATTAAAAAAATATATGTATGTAAATGAATTCGGTGCAGTGAGGAAAGAGCACCAACAGCACCGTTTGAAGTTGAGTAAGTCCAGCGATGTAGGATTCTCACAAAAAGTTATTCGCTGCGTCGAAACTTGATTGCAACAGCCCACTTTAATAAATCCATACAGTGTAATAACGGCCACAGCTTGATTTCACTTCAAGCTCCGCGAGGTTTTCCCTCAAGAAAAAAAAAAGCAATCATATTCTACTAACGAATCATAGTTCGACGATTGCCTACAACCGGAGTTGATGTTTTGCACAATTTACTGATATATTGCATAATTGTCGACACCAGAGGTGGTTTATCGCTGTTTATCTGAATTTGGGAAATCGAATTGTTGTTCAGAATATTTTAAGACATAACAGCCGATATTTGGGGATATTTTCGATGCATATTATATCTTTAAAAGAAAGGACAGACTATACTGCGGCATGTTGTTCTTAAGTGACTTCAGCGTACTGTTAAAACGATTTTAATGTGGACTCCATTAACATTGTGTAAACCCCAGTATTTATAAATCATCATGAGCCATCACACTTATTTAATGAAGAACTACGATGACAACCACCTCTGCAGGTTGTCTTAGACCCCATTTCCATAATACGCCATAGGTCTACTTAGATGAATCCAACTCTGCAGGGATTCTCGCTGAGTGTAATCAGCTCAACTGATTGACACGCCCCCCTTGTTTCCAGTGTACTCGTATAATCAATCAATAAATAATAATTTTCTGTATTTTACTCAACGCCAATAGGAGATGTGTCAATCTGTTAAACTGATTGCATTCAGCAAGACTCCCCGCGGAGTTGGATCGATCTAAGTAGACTGACGGTGTCTATGGGAATACGGCCTTAATGTTGCATAATTCCGACAAAACAGAAATGTTTGTAACGGCTGTGATGACGTTTAAAATTTTGATTTATAGTCCCGTAAAAGATTGGTCTATATTGCTTTTGCATTTTATTTCAGCGCCTTGTTTTTAAGTGTTCTGTATGTTGATGAGATACAGTAATTAGCATGCTTATTTATTCCATGGGCTTTTGCTCAGTCTTGGTAAGGGCTAAAAATGTTAATAACGAATGTATGTTGATGTACATTTTTTCTGAAGATTTTTCTATCGCATAGTAAACGAAATTAGAAAGTATACGTACATGCAGTTAAGAACCTACAGACAACCTACCTTGTGGAGGAGACAAAAAGAGAATAATACGACTTCGAGTGCGACCGTGTCACAACCGTTCTCCTCTATCGCAATCGGTTTAGGTTGGCAACTTTTCAGAGTGCGCTTTGCTTGCCTTATCACAATCGGTTATGTTCAAGCAGCGCGACTCTATCTTTGTCAGTTGAGCAGACTGTCAGTGATTCAGAATCCCCTACAGATCGCCGTGCTTACGCAGTCTAGTCCATAAGACCAATTGCGCGCGCATCTCTATATGGACTGCAGAACCTACGCGAGTAAATAAAATCTGAAAAATTGCCTGCAAATATATTGAGGAACAACTAGATAACGCCAGACGGCAATGGTTTTTCGACAACATCCTTAGATAACATCACGATGTTCACATTCATATACATGTAGTTGTCAATTTGAAGGCACTTTCTGCATTTACAGAAGCACATCACGTTTTGACTGAAACAGTCGATTATACATGTAGTGTTGAAACATAATGGGTGTTGGCATATTGTCATTACGAGAGGACATTGGGGTGTTCTGACTAACTTTTTCCGTGTCAAACTGGTTCCGATACTTCCCAAAGACCCCCCCCCCCACACACACACACAAAAAGCACACACACAAAAAAGCACCCAAGTGCTCCGTAGTAAAACACATATTACACTGGGTCGGTCGTACTTGGTTGAATGGGCTAGGTTGTTTACTGAGGTTATTGTCTGATATGTCTACTAGTAATTGGTGCATCTATGAATACTTCTGTCTTATTGATGACAACATTTTAATCGAAGAATAAGCTGCTGGTAGTGAGTCGATCAATACAAATAAAAAGCGTGCTTAAACAACAAAAGTGAAATGCTCATATGAATTATTTATTGTGCAAAACTGCGTGATTGATTGGAGTTAGGAGAAAGAGTGAATGTTTTATAAAAATAGACCCAACAAGTTCTATTATAATTCGCAAAGCGTTTTAGAAGCCGACTTCTCTTTGCTTCGGAGGACTATATGGCATGTTGTTATTCTAAAAACCTTTTTTTAGCTTTGTGTAATATATTTATTAGTACGCAAATGAGATAAGCAATACGAAGCGCCTTTAAGAATTAAACAGTAGAGAAAAAATATCAGGCACAGCGTACCTTAGGGGTCTGTATACGTTATTTTGCCATCAGACGATCTCGTTAGTCATGGTATCTTAACAGGTAGTTTGAGGAATAAAAATATACCAGGTACAGCAGGGGGTCTGGTTACATATTTTTTTTCATCAGACGCTCTTGTTTGTAATGATGGATCTATGACTAGCATGTTGGTCCCTCGATTTTGGTATAAATTTGGGAAGATTTGCAGGCGATACGCAAATAACCTAACAGTTGTTTAAAGATCACTTATATTCTTGTCCTGAATTTCAAAGAATATTAAGCAAACTACGAGTTCAGGGACCTTCATTTGCCATTTTCAAAAAGCTACATTCTGAATATCAAACGAATACGGCGTTGTCAGAAAAGTTTGTTAATGACAATGTTTCTATGTTTTAAAAGTTCAAGCCAATTATTTTTTAGTCTGCTGGATTAGTTGGTTGTCGGGTCTTCGGGTACTTTGCGAAAGGCTGTGTAGACGGCGAAGATACGTGGGAAATATCTACTGACTCAATTCCCTATCCTCGTGTTTATTTCTCTCTTTGTATATCTATTGATAAATCAAGAATTTCTGTCTTTGGAAAGACGGAACGATACGTGTTTTTTTTTTTCTTTTTTCTTTTTGCAGTAGTTTTGGTTTAAGTATCGCTCACTTTTAAATGTCTATAAGAAGTGGATTTCGCGCTCTTCCAGGTAGCCTACCTCAATAGTGACTCTATCGTGTCGGTGCAAGAAAGTGGCTGTACTGGTATATTCCTCTTCAGTCAGAATCGAACTTGATTAACCAGCGTGAAACTTTTTTTATAATACGTAACACAAAGTACAGCTGTGCACATTACCTGTTAAACGCATGTAAATTACTACCACTAGTTTCAGAGCCTAAAAATAACCCTAATTAAGGTTATTGTAATCCTTTATTATCAACCAGATACCGAAAATGAGATTTTTCCTGCATCTAATTATTCATTAATACCTCTATCTTTGTGCTAATTTAAATTTATGAAAAAGCCCTAGAAAATAAAAAGTATCGGCGTTTATATTTTTTCGTTGCAATGTATAAACATAGGCAACTCACAGCTTTAATTGTCATTTTAACACCTTTCTATTTTGAGGTGAGATAGCAAACGGTATGGGGCGTAACTTAATCCCTGAACAAGATTTTATCACGAAAATTGGCATATTTGATCAGGAGTGTACGTTCTACAATACCGTGCCGTCATTTTGGTTTGAATATATTTGTTATGGAGTTAACAGATTTTCATTAGTGAAAGGCATTATTTTGCTTTATAAACGATAAAATCTGAATTAATACTTTTTAGAAAAATCGCTGGCAGGGTTTTGGCGTACTTAATGATTTCATTAAATCGGCGTTGGAACGCTGATCGTGGGTCCTCAGGTAAAAGAGAAATTTGAGACACCAATTTCCAGAGTTTACCCCAAAATCACAATGATGACGTCACCTGTAAGATGACATAACTGTTAATGAATTTAGTCACTGAACACTGAAGATCTGTTTATTACACAAAAGAATGTATGTAAGGCAGTTAATAGGAGTTTTGGGCGAAGGGTAACAATATCCTTAATCACTTTATAAGCCGGAAGTCTTGTCTCAAAATAAAACAAACGAAAGGAAATATAGCTAAAAGAAACACTGTGGTATTTTTTGAAACTGTACTGTATGAAGACATTCGATAGGGTTAAGTGTCAATAATTTGGCATCACTGTTCACTTGATATGCATCTTAAAAAAAAAAACCCTTGGATTATCTGAAGAGGCCTCGGTACTTACTCCAACAAAACGGTCACAAATAACTGTTTACAATTGTCCATAGGAGACCTATTATAGGAACCACGGTCTATGTTAAAAACAGTAGCTTCGTCTCGGTGGAGTATGATTTATGATTATCATACAATTGTCGTCCACGGGGACCATTTTTGTTAAACAGAACTCTACCGAGGCGTTGTTAAAAAGAGTAGTTAATGTTTGGGGACACTTAGGCATGCAAAGTAGCTGCATACATCTACGCCTAATTCAGTTTTCATGTCTAATTTCATGTCATTTTGTTTTCCGCTTAGTATGGATTTTAACATTAGAAAAGTCATTTAGAGAAGAACAACAAGTAATAAATATTGCATTTAGACATTAAGTGACAGCTATCTCGTTTTCTGCCTCTGTCTAAATTGTCAGCCTTTACTCAGGCCGTTCTATAATAAAAAAAAACGATGTTCCTGACGATTAATTGAAGTTAACGCAAGTCTGTATGCCTGTAAAGGATAGGCATCACATTGACCGCGCATTGATACGCTTAACTGGCCGCATCAGATGGCATTTAAGCCAGCGGTACTTTAGACACGGATGGAGTAGATGAAAATGAACCCTATTGTACATCTACTGGAAAGGGACACGGAGCTAGTTTATGAATTAGTCTGAAGGTCGACGACTGAATGCTTTTTGGCCGTAATTTGATACTGTACCACATGTTAAAAAAGTTAATGCTATGTATTCAGCTCAATCTTAATTGCTTTAAAATATAGCGCAGTTGACATTTAAAGAAGACACAGAAAAGCTTTAAAAGCTGACGAAATCACGACTGGATAAAAAAAAAACTTTCCTTTAATTGTATATTTCCCCTCGTGGATTATGCGAATTTATTTGACATGCCTTACGACACAGCTTAGAAATTTTAATCGAGCTGCAGTCTACTCTTATAGACCCCTTGGTGAGACTTGGCAATATTTCTTCCTGTAAGTAACTTGTGTTTTGCCAAATTTATTTCCTTATGACTTCATGTTGAGCCGCATTGGTTAAGCTGCCACTGAAGGGGCATAGTTCACGTCATGTACATTTATGACGACACGGCAGTTGAGAGCGGTCCAAAATAGCCCCAGGGTGTTCTTTCATCAACAACATAAATCTTGCATTACATGTTTTTATATGTTCTGTACACATCCTCCCAGACTTTAATGATTCCTATCATATCATGCTATGGGTGAATTTCAGGGAGGAGTATCGGATAAACCAGGAAGTAAACATGTATATCGAATGGCTTTTGGAATCTTTCATGGGGTAAATTGCTTCTATTTAATAACCCTGGCAGCCTTGGGTGACCGTGCGTTCGTAAAAAGAGGTAAGAGCGGATGGTGAGTTCACTGTATGGCACATTCTAATGATTTCTCTTTTAGGTAAAGTTTAAATACACCTGTCTGGTATTGATATATAGAAAGTTTTGGAGGACTGAAGGATTGCACCTCGTTAACACTGCTGTCAAAGTGGATTACCACATGGAAGTTTATTACCCACGGCACGGCAAGAACACGGAATGGCAGGACTTTCAAAACAGCTGTATGTAGATGATGTACGCCCGCAAAGTAAATAGGAAGAGTTAAACCTTTTTTTTTTTTTTTTTTTTTTTTTAGAGAAAATATTTTTATAAAGTCAGGCAGAAGCACTACTTCATTTATTGTATCTCTGCCACTGCAAATATATTGATAAATATGGTACGTGTATGTGCTACTAACTCCCCTTGGAACAGAGAGAGAGAGAGAGAGAGAGGGAGGTGTTTTTAGCGAACAATTACCGTTAATGGCGTAACCTGCAGTCCGTCGCCAATATTTAATATTACAAAGCCAACAAATGTGCTGAAAAACATTATTGCGATGAGATAAATAACAAGACCACTTACATAATTAGATCTGCGTCCCGTTAACCAGTGTTGACTGATTGATACAGCCCAGCAGCCGCCAGTTCTTTTTGCAGAAAAGCGTATTCTCACTGTAAAAACAGTGTTTAGCTCCGAGACACATTTCTAAGCGCTTGTTTTGTCTCATTTTTTCCACGCGTTTAGCACCTAAGCACGTTTAGCCTATTAACATGTTACACGCTTTGACGTGCTTCACGCCTAATAAATGTAGGGTGTATTTGTTTAACTTTAAGGTTGTAACGTTTTCAACTGTTTCAGTCACTACACACACACTCGCGCGCGCGCGCGCGCGCGCGAAGTAACGGTCACCTTTAACTGCTATAGATATCTCTATCTATAACAGTGTACCGTGAACTGTCAACATAGTTGATTCACACCATCATCTTTACAGTGGGACTTATTCATCCTTGTGTTAGCTGACCTTGCGAGGAAGTTAATTGGAATATATTTCTGAAAAACAAGTTAGGAAAATTCACTAGTTTACTAAAGACACGAAACAACTATCACTTTTACTTTAAAACATTTTTTTCATATTTTGATAAAATGCGTTAAGGTATTGATATTCATTTATTTTTTCCGGAAGTGATGAACAACAGAACATCAGGATGATGGTGGGGTATTCATTATAATTGTTTATTTAAGCTTTCATCACATGCTGGTTATTTTGGTAATGATAGTCCGAATATTTTTCAAATCGCACCGCTCTAGTCGCCGACTAACCCAAGCCCATTTTGAGATTAACCGCTAATTGTAGTTCATACAGCATAAGACGTGTTTTGGTGATTAATAAAAAAAGTTTTCAAAACATTAAATAATGTTTTTCCAGAATGTTATAAAACGCTACTTTAAATAATCACACGTTACTGCAAGGAAGGACACAACGCGTTCGAGCAGGCTGCTTCTCGCCTCCAACAGCCCCATATGTTTACAAGGGGAAGTGTTAAGCAAAATTGTTGAGTCTTGTAATAAACTTGTTATGGGATCGTATATATGGGATTGTGAAGCATTTTTTTCTGTGACGAGCTTGAAAAGCTAAACATGTTGTTTAGCAGCTCCACGCGTTAAGGAATTCCACACCTATAGCAGCTCCATATGTTTAGCAGTCTCACGCACTTAGCAGGGGAAGTGCTTAGCCAATGTGCTTAGCTTGTGATAGACTTGTTATAGAATCATATGCCGGTGAAGCTAAACACATAGCTAAACGTGTAACAATGCCAACGTGTCTAGCTTTTCCTTCTGTGAAACGTTTGAAAAGCTATACGCGTTAAGCATTTACACAGATTTCTAAATGCGTATAGGTGCCTAACGTGTGTTGTATGTATTTAAATGCTAAACACTGTTTTTACAGTGCACTTATTAGACAAATACTTTTGCTTATCACACTGTTTTCGGGGACGAAATATACGTCGAAATAACATTTCTTCTATCTCTACTTTTTAGTACTTTTAATATTGACTTAATAACGGATAACCACGACGTTTTTTTTTTAATTGCCGATGGTCTGCAGGATTCCCCACCCCCAACGCAATGCTCGCACACGTAACATACCCAGTAAAACTACTACTATTACTACAGGGCTCGACATACATGCACCCACTGACGTTGCTTGCCAGACACAAGTGCTTTCTGCTACCGGACAACTAGCTATAGAATTAAATTCATGCTTGCCCGCAAACGCAAGGGACTTGCTAATGTATCACTTGACCGAAGTAAACTCAGTGTTTTTTTTTTCAACGAGACGCAGAGGCATTGATTTTGGAGTGGGACAAGTAGATTTTCAGACCCAGGGCGAATGCCTGAATCTAGGTAAAGTCAGGCCATGCTATCCGTTTGATTACGCCTTTTGGATCAGGAACAGTTTTAATTTCAAAACCGCATCTAATTCAAAGCCATACTGATACACTATCATTGCAATGCTAGATATCCCTCGAGAGTATAATTGCATTAGAATAATAAGGGTAATATTGTTATCTGGAATATGTTCATAAAAGTCTGATGCATATTGGTTTTGTGTTGCATTACTAGACAGGAGCCAACTTTTTCAACAACTACATTTTACAAACCTTTTCAACAGGCTAGCAAAAACACATCACAGCTCATCCCACTACAAAACACAATAAATCGTATGAATAATGATTTTCGCATGAACAATTGGTGAGGAGAAATATTCATTGGACAGTATTGACTATAACACATTAAGAATGATTTTGAAATATACATTGCATCTCCTGCCGGATTGCAACTTTTGTATGCCTTTTTACGTATTAGATAGGTGACTGCATCGAAGGATGAATAATGTATACACGTTTACGGAAAGTTTAAGCTATTTATTTTAGTCAATCTAGACTTCGGTACATAATTTGCATTCAGCATTCTTCGATCGATCTATTAAGAATCACCATTTACGCCTCCCTATTCTCCTTATCCCACATGTCTTCAAGCAATTATTCCGAATTACGCTGGAATTGTTCTCAGACAAAATAAAGGCTCCCAGAAATTGAATCTTAATTATTGAAGTGATACATGTCGATTCACTGTATGCATGAAGTAATGCAAAAAGCCTTTGTCTGGAGAATGAAGCGTCAAAAGCTACGGGTTATTCCAGTCAGGCTGGGTAACCTGAAAAGCACTACATGTTTTTCGTTATTTTCTTTTTTTTTTTTTTCTTTCCTCTTCTGTGCATGCTTACGCGTGCGTACTTGCAGTCTTTTGTTCAGCATGACGCTCTGAAAATGTGTATGTCATACTCGTGTCTGTTTAATCAGGGGCGGATTGAGGCAGTCTTCTGGGTCTTCCGGAAGACGGTCAAATTTCTAAGTTTACATTGATGAGTACCTAATTTTTTCTGTCGGAAGACGGTCAAAAAAGGGGGGTTGAACAACAATTATAATGTGGAAGACAGTCAGAAAATATTTCTGGATCCGCCCCTTTTAATGGTTCTAAAATGGACCAGTCCAGAAACTTATTTCATTCATTAGTACTGTGATGACAAGGAGAATAACCCAAGATGACAAAATCTATTGTGATATGCTAAAATCGGCTAAAATTGCCTAGGCCGTAATGAAGGCCAATAATGACATCCAGAAAACGGTATACATGTATAAAGCAGCGGGAGATGTCAATCAGACCAATCTACTTCTCGCGTTCAATGCACCTGTTTTATTTTGAATACATCTACACTTTTAAATAGAATATTAGATCACATGAAAAGACTGCTTCATTAGAATTCTACTATTGTATGAAACAATTTGTTAATAAAGCAGTTTCAGAAATCGTTGTGTTTGGGGGCATGTCCTCAACCACGGGCAAAACTACCTCTACCAGAGCCGCAGATTATTATTATGTGCATTTTTGTCTAACGCAGAAAGGCCCTAACATTTAACTAGAGACATATCTGTGAATATCCAGTGAAAAATCAATCCTGGTGGAGGGTACGACAAAAGCTCTCTCCATGTACTTTTATCGAAACGCTGTAAAGAACGGACTATTGTGTTAATCTGCCTGTATATTTGATCAAAATTGAGAGGAAACGTGTGGTATAAATAAACATCAGGTTACTTTAAGCCGGTTACCACCGACAAGGAAAAATTTTGCTTTTTTTTAACAATGTAACAGTCACGCCGAGCAATTAGCGTCACAATTGATTTTTTCTGCAACAGCCCAAATATAATACCTCTGGTTTTAGCTTAAAATGGTACCTTAACAAAATGGGCTGTACAAGGTGAAAAAATTATGGCAGCCGAGAAAGAGTCAAAGGATTTGCTTTGTTTTTCATTTTTGACTTTTAAGTATGCAATTAATAATGTAGCAATGATAAAAGGTAATTTTCCCAGTACAAATGATTTCCATCGTAGAGAACGCATATCCAGGAAGCTTTTAGTCCATTAATGTAAAATATCTTTCCAATATTTTTTAATTGAGATGTTTTGTGAAAATCACTCCAGGCTGAAGCATAAATTTTTGATGTGGGTTGATTATGTGCACAAATTGATAAAAAGGCAAAAAAATCTGCTATACCGGGTTTAGATCAACACGGAAAAGAACGGTCTCTGTGACTAAGATACATTCTTAATATAAACGAGCCGTTGTTGGCAAAGGACCACTGCAATCAGTCCAACGAGGACGCGGAACGGGTCGCTATCTATGGAAGCTCAAATTGCGCACGCCAACTTGATTGCAGAAAGAAATGATGACGAGTCAGATTCGGTCTAGCGTAGTCTAGTGTGAATACATCTGGGAATTGCTTGCTTTCACTTTTATCTGATGTGATGATATTTTTTTTCATTTTTAATGTTACTTATCAAAATCTCTTTCACTTCGTTTGTCAATACATGGGCTTAATGGCTTAATTATGGTTTTGGGTTTCATCAGTTTGTGGAATGCGATTCGGTGTTTGCTCTGATATGCTGGGAAATTAACATAAACCAGCAGTTCTGTTGTTCGAACCGCGTCTAACTTGAAACCGGAAAATAATCAAAACCAATTTGCAATTTGCATCGATAACGCAGAGACTGAATTTCGCATCAGATATGACCTTCCCACCGCATCAGATATAACCCCACCCCAACCCCGTCCCTTGTGACTTTGGAGTTTGGAAAAGTTAAATTGATTCCAATTATAAAAGTTGCGTATTGGAAACGATGCGCAAAACCATATCCAGTTCCAATTGAATTAAATACCATTGGACCGTGCTGTAAACCTGTGACGAAGTTCTTGTCTTTATCTTACGCAAGGTAAGAACTAAACAACTTTCATGTTCCCTCCTTTCTTAACTGTCACTTCCCAGCTACCTTATCTACTTTTTCTTCCTCTCCCTTCAACCTCTTGCATTGCTCTCTCCCGTTTACATTATATATTCTCCGCTTAAGTACAGTGAGGTCATATCAATCAATTCAGTTAGTCTGTGAAACACTCCCCGCTTCTTATTCAACATAACAAAACGTAGTTTTTCCGCATTGCCACACAAGATCATGAAATTAATTATAATAATAGTAGGAAAAAGAAAAATAGGTCAGACCACCATAAAGTTCTGACAGAGCACCAATCAGAAATGTGGTTGACAGTAAGACAACCCGGGTATAAAACGCTGGCGCTGTAAAAAGGACATCAATGCACAACCCCAGACACAAGGAGTAGGGGAAGCAAGCGGCTCACGAGGCGATGAAATGCTGTCGACGCAGCACTGTGCCTGCCAGTAGAGAGAGAATCAGTGCGAGTGTCCGCTTCTGAACAGCCCCTGTAATAGAAAGATACCGAAGGTAAGTGAGCCAGCCTTATTAACAGCACCAGGTAAAGTAACCCGAAATTGTGAGAGTGAGTGGCACCTCACAGGTGAAGCGCAAATGTTACGGTCATTCTTGGATTTCGCCGCATCTCGAGTGATATTAGTACTACATGCACATGAACCGGGGTATATATAGTCCGAGCATTATCTACAGCGTGCAATCTCTTCTTGTTACAGATCATAGCAGAACACGACTAGTTGTTAGAATAACTTGGAATAGGACCACAGATGAAGAAGAAATTGAAATTGAAAATTTAAAAACGTGCTCACATCGAGTGTTCCGAAAAAGTAAGTACAAACTGACCCCGTGTGACAGGAATGGTAGTCCGCCAGTAACATTAGTTCTCTTCCCATTACTTTGTACAGGTGACATTTGTCCCATATACCAACCCCAATACTCCAACTTACCCTAACCTGTATTAATCATATGGGAACCCGTACTACCATACCTGTCACACCTAGGCCTACCTTTACAACTTTCAAAAGCACTTACATTCTATAAAATTTAGCTGTGCCAAATGTTTCCAGGTATGCTTATAAACTTTATTTTTAGGATTTGTAGAGTTTAGGTCATGACCAGGACACGTACCAGTGTACATCGTGTAATAAACCATAAGGGACACATCTATATGCAGTGTACTTCCTTGACCTTGTCATTTTTTTTTTTTTTTTTTGTGCCGTAAGAGCGCATTCAGAACAACAGAATAACAGATCCGCGGATCAAAAATGGCCGACCCACTATAGAATGCTTGTTGCGTAATCCCCCGGGAACCCTATCTAGTGGCCAATCGGGTAATCGGGAATTAAGCGACAAGCTTTTAAAATTGTCGCCATATTTGATCCGCGGATCTGTTAGTCCACTGTTCTGAATGCGCTCTAAGCCAGCAATACTGGCGTCGAAAATCTGATCAAACGATATCCTAGCACCCTCACAGTAAATGCTCCGTACTTGTAACCTGTTCATAATTGGGGACCATTTTTTTTACTTGGTTAAGGCGTGTCACTCAGTTAAAAAAAAAAAACATGACCAATGTATCAAAAGACATTAAAGAAAAATGTATTAATTAACGATTCACGAGAAATCACTCAAAGACTACACCCCTCAGTCCAATACGATTTACACTTAAGCAAAGGCATTCCATATACAGTCAGATTAACAAGTCTAAAAAAGGTTTATGGATTCCTTTTATTTGGCGGTCTACATGTAAAATTAGTGTGGTTGGACGGAAGTACGTATATGTCTGTTACGTTTTAATAATTACTCCTTTCATTCATTTCTCCGGAACATCCAGCAATTGAACCGCTAATGTATAATTTTTCATAATCAATATAACATTATATCCAACGGTGTGTTGTTGCGCAAATTGAATAAAAAAACAATCTACGTGGTCCAAGTGATTATAGATCACAGTTAATTGAATTAGTAACCACCGTGATATGGCGGAAGTATTCTCGTTTAAAACAATAACCAATACTGATCGCACAGGCGAAGTGATTGCTGATGTCTAACATAGTATGCGGATTTGCCAGGACAAGAGAAGTCGACCTGAAAGCCCATTCCCAATGAAAAAATCGTTCTACGCAGATCTGTCCAACTTCTCGAGATATCTCGCCGGATACAATCGCATTGACCGATCAACACGCCTCCCCCTGGCGTTGAGTAGAACACAGAAAACTTGGTGATACGGCGAGCATGTTTGAAACAAGAGGATGCGTGTTAATCTGTTAGCCTGATTGCAATCAGCGAGAGTCCCCGCGGTACTGGAACGGTCTAGTCCGATAGTTTCATTGCGAATGAGCCCTATCTCTTTTGTAGTTACCGTACTAGAGGACACTTGTATGGCAACTTTTAAAGCGACATTTAACTGTCGGTGGGGTCACTGACATCAAGTTTGCAGTGACATGCTAGTCTTTCAAATGCACATATCCAGAGAGATAAAAGATAAATGATGAACACACCGGATGACTGTATAAAGTTTTGTCACGTCTGTCATCTGATGCATAACAAAATCGTTAAAAATGCTTTTAGTTTTCGCAAGGTTGCAGATTGCTTGGTTTGCTATATCATTAATAGCCAATAAGTCAAACAGTGCATCCTGAGTTACATGTAAATGTTATTTTTTCACTGACAGCTCGCTCTTCTCCCAAATCAATTTATAATCTGAAACTTTTGTACAAAGGGACTCACTGGCACGTGTCGTGGTTGTGGTATTATACGCATATTACCAATGCTTAGGGTGGCTGCGTCTTGTATAGAACTTGAGTAAGTTGAGGCTTTTTCTTTAAATTTCAATAAGACAGAAATAGACAAAAAATAGAACTATGGCACACACACACACAGAGTCTTAATGCTCTAGTTGGTAAACTAGGTAGCTCCTACCTACACATATACTGCAGGAGTGGATCCAGGATTATTTGAAGGGGGGGGGGGGCGATTTATCATTATTATTATGCCAGGTTTCGGATAAGAAGCCGACCCTCGGCCCCTTGCTATATATATATATATATATATATATATATATATTTTTTTTTTTTTTTTTTTTTTTTTTGGAGGGGGGGGGGCAAATAGTGCCATTTTGTACGTTTTAGAACTATGAATCAGATAGTCAAAATTTTGATTTCAAGAGAAGAAAATTAGTGTGTGTGTGTGCTCGTTTTTTCAGAAACCTGTAACTCCGCCACTGTATGACGTGGTGTTATGGCGGGAAAGCCACTGAATTAATTTAAATTTGGTCGATTTTATTGATAAAACTTCCCGGAACGTTCCTAGTTAGATGATTTCAGATGCTTTTACTTTCGTTTTGTTTTACACCGAGATTACTGAGATTACGCTGATTTTGACTCCACCTGTGACGCTATAGAATCAAACCTACCCTCTACCACGGCAGCAGATATTATAGGCACATTTTCCACCAGCCACAGTTAGAAGATTGACCATATTTAGCCCGACATTATCTGTGAATATCTAGTGAAAAATCAACCTGTGGCCCTGGTAGAGGGTAGGACAAACCATTAACAACGGCTCTAATGTGGGCCTATGATCGTACTAACACCGCACATCAGCTGACTGAAGGAAAAGTTTGAGATGGACCAAGAGAATGGAAAAGGGGAACACTTTATAAATCCCCCCCCCCTCCAATTTGTTTTCACAATTTATCCCCTGGCCCCAACTGATATGTAATGAAGATGTTTATTTGTAATTAAATGAAGTTGGATTGTACCATAATAAAACTATTGACATCTATACAATTCACTAATCCATTAAGTAAAATTAAAGCTGTTAAACGGTTATTTATTTGTGAAAGTGTTTAGATTTAAAATAGTGCTCTTTAATTGGTACAATGAAGATATTTATAATGCATTTAAAATCATATTTTAAATCACACTAGAGGGAAAGCACATTAAACCTTAAAAGCATTTATTACCCACAGTGTAGCTGTGAATATGTAACAGTTCTTAGTTTGAGGACAGTATATTTTGCGTCTGATTTCCTTAATCAATTATCATGGGAAGTATGTGAACAGCGTCTATATATGCGCAATGTGCCTACAACGGGGTACCCTTTACCAGGGCCACGGATTAATTTTTTAAACTAGATATTCACAAATATCCTTGGCTAACCCATGACATTTGCTACTGTGTCCAACCAGCATTTTTTTGGAAATAATTTTAAATGGCCTCTGGTATAGAGTGATGTCCGAACATACCTGAGACCAAACATAAGATAGCAGTACGGTAGCTCCTTGCCATTACAGAGCGAGGCTGTTATAGTGAGAAATGACGACAGCAGTTTGGAGCTTCCGAACGTTTATTCACCGACTCTCGCTTCATACAACTTCACAAATATTTATATTCAATTTCTCCGTACTGATCACGCATTTACTTGTTTTCTTTTCCATTGTCTTTACGTGATTACAAAATATTTTCCATTCGCATGTTGCAAGTCACTATGCAACATTTCCTTATTAGGTAATACCTAAGAAACTTGTTTTCAATTAAAGATATCTAAAATATTATTTGGATTACTCATGCTTGGACTTTATCCAAAACTCAGCTATCATGTGATAAATAGATGATCAAAATTATTATATGTTATGAAATTAACCAATCACATTAACTGTTACTGACTTTGACCTTTTCCATCTTTTTCTGACACTAAAAACATGTTCTACACTTGTTGACTCTTGGAGAAACTTAACTTACACTCAATAACTATCTGTCCTTTTACTCTTTTGATTCCGCTTTAATTGTTATCTGTAATTAGTAAAAGTGTAAGTAATTTGCTTTACAACAGGCATAAAAGGAATAATAACTCTTCACGTGGTATTCGAAATTCCACAATACATCAACTTACTTTGAATGTGGAAATAGATTCATTAACCTTTGGAAAGTATAGGTAAATTGCCATTTACGTCCAGGAAATCCACTTTATCGCATGTTTTCCCCCAAAATGAACAGTTGCCATTCCTTGGAGTATCTATTTCTCTCTCCCTGTATCGCTCCCTGGAGTGTACATATGTTATTATTGGTATACTGTCTGTCCAGCTGAGCGCCACACAGTCTCTTAGCATCTTTATTAGACCCCTCACCGTGAATTCACTGGGTGGTCAGCCATCACCGCTCCACCACCACAGAGAGCAGACGGTTTGATTGTCTCCAGTCGCTCTTTAGTACCGTGTACAAGGTACATCGGCGACCAGCTTTATGATTGATTGATCGGTTAGGTAAGCTAATGGTAGTATGATATATATATATATATATATATATATATATATATATATATATATATATATATATATATATATATTATGGGTAGGATAACATGACAGGAGCGGATTCAGAGATATTTTCTGACAGTCTTCCAAATGATCTTTGTTGCTCCGTTCTTCATTTTTGACCGTCTTCCGACAGAAAAAATTACATAGGCCTACCCGTCAATGTAAACTTGAAAATCTGACCGTCTTCTGGAAGACCCAGAAGACGCCCTGAAACCGCCCCTGACATGGGGAGTAGGGTAGGGTAGGGTAGGGTAGGGTAGGGTGGGGTTTATTTAGCTTAGGGTAGGGCAGGATAGGGTATCGTATAATGGAATAACTTGGCTTTCGCAGCTGACTCTGGTTTACAATTATATTGGGTATCGAGTAGAGAATCACATGAAATTATATTCTGGACAGTATTCGTGTTTAGGGACAAGTTGAGTAAACAACATCTGATAAAAGAGACATAGAATTCAAAATAAGCAGAGCCTTAAGTCGCGGACGCCTACGCGGACGCCTACGTCTATGAATATTTGCCCCACCCGGGTTACATGTATTATGCCGTCCAGTTTATTTTTTAGTGAAAAATATTTTCGAACACTCCTAGCATAAGTTTACTATTACTCGATTGTTGTCGAACAGTTTCATTAGCTATGTTATTGTAATAGACTTGTGAAGATTATTTTGTCTATAGCTATTTATATTAGTTTGATCTTACCATCCAATATTTCATCTGCTTGCATTCAGATTTCATCAGGGAATGAGGTAGCTCCCAAATCGAAGCAGATTTGAGGCATGTTTGCGTACCTGTCACAACCTCATTCCCTGATGAAATCTGACTGTGTTCAGTCCTTGTAAGAATCTTGATGGGATGCTGTTTGTTCGTGAAATTTTCTTTTGTCTTTCGTGTGGTTTTTAAATTAAAATTAAAATTGCTTGTTCTCCTGTTTTCTCCAGCTTCGTGCAACGGTTAGTGCGCGCTGCTTCTTCACATATCCTTTGGTGGCTATAAAAAAGCCGTCTAAACTATAATGCTAATTCTTTTCTTAACCCAAAATCGACTCAAGAGAGCGGTTTCTATTTCAACGGATTCAGAAATGTACTGGTACATGTTTGTGTGTATTTTACTGGTAACTAAAATGTTATGTTGCATGAAAAGAAATGGAAGAAAAAATTCATGATACCGGAGACGACAAACGTTGAGTTGTGTACCTCTCAGCTGCTGATTAAGGGTTTTTTATCTCCAAAAAGGAGATATCTACCTCACTTTTGTGATCTTTCGTCAGCAAATGGAGAATCATTGGTTTAATTAACTCAGAACCGTGGTACTAAGCTACCCTCTACCAGGGTGACAGGTATTATGCACTGTAGGGAAATCTTGGAAAAGCCAGAGACAAATCTGTAAATATCTTGTGAAAAATCAATCTGTCGCTCTGGTAGAGGGTAGTATTAGACCGGCTTTACCATATAGACAGGAACTACTGGTATGCCAAAGTTTTATGAGGAATGTGTTAATTTCCACTGGAATGCAAACATTGGAGAGATAACTTGTTTGTATTCTATAAACCCAACGTTCATACATGTATATACATGTATATTGAGTCCTTGTTGTTTTGCGTGGAAGCACCATAGTACATGGTTCTGGTACAAAGTACAAGTTAGGGCTTGTTGTTTGAGTTGGATGCTTAGGTGGAACTATGGCAACCTACTGGTATGTTAACCGTCGTCATGGCTCCGATATCACACGACAAGCTGGGAATCAGGGCCCCGTAGCTCGAAAGCATCGAGCATTGCGACCGAGGGCAAGCGTCTCGATTCCATAACTCGCCCATACTCGCCCCGTATGATACAATGTAGCCTCTTTGTGATATCGCTATTCGCAATACTCGATGCTTTCGAGTTACGTGGCCATGGCCTGTGTCTACCGTCTACCTAGAGCCATTGATTAAATAATGTGCACTTTTCTTCATCGCCAGATTTGAGTCATGAATTGGCCAGGAACTATCTTTAAATATATAGTGTAAATTTATATAATCCGTGGCCCTAGAAGAGGATACATGTACATATACATGTAGCCTGTGTCTAGTTTTCTTTAAGGCAAGATGCTTTTCTTGTCGCAAGGGAAACGAAAATTGATACGATGCCAACGTGAGAGCATGCACTGTGTTAGATTGGATAGAGTTTCATCAGTTTTTTCCTTTTTGTTAACATGCTTGAAAAAAGGGCTGAAAATCTACAGTGTCGCACATAGTGTCCACGCAATCTGTACTTGAAATCGGCATTAGGCCTTCACATTTATATGTCAATTGTTTACAATAATTTTACTTTGTTTTCAGACGCTAACATTCAGCTAAACGATCAGGAAACAAGACGTCCAATGGATAAACCCGAGTAACACAGTGTTATGAGACCGGCCTATATGAAACTGTAGAACTTGGAGAAAACAAAGAAAAAAAAGGGAAAAAAAACAAACAACGGAAAGATCTTTGTTCTGCAAAAATGAAAATAATATAATATAGCAAGTTATTTCAAGGCAAATGTAGTTCCGGTTCCTGTCGTACGTTTTTATATTGTACATGTAACTGCAGGCCCAAGGAATCAAGACGGGAAAAAACCCAAACGTTGCTTAAAGAAAAGAAAATCAACGGCCAAGCACAAACCAAGTCTTACAATGTCCGATCCTGTCAACTTGACGTACGTGACAAACGTCACCATTAACGGGTCAAGCGGTGACACAACAGAAACTGGACAAAATGACCCTGAAACAACCTTGCAAATCGTTACTGCGGCAGTATTAGTAATTGTCACGGTGGTGGGAATTTTCGGGAACTCTCTTGTCTTGCTGGTGATCTTCACGGAGAGTTCCATGCGCACTGTGGCCAATATATTGTTCTTCAATCTAGCATTGTCCGACCTAATGTTTGTGATCGTGTGTTGCCCAGTTTTATTACTGGACCTGTTTGGAGTTCAATTACCAACATTTGTCTGCAAAACTGGGTTTTACTTGTTGTATAGCACGGTTGCGGTCAGCATATACTCAATAGTTGCCATCTGCTTGTTTCGATGCCTGGCAACGTCCAATCCTTTAAAATCTGCCTCGATTTTGACGAAGAAGAATGCAACACTCACTAGTGGCGCAATCTGGGTTTTTGCGCTTTCTATCAACATCCCTTATGCTGTGTATTTTAAATCCTATGATGATGGGGGATGCACAGACGATGTCCCAGAATTTCCGGAGGGGTTTTTCGAAGGGCTGGCCATCTTCAAGTTTGTTATGAATTTTGCCCTACCGTCATTTGCGATTGTCGTTTTATCGGTCCTGATTGTCGTCGTGATGCGTCGACATGACAGGCTGCGCGCAGCAGCACGAAAGAATGGCAGCTACAGCGAAGGGAGCATCGCTGAGACGAAGAAAGTCGTTTTTGTCGTAGCTGTAGTGGTTTTGGTGTTTGAAATTTGTTGGGCACCTAGCAATATATGGAGTCTTCTTCGCAACATGGGGGTCGAAATCAAAGCGCCTCCTGAGTTGTTTCGGGTTTTCACGCTTTTGTCATTCAGTAATTCTGCAGTAAATCCCATAATTTACAATTTTGCTTCAGCCGATTTCAGACGAGAATTTCGGCGCATTTTTTATCGTTGTCTGTGTAAAAAGAAAATAGGTAAACTCGGCACTGCGGGCAATACGAATTTGTATTCGAGCACCGATTCGACGTTTGTTAATAATGCAGACAAAAGGAAGAGCGACAATGAGGGCGTTGAATCGCATCCTCTTGTTGTTCACAAACAAAATTCAGACAGTCAAAAAATTTGAATATGGGGGGGGGGGGGGGGGTTAATTGGAGAAAGTGGAAAATTCTATTCCCCTAGTGGCCCAACTGAAGAAATGACATAAACCTACGTCATAAAGGACTTTTTCAGCCAAAAAGGCTGTTCTTTTAAACTAGACTAGAATGAAAACGGAACTTTGACCTGATTTTACACGATAACATTACACTGACATTTAAGGTACCAGTAGGGCCTACTCAACTAAGGTAGTGACTATATACACCTGCATCTGTAAATTGTAGGCCAACATCTACCTACAGGTAGGCTATCTACCGGGTACCTATTTAGAATGATAAACGTTGTGTAGTTTCTAATAATTGCCCCTTGACAGATACTATTTTTATGACTTCTTCATTCAAAAAAGTAAAGCATTTTATATAGATGAACCGGTGGAGTGGAATAAGCTGTCGCTTTATGGGAGATAAATATTATCACTGGATTCATTTAAAAAGGAGCTGAAAAAACAGTTTAAAATGTTTATTCATGAATTTGTTTATATTTTTAAAATGTTCAACAATTTATTGATAATATGAAGTTTTTTTAGCATGTATATGTTTTTTAAATGTTATTTTTGTGGTCATGTTTTTTTAGAAATCTGGTGGAGTGTTATTAACACAGTTTTATGGATTTTACTGGTAAACTTTGAATGCATATTTTATTTTTATTATTATTATTATTATTATTATTATTATTATTATTATTATTATTATAGGTCCACGTGGTCCGATGGCAAACACATATTTCAGAATGATTTTGATAATCGCCATTTTGGTGGTAAAATGGAATTTATTATATTTCTGTGTTGTTTACAATGTATTTACTGCTAAATTTTAAATCTCATATAAAGATTTGTTATCTCCTTTATGTCGCCTTGTTTGTAGAACACTCACAGTGCTCTTATACTGACGAGTATATTTTCATATATACAAGAGACGTTCAGTGTTCAGTAGGCAGAATGAGTTTATTGCCTGTTGTTAAACCTTTTGTGATATTAAACTGTCTATCCTAAATAATTTTTTGTGGGTCAAAATTTCAACGGGTGTAAAGTTGCTAATTGTTCAAGTTTTAAAGGATTTGCAGAGAAGATGAAAGGACTGCGAAAATTGATTTGATGTGAACTTCTCTCCCAAATTGGCTCCTAGGAACATCAAATCTGAAATTTGACCGTGATGGAATTCTCCATACTACGTACATCTGCTTCTCTATTCATTTAATACTAAAAGGGAAATCATTATTTCAAACAAAAATTCATGCAGATCGAGTTGCTCCCCTTTCGAAAACCAAAAAAAAAAAAGTTTCGAAAAAAAAATTAAAGCGCACGAGCAGCGGGTTAATCAAATGTACCGTAACACTATCAAAAAGTGTTCGAATAAATACAGGATATTAACAGACAAATCCAAAACCATTTAGGTATCAAGGGAAATAAAAAACTGAACATTGGTCTCCAATGATGAAACAGAACTCGTCTGAAATTCCACACAGTCAAATTTTATCCTGAGAAACTCCTGTATTTCTTAATTCAGACCTTAAAGATGATAAAACCCCCTAAATAAAAGTATATCTAAAGCGTGCTTTGTGTAGTAATTGTTTTCTAGGTCTTCTCTGGTAGCCATGTCAGCTCGCAACATCTGTATTATACACGACACAGGACCCGCACTGTGATGCAAAACACCGACGTCGTGACGTGACAAACAAGACCTTGCTCGGTGAAGGTCAGGAATGTAGATGTCGTCTTAGGCTCTATTCCCATAGATTTTAGATCGATCTATCCCCGCGGGAAGTCTCACTAGATTACTTTCAGATAATCCGGCTTAAATGTCCGTCCCGCCTACTACAAGCTGTAAGGGGTTAATTAACTTTCGTGTCCGCCCGGCTGACA